>BSBK01001738.1:160000-447500 GCA_027943335.1 Chamaecyparis obtusa
AGTTTGGTTTACTTCAGCAATATCATCATTTTTAGACAGTTTCTGTCTAGTAGCCATGGGAGTACTTACTGGCCTTGAATCCTCCATACCAAAAGTTTTCAGTATCTCTTTGACATATTTAGACTGTGTGATAAAAATACCTTTTTCCATCTAATAAACTTGCAAACCAACAAAGAATTTTATCTCACCAAACATAGACATTTCAAACCCAGTTTGCATCTATTTGAAAATTTCTTACACATGGCATCTTGTCCTCCAAATATGATATCATCTACAAAAATCTTAGCTAACAAAATTCCTTTACCTTCTTCATCTTTCATGTATAGACTGATGTTGTCATTTGTCCTTGAAAATCCAATCTATATCAAGTAATTGTGTAGCCTCTCATACCATGCTTTGGAGGCTTGCTTTAATTCGTACAACACCTTGTTCAGCTTGCAAACCATATGTCTCTTGTTTGGATCAACAAATCCTTCAAGTTTCTCAATGTACACTTCTTCTAATATACCATTAAAAAATGTAGACTTGACATCCATTTGGTATACCTTGAATCTCTGTAAGTATCATATGCAAGTAGAGTTCTTCCTCCTAATCTTGCTACAGGGGAAAATGTCTCCCTGTAGTCTATTCCTTCTTCTTGTGCATAACCCTTGCATACTAGCCTTGCTTTATTCCTTGTGATTTGTCCATGTTCATTAAGCTTGTCTTTGAATACCCATTTTGTTCCAATGACATTTTTGTTTTCTGGTCTTGGCACCAGAGTCCAGGTATCATTCTTTTCTATTTGGTCTATCTCCTCATGCATAGCTTGAATCCAGTCTTCATTTTCTAATGCCTCCCTTGTTGTCTTAGGCTCAAACTCACACAATAAACATGTAGGATCTTTCAACTCGCTTCTGGTTAGAACTCCAGTTTCTTTATCTCCAATGATTTTCTTAGGCTTGTGATGTCTTCTTACATACTATGCCAAAGTAGGTTCAACTTTCTTTTCTCCTTTCTCTTCAGGTTCACCAATAAGATTATCAGATTCAGCCTTTGATTGCTTGATAATCTCTTCTTGATGTTCAACAACATCCTCCTAATGCTCGGCAGCATCCTCCTGATGCTTGACAGTATCCTCCTGATGCTTGGCAACATCCTCCAGATGCTCAAAAGTATCTTCGTGATGCTCGACAGTATCTTCCTGATGCTCGACATTTCTTACTCGTGACTGTGCATCAGGTGCAAGTGTGTTACTTGCATCTCCTTCTTCTATATAGACAAAAGATCTATAATCTCTAGGTTCTCTTTTGCTTTCCTGTTCATTTTTCTCTGCATATTCGTCAACCTTCACATTTACACTTTCCACAGTTTTGTTAGTGTTAGAGTTCAAACACTTGTAAGCTTTACTATTTGTGGAATAACCCAGGAATATGCCCTCATCGCTTTTTGCATCAAACTTTCCATTCATATTATATTCTAATATATAGCATTTGCTCCCAAAGATTCTAAAGTATTTTACATTAGGTGCATAACTGTGCCATAATTCATAAGGTGTAACATTTGTACCTTTTTTTATTTGCACTCAGTTTAAGGTATAGACAACTGTACTTACAACTTCTTTCCAGTACTTTTGTGCAACATTCTTCTCAATCATTAGTGTCCTTGCACAATCCATGATAGATTTGTTCCTTCTCTCAGCTATACCATTTTGTAGAGGTGTTCTAGGTGCAGACATATGTCTCTTGATTCCTCTATCGTTGTAGAGCAGATTGAACTCATTTGATATAAACTCTCCACCTTGGCTAGATCTCAGACATTTCAGGTTTCTACCTGTCTCCTTTTCAACCTTAGCCAAATACCACTTAAACAACTAAAATGCATCAGATTTTTCTTTTAAAAACATTACAGTCATCATCCTAGTGTAATCATCAACAAATAGAATAAAGTATTTAGCACCACAATAGCTTTGTACACCCATAGATCCACAAAGGTCAGTATGAACCAGATCTAAAGCATTTTCAGAAGTAAAAGTCTTGCTCTTGAAACTAGACTTTGTCATTTTACCCAAGTGACATTGTTTGCACATCACATTATCAAGTTTCTTCAATCTAGGCAAACCTCTAACTTTCTTCTTTTTACTAATGTTTACCAAATTGTCAAAGTTAACATGACATAGCCTCTTATTCCATAACCATATATGATCAAATTGTGCAATCAAGCATGTCTCTTCAGATAGATCTAGATAGAACAAATTACCTCTAGTATGTTCTCCACTTCCAATCATTTCACCAGTGGGATCAAATATTTTAGCCTTTCTATGATGAAACTACACTCGGTAACCAGTGCTATTAAGCTATGCAACACTTAGCAAGTTATAGTTAAGACCTTCAACCCAATAAGAATTTTCAAAATTAATCTTATTAGTCAGCTTAATTAATCCTTTACCCTTTACAGGACATGGTGCATCATTACCAAACTTAACACTTCTACCCTTGTAATGATCTAGGGTATTAAATTTACTTTTGTCACCAGTCATGTGGTGTGAGCAACCACTATCAATAATCTATTTATTGTAAGGAAAATTAGGTGCGAAAACAACTTCCTACGCTAATCTCTATAGGAGAGTATTGTGCAAATTCTTATAAATCCTTACAATTTTAGATTCGTTAACTACTTTAACAAAGATATTGCAACCACATACAATGCATACAGAAAATAGAGAATGACACAATGATATACCCTGGGGAAAACCTTTCGGTAAAAAACTCCAGCACTCCAAAACCTACATAATGTATTATCTTCAACACAAAGATTACAATACACTTGCAATGCAAGTTCTTTCAGGAAATGAGAGACAAAGCCAACAAGACTTAAATTTCTGTTATATTTCTCCCATAGGAGCAGCATCATATATATAGACTCCTCTAGACCCAAAAATAGGCACAACCACCAAGACCCATGCACAAAGCCACATGTACATAGTTGTTACATGCAATCCCAAGAATAGGCATCCATCCCTAGAATAGACTATGACAGCTTGTCATAGAATCTGCCAAAAATAACGGTCATAAGAGAAGTGTAAGAGAATCTGTCATACCAACCTATTTTTGGCATATTCTCTTACACACACCAACCACTTCTTCTTGGGCACCCAAATAGGCCCAAGTCATAAGATGCTCTTACACATGTCATGGCACATTCCTTAAATAGTTCTTATGCGTCATAGGAATCTGTCATGACTATTTCAGTCATGATCTCCTTACACACAAGATGCCGACACATCAAGTGGAGTGACACATCAACATGCCAACTAGACATGTACACTCACACTTAATTACATTATTTGCAAAAAATACATTTACAAAACAAATAATAAGAATAGGAATTATCCAAGGTTGAGAAACCTTATTCCTAACATTCTCCCACTTGTCGAACACCTTGTAAGAGCAACAGGAACATAACAGGAACTTTAACCGCTATAGGCCAAAAGGCCCATAGACTTCGAACACCATCTGAACTTCTCAGTGCCCACTGGTTTCGTTAATGCATCTGCAACATTCTTCACAGTATCTACCTTCTCCAAATTTACCTTTCCATCTTCCACCATATCTCTCACAAAGTGAAACTGCACATCAATGTGCTTCGTTCTGGCATGGAAAGTTGGATTCTTTGCAAGGCAAATAGCGCTCTGACTGTCACACCAAATAGTAATTTTTTCTGCATCAACACCAACATCAAAACACAATCTTCTAAGCCAAATGGCTTCTTTACAAGCATGAGTAGCAGCCATCTACTCAACTTCTGTAGTGGACAAAGCAACCACAGGTTGTCGCTTACTCATCCAACTGATGGCACCACCAAACATAGTGAACACATAAGCACTGGTGGATCTCCTGCTATCAATATCACCTGCCCAATCTGAATCCACAAACCCACGAATACAAACTGAATGCGGAGCTCTAGAAGAGTTATCATGATAACATATGGAGTAATCTGATGTGCCCCTCAAATATCTGAATACTCGCTTAACTGCATCCCAATGTACCCATCCAGGGTTAGCCATAAATTGACTCAGGACTCCCACTGCTTGGGCAATGTCTGGTCTAGTACAGACCATAGCATACATAAGACTTCCAACTGCACTAGCATAAGGTACTCTACTCATGTCCTCCACCTCACTAGGAGATTTTGGACAATCATCTACAGATAACTTCGTTCCCACAGAAATAGGAACACATAGTGGTCTACAATCTTCCATGCTGAACCTGTCCAATACAGACTTCACATACTTACTCTGACTCAACCAAAGTTTTCTGTTAGACCTGTCTCTACTGATTTCCATACCCAAGATGTACCTAGATGCCCCAAGATCTTTCATCTCAAACTGTGCTGACAACTAAGATTTAAAATCAGAAATCATACCCTTACCCTTCCCAAATAGCAACATATCATCAACATATAATGAAACAATAAGAAGGCGATCATTTTCAACTCTGAAATAAACACAATGATCTGATTTTGATCTTACAAATCCAATTGACAACATAAAGGCATCAAACTTAAGGTACCACATCCTAGGAGATTGCTTCAAACCATATAGAGATTTCTTTAATCTGCAAACTAAGGATTCTTTACCTTTAACAATGTAGTGCTCAGGCTGTGACATATAAATCTCTTCCTCCAAATCACCATGAAGGAAAGTTGTCTTCACATCCATCTGTTCTATCTCTAAATCATATGATGCAGCAAGAGATAACAAAAATCTAATGGATGTCAACTTTGCAACAGGAGAGAATATTTCACCATTAATCTATTCCCTCTACCTGTGAATACCCCTTTGCAACCAATCTAGCTTTATACCTTTCAACACTGCCATCTGCACAGAATTTCTTCTTGAACACCCATTTACAGCCAACAAATTTTCTCCCTTTAGGCAAAGGTACAAGGTCCCAAGTTTTGTTTTTCTCCAATGAAGCCATCTCATCATCCATAGCCTCAATCTAGGAACTTGCATCTTCCATGCCCAAAGCCTCTTTCACAGATCTAGGCTCATCAATGTTAGTAATCAAAGCAAAGGCACAACTGGAATCTAACATAGAATAACCAAACCTTTCTGGTTGCTTTCTTTCTCTCATGGATCTCCTCAAAGGCTGCGGTTGAGGTTGCTCTTCCTCTTCTTCTAAACTATCAGAGCTGCTAGAGCTCTCCTCATCATTAGACCCAACATGGTCTCTCTGTTTAGTCTTCTCAGGGGTAGGAGGCAACTGAACAACATCTTTTTCCTTTTCTGTTTCATCTGGTTGTAGCACAATAGGAGAAGATGTTAGCTCTCTAAAAATAACATTTCTACTATACAACACCTTACTAGTCACAGGATCCCAAAGCTTGTATCCTTTCATACCAGCACTGTATCTGATGAAAATACATTTAACAGCTTTGTTTTCCAACTTAGATCTTTTCTCCTTTGGAACATGTGCATAAGCTTCACAACCAAAAACATGAAGATATCTAATTGAAGGCTTCTTACTAGACTACACCTCCATGGGTGTCTTACTAACAAGGGCTGATGTGGGAGATCTGTTAACCAGATAGCAAGCAGTGGCCACAGCTTCAGCCCAAAACCTTTGTTCTAAACCAGCTCCACTAAGCATACTCCTAGCCTTCTCCATCAATGTCCTATTCATTCTCTCTGCAACTCCATTTTTTTGTGGGGTATAAGGAGTTGTCTTATGCCTCTTGATACCTCGTTCTTTACAGAACTGTTCAAACTCTGCTGAGCAAAACTCACCACCATTATCAGTTCTCACACACTTAATCTTCTTACTAGTCTGATTCTCTACAAGAGCTTTAAATTCCTTGAATCGACTAAAGACTTGTGTCTTACTTTTAAGGAAATAAATCCACGTCCTTCTACTGTAATCATCTATGAAAGATACAAAAAAATACAGACTTGGAGATTGAAGGAACTTTTCAGGACCAAATACATCAAAATGAATAAGATCCAAAACATCAGAAGATTTTTGAGAACTAGAGTAAAATTGAACACGATTTTGTTTACCATAGACACAGTGTTCGCAGAAGTTGAACTCAAGATTGCAATCATTTAACCCCTCAACAAGATTTTTATTTTTCAGGGTTCTGAGACCCTTTTCACCAATGTGGCCAAATCTCATATGCCACAACATTGTCTTTTCTGCAGGAAGCTTAGCTTCCAAAGTGTTTGCACTACCATCGGAACCAATAGCCACAGACTTCTTCACTGCTTGTTCAGATGGTGAGGATGAAGAACTATTACATAGAGGAATACATGCATCTAGCTGAAATAAGGTACCTCTCCTAGTACCCCTTGCAAGCACTATCGATCCTCTCATCATCTTGCTTCCTTCTTTCGAAAAAACAACTTGCACACCTACATCATTCAGCATACTTACAGATAATAGGTTTCATGCCAAACCCGAAATGTGCATAACTCTGTTGATTCCCTTTACTCATCCATCAAGAAATTTGATAGTGACCCTTCCGCGTCCAACTATCTTTAGGTGAGAATCATCACCCAAGTACACCTTTCCACCATCAAACTCTTCATATTTTGAGAACCAGTTTCGATGAGAGGTCATGTGAAAAGATGCACCCGAGTCAACCAACAACACATCATCAGATGCATGGGTTGCCAAAGCTGTGATGAATGCATCGCCATCTTCTTGAGATCTTTCTGAAGCTGAATTTGAACCTTTCTTCTTCTTCTTCGGCTCTTTGCAGTCTTTACGGAAGTGCCCATATTTATCACAGCTCGAACATTTTGCCTTGGACTTATTGGAAGTCTTTGACTTCCCACAGGATTTGGATCTACCCTTATTGTCAGACTTATTGTCATTTTTCTTCCCTCTTTCAGTGGATCTCCCACGAACAACAAGGGCTTCTTTTTCTGAAATGAAAGCCTTTCTCCGCATCTCCTCTGATAGCAGCGAAGACACCACATCATCCATTTTGAAGGTGACTAAAGTGCTTCTGAGAGCCATCACAAGATGGTCCCATGAATTCGGTAAAGAACACAAAAGTGTGTAGCAACGATCCTCCTCCTCTAACTTGACACTAGCTGATGTCAATTGTGCAGCCAGTAGATTAAATGCATTTAAATGATCCGTTAAGGATCCACCTTCCTCCATTCATAGAGAGTACAACTTCTTCCTCAGGAACAACTTGTTCACCAGAGATTTGGCCTGATACACAGCCGCAAGTCTTTCCCACAAACTATTTGCGGTTTTCTCATCTAGAACATTCAGAAGGATTGCATTGGTTAAACAGAGTCTTATGAGACCCTTAGCTTTATGGTCTTTGATATCCCAATCTTCTTGAGCTATAGTTGCTGGTCTTGTAGCACTTGAAGTCGCTTCCCATAGGTCACGATCTTCCAACATGTCTTCCATCTTGAGTTTCCACAACTCAAAATTAGTGCCATTAAATTTCTCCACCTCCATTCTTCCATATGATGAACTTGCCATCTCAATCTGCAAATAAGATTCAGAATGCTCTGCAAAAAACTCCCACTCAACTTGAGATTAGCTCAAAAAACCCTACCCAACAACTAGGATCAAAAGTTGATCAAGCTCTGATACCACTTGTAAGGAAACTCAGGTGCGGAAACAACTTCCTACGCTAATCTCTATAGGAGAGTATTGTGCAAATTCTTATAAATCCTTACAATTTTAGATTTGTTAACTACTTTAACAAAGATATTGCAACCACATACAATGCATACAGAAAATAGAGAATGACACAATGATATACCCTGGGGAAAACCTTTCGGTAAAAAACCCCAGCACTCCAAAACCTGCACAATGTATTATCTTCAACACAAAGATTACAATACACTTGCAATGCAAGTTCTTTCAGGAAATGAGAGACAAAGCCAACAAGACTTAAATTTCTGTTATATTTCTCCCATAGGAGCAGCATCATATATATAGACTCCTCTGGACCCAAAAATAGGCACAACCACCAAGACCCATGCACAAAGCCACATGTACACAGTTGTTACATGCAATCCCAAAAATAGGTGTCCATCCCTAGAATAGACTATGACAGCTTGTCATAGAATCTGCCAAAAATAACTGTCACAAGAGAAGTGTAAGAGAATTTGTCATACCAACCTATTTTTGGCATATTCTCTTACACACACCAACCACTTCTTCTTGGGCACCCAAATAGGCCCAAGTCATAAGATGCTCTTACACCTGTCATAGCACATTCCTTAAATAGTTCGTACGTGTCATAGGAATCCGTCATGACCATTTTAGTCATGATCTCCTTACACACAAGATGCCGACACATCAAGTGGAGTGACACATCAACATGCCAACTAGACATGTACACTCACACTTAATTACATTATTTGCAAAAAATACATTTACAAAACAAATAATAAGAATAGGAATTATCCAAGGTTGAGACACCTTATTCCTAACATTTATCACCTTTTCTCACATAAGAAGCAAGTGTAGTTTTCTCATCTTCATCAAATTCATCTTTCATAGCAACATAAACTACTTCAATTTCAAAATCATCATTATCAGTGCCAGTTTCTTCTTCAACAATATAACAGGATTTCTTATCTTTATCCTTGTAGTCCTTGTACCTTCAATAACCTCTATTTTCTCTCTTATCCTTGTACTTGCTTTCTTTTTCCTCATCCTTTTCATCCCTTTCAGGACATCTTGTAGTTATATGGCCAACTTTGTTACATGAAAAATATATGATAGGAAGTTTACCTTTATATTTTCCTTTTCCTCTTTTCAATCTTCTAGCCACAAGAGCTTTAAGATCCTCTAGTTCCTCATCAGAAGTGTCACTATCACTTATACATCTTTCTTTTTCCCTCTCAGATTTATGCAAAACCATTTATGACTTGAATGCAGATTCAACATTAGCAATAGTATAGTTATCATAGTTAGAAAGCTCAAAAGTAGTAAGCTTACCAACAAGACTTTCCAGAGTTAGAACATTACCAGGGTTTTATCTAGATTCTTGAATTGCTGAAATTCTGATGGCATATATAGGAAGAAAATTTCTTAATACCTTTCCAATAATAGTTTCATCTTCAATAGTTCCATTAGCTCCCCTAATAGCATTTACTACCTCATTGATTCTACCACAATATTGAGCAATATTTTTACCTTCTTGCATTTTCATTTCATCAAACTTACCTCTCAGGCTTTTAGTTTTTGCCCTTAGTACATTTATGTCACCACCATAGATATTTGCAAGACTGTCCCACATTTTGTTTGCATTTGTGTAATCTTTAATGTCTTCAAATTCTAGATAGCTTAAGGCAGATGCAATCTCCAACATTGCTTGGTTGTGTTCCTGTTTAGCTCTCATCTCCTCAATAGTCAAAGGTGCAATAGGTGTAACATAGTCATGTTCAACATAATATTTTGCTAAGTCACCAATACCAGCTAGATGCAGTCTCATCAGACTCTGCCATGTAGGGAAGTTCTCCTTATTCAACTTTGATACCTCCTTTTTATACATCTTGATCATTTGTTTCAAGAACCTTCAAACTTGTTCTGTGTAAGCACCAATAGCTCTGATACCAATTGTTAATATGAATTAGAACAACAAAGAGGGGGGGGTGAATCAGTTGTTCTCAGGTCTAGATGTATCAATCAAATGTTTAAACACTTCAACAACTCAGATCTAATAACCAACATTACTCATTCATTACAGAATGTATGCCAGAAATATATAACAATGCAGTCCACTATCCAACAGTATTTAACTTGCAAAACATAGAAATGTTCAAACCAAAACATTCACACAAGTATTGACACCAGGATTTATAGTGGAAACCCAATTTGGGAAAAACCACTTTATAACATGTTACTGATATTTTCACTCTTTTGAAGTGAGCTCTGTGAAAATCCAACCCTATCAAAGATTTACATACACACTGCTAGGTGTGACCCTATTAAAGGATTTCAACCACCCTGTTAGGAGTGCACCTTGTTAGAGGACTTAAGTACATTCCATTAGAATGCAACCTTGATTAAAGTATTTAAACAATGACTGTTAGGTCAACCTTGATTAAAGGATTTAGACTGATACAATGGTTAGAAAGTAACAATAATATCTGATCTAAAAACATACAACTCACTTTGCAAATAACAGATCCAATTCTTACATATATGTTGGCTTATTGACTGAGTTCCATTTCCATCTCCATCATTGATCTGCTCAAAAATCCCTTCAAGCAATCACAACTCTGATCAACTCCTTCACCTTCATCCTTTCTGCTTTTTTAGTCAATAACATCAACAAATCTAGCATCTTGTTTAACCTCACACTTAGGTTTTCCTTAATACCTCTTCGATAAGTAGATCCATCTTTTGCCTCTTAATCTCCTCCATAGATCTTAGGGTTAGGTCAGATTCATTGAATCCTTCCAACATTCATGTTCTTCATCCATCCTTCTAGAAACATCTTCAATATCTTTATTGAAATCACAATAAAATGGTTTACTGTGTATTAAATGCTTCATAAAGTCAATTAATAAAGACAACATGATTTACATAATCAAAGAATTCAACTAAGTCGGCTAGGAATCTGAATTCTTCCTCAAATGTAAATTACTGACGCTCGGTCAATACTATGTTCAACTCCTCGTTCATCACTGTGTAGCTCGGTCATCTCTTCAAACTATTTCCCTCGGCTAATGTTGTCTCCCTCAACAATAAATTGATGTTTAGTCAACACTGAATTTACTCGGCATATACTGGCTCGGTCGACACTAACATCACTCGGCTTAAACTAGATTTCTTCACTTTTTCTCGGTTAAGCCTTCTTGTAGTCTTGCTTCTTACTTAGATAAACAATACATTATCTTATCATTGTGCCACATAATCAAGTACTCATTGAAGTATCAAATAACTCAACCTTTCTCTAGGTTCTATTGTTATCACCCTTTCCCTAATCCTTCTCATCAATCAATAGATATAGTACTTTCTTATATAGCAACAGTCTTACTAGTTAAGGTTTGACATCAATGACAATACAACAATTGCTTCAATTGTAGTTTCCAATGATTATATCATAATATGCAAGATTAAGGGTCTTATGTCAAAATAGGTCATATTATGTCATAATAAACCCTATTATGTGATAATATAAAATAGATAGTCTTAAGGGGATCTATGTTCAATAAGTAGAAAGATAGTAAAAGGAGAGAGAGGGGATTTATGTTCAATAAGTAGAGAGAGAGAGGGAGAGTATTATTGTGTGTGTGTGTGTGTGTGTGTGTGTGTGTGAGAGAGAGAGAGAGAGAGAGAGAGAGAGAGAGAGAGAGTCTTAAGGGGATCTAGAAAGTGTCTCTAGGTTCCATATAAAGAGAGTAAAAATAGGTCATATTAGGTCAAAATAGACCTAATTATGTCAAAATATTCAATAATAAGGGTTATTATGTCAAAAATAGTTCATATTAGGTCATGTAGTGTGCAATACTAAGGGTTCTTACATCAAAATGGTTCATATTAGGTCATAATAGACCCTATTATGTGAAAATAGACCTTATTATATCATAAGAGACCCCATTATGTCATAATATGAAATACTAAGGTTTCTTATGTCAAAATGGTTCATATTATGTCTTTAATATGACACATAAATTGTCAAAATAGGTTGTTAGGGGAACTTAATATGTCATAAAAACTCCTACTAATTGGTCCTAGGTGTCTTAAGGGACCCTAGGTATCTTAAAGGGTCTTACAATGTATGTGGTCCTTAGATACCATTTCAAAAGATTCTAACTATGCTATAATATTTATACATAACATTACAAATGTCTAAAACATCTAAAAGGAAGTAGAAAGTAGAGAGAGAGAGAGAGAGAGAGAGTTCTAAAAATAATTAAAGAGAGAGATAGAGAAAGAGACGTATCTTTCTTCCTACGATAATATCGTGCCAATGATTCTTCATGTAGTCTTTGTTCAGTTTCAGCTGAATAATTTCATCCAGTCTTATTTACCCTTTCCATTTTACTTCTCATCACTTTTCTTCGCAAACTTTCTCTACTTAAATTTGACAAAATAGAAAAAATACACTTCTAAATGTCTTCCTTCTCAAAAATGTGAATTATTCTTCAAATTTTGAATTTACAAAATAAGAAAAAAAAACATGTTTATTTATATGAGATCGTTACTAGCCTAAAAAATCATTAAATTGGCCAACTCGGGTTTCTATCGATAGTAAGCAATTAATTTCGGTTGAAAGTGCCTGAGTTAAGTTTTTAACTACGTCAAATTAGGCAAGTACTTTCTATCGAAAGTGCTTTCTATCAAAACCTCCTTATTAGGCCCATTTTGCAAAGGCCAAGAAATTTCTGAAGATTCCACTACTTCAGGGCTCAATTAGAGGGCTCAAATGGAACAGTAAAGACAATCCCATTTGCATGACACAAGTACTCAGAACGATCTTTCTAATGGTTATAAATTTGATAAATTTTGAGTTTATTATGTACATATTTTTTTTTCGTCTATCAAATGTAGGTTTTTTACCAAAAATAAACCTTTATGTTCGATGTTCATGGAAGAATAGTAAACAAGAAAAAAATAATCTGAAAAATAATAGTGCACCTGGTATTGAAGTATTATTTCTATCAAAATAAATAAATTGAAATTGGACAAATACATGACAAGTTACAAGTTACGAAAAGAACGTATGTCAAAATTATGGTTAAGTCATCTTCAAACATTAATAAAATTTTAAATACTAATGATAAAGTCATGAAACCAATTTTGGGCACTAGATATGGATGTTACAAAACTAAATTCGAAAGAATCACATTGATATCTATTTTAGAAAAAAAGTTATGCTTTATGAAAAGAGTGTCACTCTTTAAAAATGATGTTTTCAACAACATGCTAGTTTTCGTGGGAGAAAGAAAAATTGATTCAAATCAAATCCAAAAAAAATAAAAAAATATATTTAGAATCTAGACAAAAAACCCTAAAAGACTATAATTTACTTCATCTTCTGATTTGTAATGGTTTAATGACAATATGCATCTGAAAGAGAGTGTTTTGCAAAATGTACACTTCAGTGTTTGTTTAGGCAAAAAAGTGTAACCCACTATTGTGGGTCCACCCTACATATAGGTGATGCTCATTGAGGTAAAGTACTGAGAACTCTCAGGAGGTCACCCATCCTAGTACTACCCTAGCTCAATTCCACTTAACCACAAAGTTTCCACCAATGTTAAGTCTACTTTTTTGCAACCCCATTTACAAAACCTTCAACGAGTATTATGCCTTATGAACCATTCATTAAAAAAGCCCCTTAAGCTCATCAATTGATAAGTAGGATGTTTTACACAAACAAATCAAATTGTGATATTTCTATTAGGATTCAAATGTGTTGAAATTCTGAGTCAAACTCATCGACCCATGTTTCATGAGTAGTGGTTTACAAAATCCCATCTCTCATGAGAATGAATGGAACACTCATTGCATCTAGGTGATGCTCTCACAAGTGACGCATCGAGACTTCTCAAGAGGTCACCCATCCTAGTGCTACTCCATCTCAACCACACTTGACCGAGGAGTTTCCTCCAATGTCCTGATCCCTAGTGACAATCGGCTCACTAAAGTGGGGGAAAATGCAGCATCCTAAAATTACACCCCTACATTTATGACACTTACGCATCAATACATGTGCATTTATGACTAAGGTCCATGATCAAGTATTCATATTTTAACATCGCGAGCCTCCAAATAACAATGTCCATAACCTCCCATCCAAATCTGAGCTCCACACAATCATATAGTAGCGTGTCACACTCGTCCTTGTAAAATAAAAAATTTAAAATCATATTCACATCTAACACTACTTCTGACACGTGTCACTTCTCTTGGGTGCATATGGAACGACTATCATCATCTTTGTTGAACAATGAAAACCTCTATTTTTCTCATTTTCACTCTCTCAGACTCTTGGATCTTTGGCTTTGATTCTTGTTCTCATTTGTGATTATCCAAAGTGAAGGTCTGTCAGATTTCTCACATAGCCTATTTTTCTTAGCGCTTGAGGAGGACGATATACTCTCTCTCTCTCTCTCTCTCTCTCTCTCTCTCTCTCTCTCTCTTGTCATATCATGTTAAATTTAATAATTTTATTTATTATTAGCATACTTGGGTCATTGATCTATTGTGTAGTAGGGACTTTCCTCCCTCAAGTGAGGCTCATTTCTACAACTTGTCTTCACATTGTGTCTTTATGCAATAAGGGTTTTCCTCTCTTAAGAGAAGTTTGTTTCTATTGCTTGTCTTTGTGTAATAGAGGTTCTCGTCCATTAAGAAAGGATCTATTTCTATTACTTGTCTCCTTACTATTTTTGACAATTCTATCTATCTATTTGTGGAGGTGTGAACACCAAAGCGGGCATTTGATTGAGGCAAAACTCTATACGACCTCAACAATTTTTTTCATCTCATTATGTTCAGGTGGATAACATGTGCCACAAACTGAAACATTTTGGGACATTCAAGGACAAAGTGTGTATTTTTTGTTCTCTGGCAAAGAGGACTAAAGTGTGGTACGTAGACATTCTTGTGGTGTAATGGTGTTGAAGGCCAAGAACTTCAAAATCACCAAGCATACAACTTGATGTATGTATTTCATGTTTCTGTAATCAAAATATCCATAGTTGTTAAGATTCATTAGATATTTGTCCCTTCTATACTTCAGTTTGTAGAATAGATACAATGTAGATATAATTGTTATCTTTCATGTTGTAATTAAAGTTTAGTACTTTCACTTTATCACATTTCCTTTAATTATATTATAGTAGCCATGATAATTTAATATTTTATATCCCCTAGCTCACTAGAGCGCTAGTAGAAGTGAGAGAGTGTAAGAAAGATTTTCTCTTCGAAAGGTAGCAAATCCCTTGCTCTACACAACTACATGTTCAATTGTAATGTTTTGTCCTTATTTTAACATGCTCAATGCACCTCAACTTGATTACTCAAGTATTCTAGTCCTTCATTTGGTATCAAAGCCTCAATTTGATCTTGTGCTTATGCATATTTATTAACATGATGAGTTAGAGCAATTTTCTTCAATCATTGGGTATGCATAAGGCATCATTTGATCATTATTAGAGGAGGGGGTTTGGTTCCTATTGTAATACCCCAAAAATGGGCTATAGGTTCATTAACCTCCTACATCTTCAAATTTGAATGAAATCGACATCAAAGTCCTAACCTAAGGCACATCTACACATTATCAAATCCTAATTGATTTTATCCTAAATTCTGCATCAGAGAATATTCCTGGCAATATTCCTATTTATCCTAATTATCTTTAATTTAATTATTATTTGGTGATAAATTCTATTTATCCTAAAGTTGATTAATTGAATATTCTGAATATTTAATTAATTACATTTAATTCTGCCACTTAATTATTTAATTAGATTTAATTGCATTTATTCCTAATTAATATTATTTTTATTTTGACAATAAATCAAAATTCCTACAAACAATCAATTGGATATTTATTTAATTGATTTAAAATCAAAGTTGTCAAATTTAATGATTTAATTGGAATAAAGTTTGATTTAATAATTGATTAACCCATAAATCAATTGTTTTAATTCAAAATCAGTTAAGTGGAAAATAAATCACTTTATTTATTAAATTAATTTATATTAAATCATGCACAATCACAAAAGCAGTCAACTTTAAAACAATTGCTAATTTTAATTTGTAAACTTTCTAAAACTCAACATCTGATGATGAGTTGAAAAAGAGAACTAAAGCTCTATTTTGAGATAAAAACTGCTTTTGCATGATTTTATGAATTAAATATTCTTAATTTCTTGTTAACTCAAAAATCAACCTGAGTTTATCAAGAGTGATTTATGGCTTTTCTCAATGCATCCTCAAGCCCTGAATTTCTATAAAATCAAGGCTCAGCTCTTCACAAAGGTCTGCACAATTTTTGGCTAGCAATCAACACCTTGAAATTGCATCCTCACTATGGCGAATTTGTGACTAAAGAATCAATCTTTTGTGAATCAAGGCTATTGTGAGATTTTCATTTATTATTTTGAGCATTCATAGTTTCATATCATAGATTTTTATATGCATTCATAGCATTTCTTAGATTATATTTGCATTCAAACTCAATTTCATACATTATAGCTTAGATTCATACAGTTTCTCATTCTTATTGCATAGAAAATACAAAAATATAGATTAATTTTCATTCATATTTCATTTCTTTCATCACCTTAAATCCTTCATTTAGGTGTTTCATTGTCACTGATCTCAATTTCAATCTGAGAACATCATACTCACACCTACTAGAAGGCAGTAAATCGCCTGGTTAGCATAGTTTCAATTACTTGCAGATTTTAGTTTTTGCTAACCTCTAATGTTTTACTGAAGTGTTGTGTCTACAACTAGGTACAAAATTCACACACACATTTCTGGCACCCACCATATTCTATCAAATTTCTATCATTTTTCTTGAACCCATGACCATAAGGTTAATTTTTGTGAGTTTTGTGATAAATTTATGGGCTGTTTTTCCAGAAATCCGACTGATGTTTTTATTGGTACATGCACATATGAAATGATACAAATCTTAAATTTATATTTATGAAAATTTATTTGAGTTAGCTTTCATTTTCCATTAGTTTGGATTAAT
The DNA here is from genome assembly GCA_027943335.1 of Chamaecyparis obtusa. NCBI lineage: Eukaryota > Viridiplantae > Streptophyta > Pinopsida > Cupressales > Cupressaceae > Chamaecyparis > Chamaecyparis obtusa. Next base: position 176,687 of record BSBK01001738.1, read on the forward strand.
TTTGTTTTGATTTGCAAAAGTTATGATCATTTTAGTGAAGACTGGTCTGAACCTGATTTTATGAAATCTGACTGATGTTTTTATTGGTACATGCACATATGACATGATACAGATCCAAAATTTATATTTCTGGAAAGGTATTTAAGTTATATTTCATTTTCCATTGGTTTAGATTAATTTCAATTTGATTTGCAAAAGTTATGATCATTTTAGTGAAGATAGGTCTGAACCTGATTTTATGAAATTTGACTAATATTTTTATTGGTACATGCACATATGACATGATACAGATCCAAAATTTATATTTCTAGAAAGGTATTTGAGTTAGCTTTCATTTTCCATTGGTTTGGATTAATTTTGTTTTGATTTGAAAAATTTATTATTGATTTAGTGCAGACTGGTCAGAATCTTATTTTTTATGACAACAGGTTTTTCGATTATCAAATGACATATTATCTTTGACTAACCTAATTTTCTACCACATGGGGTTGACAAGTTGTGTTTATTTTTATATATATTTTTATAATAGTGTGTTTCATGTACAAGAATAGATAAGTTTTTCATAATAGTGGTTTGCAGGTGCAGGTGCAGGTACGTCCTGTGGGTACAAAAGATAGAAGACAAATGCTCAAAATTTGCTAAAACAGGTAAAATCTACTAAGTGCGTTGTGAGGAACTTAGGTATTATGTTACATCTGATAACACTTCATTTTGGGACATAAAAAAAACTCTCTTGTGTCAAGCTTGAGTGCCTTTACAACTTTCATAATTCACACTTCAGTTTTGGGCTCTAAAACAAACATAGATTTGCTTTTTGCATATTTGTTACACATAGTAATTAGGCCCTATGAACACTATTTGCGGATGATCTTGAGAGAGTGGGCTTCTTTTGCTTGTTCATGCATGCGAAGCTCTTCTTGATGACAAATCCCCTTGTAGGTAGGGAGGTTATTGAGATTATCTTGTGTTCTACTAGATTTGTGCATCTTCAACTTTTGATTGATACATTCTCTCCGGAGAGGTTGATAGATCATAAACGGTTGGCATCATAGATCTTTGCGATATAATTTTGGTCTTAGCATATTAGATTAATCTGTCTTCTTTGTCTTGGTGAAGTGAAGAGATTAGGAGATTATGCTCTACTTCCTTTTTGGATAGTACCAGAAACCTAGATCCTTGAATTTGATCTAGTCCCCGTGTGCTATCTTTTGTGAGTCACCTTTAGAGAGGGTTAACCGTAGTAGACATTCCCTTAATTGGGTCAACCACGTGGATGGAACCTCAAGCGGTAATAGCCATTTTCACCATGGTAGCAATAACCGCTATATAAATGTCCTTGTGGGGGAAATCTTCACAAGTGTGGTCTCTTGTTGGGCTGTCAGATCTCCCTTGTAGCTCCTGATTGATTAAATTCTCAGATTGTGTCAAAACCTTGGTGTGCCTGGATTGGAGTTCACCCTCTTGAGATCACAAAAGTTGCAGAGTCAGACCATTACTACAAACCCTAGTGAGACCAAATTTTTCATTTTCTAAGAATATGTGCATTATTGAAAAACTTTTTGGAACATACACAAGTAGTATTTCTAGGGATTAGCACATAAGTCACTATTGCTTGTTCATGCGCAAGGTTGCTTTTGTCCTTGCTCATTGTTTTCAGATGATTGCTTGCTTCCCTTGCTTTCTATTTTGCGGGCTTGATATCTTCTTGGTTACTTGAGACAAACTTTTACACAGATCTTAAAAAATTGGACAGAAAAATTTGCAAACAAACTGATACTGAAAAACTAAAAAATTGCAAATCTGAAGCAAAAATCCTTTCTGGTGTCAAAAGTCATCCTAAAATTTCAAAACTTGTATCAAAGCCAAAGTCAAAGTTGTCAGAGATTGGTCAAGTTTGTCAGAAATCTAGTTTTTACAGCCTATTTCCAAATTCTATCAAAATACCAAACCGATTCTTATAATTTTTAGTCATCCTTGGTCGGTCTGGGTCAAATCTCAGGTGCTATGACATGTTTCTCAACATCTAAATGAACTTAAATGGTATCAAGTTGCATAAAATGACTCTTGGTCTTCTTTCTTCAACATCTCCCATGTCTTCCTAGTCTCCCATTTCCATCCTTTCTCTTCTTCCTAAACTCTTCACGTCTTCCTGATTCTTTTCCTCTTATTATCTAGTCTTCTTTCTTCTATTCATCTCTTCTGTCACTTCCATGCTTGATTCCTCCTCTTCCAGAACCATGAATTTCAACTATCTTGTTATGGAGCTTCTCTTGAAAATGGATGATCTTCAACTCATTTCTCAATTCGAAGAGTATTATTCCAAAAAAACCATGAGTGATAAATTTATGATAAAAATAAAAGAAAATTGATTGAATCAGATGCCTTTGCTAGGATCATACGCATGATCCTATCATGACCTCCTTCTTCCAAATGTCTTTCATCTTCTAAGTCTTTTCATTCTTCCTCATCTTCCAAGTCTTCTTCCTCCTCTGGGTCTTCACCTTCCTCTTGTCCACAATCTAATTCCTCTTCTACTTCTCCCAAGAGTCTTACTCCTCATCTCAAGACATACCATGTTGAGCAACATGATAACCCTTACGATACCTCTTCCACAGAGAGTGACACACCCATCTTTGAAGACTATGATGATGGACAATATAATGATACCTATGACACCTATGTTCCTAAGATTCCTCCTTGTTGTGTGCTTGTGCTTACTAGAAATGGGACGTCACATTGGATAGATCATGATGGTGATCCATATGATTCTAATTTTGAAAGAGACTTTGATGATTTTTGTGAACAATACCTAAATGATACATCTACTTCACTTGAGGAATAGAAAGCTTACCGCGCTAATTATAAACGTGCATACTACAAAGATCTCTCCTCTAAGAACTCTCATGCTGAAAATAAAGATTACACTCTCAAGAAAGATCATGTTAATGTTGAACCTTTGTCTTGCGGTGGTTCCCTTCGATCCTCTACTTCCTCCAATACCCATACATTTCCTAAAGCTTCCAAGCCTATCAAATCTTTCACAAGTCCTTCATCCACCAAAGGTCCTAATACTTTTCATGTGGTTTCCTACAGTTATCCTCAAGGGCTACCTCTTAAAGAAACTCAAGCTAACCTTCACTTGGCTGCAAATACTTTCAATAATGCTAAACCTAAAGAGCCTAAGCCTTTATAGGCTATAATGCCTGCTCCAGCTAGTCCTTCACCATCTATTCCAAAGTCTTCCATACAATTGCAGCATGATCCCTTGTCCTTAGAAGTGGCTCCATGTCAAGAGGACTCTAAAAATGATAAAGAAAGATCAAGATCAAGAACCCTCCATGTCATCCACTCCTTTTCACGATGTCTCTTATCCACTTTAGGGTTCTTTTGATCCTGCACACCCTTTCTCATTCATCCCACCATGTCTTAAGTCTTCTCCTAAGCAAGATCAAGCTACCACTTACACCATTGAGCTTATTGACAATCAAAATAACTTTACTACACTTGCGCTTTCCAAAGATGATACTTCCATTAAGGTTATTAAAACTATTGTTGTTACTTCTAATGCTAAGCCTATTGAAAATCAAGAAAAAAATTGTACGCTTGTGCTATCCAAAGCTCCTTGTCAAGATCAAAGTCTTCCATCTTCTTATTCTACCACTCCATGTTCGCTTCCACTTTCGACTCTTCCTAAGTCTTTGCAAGCTTTGAACAATCCTATCAAAGGAGGTGCTCATATTCAAAATGTCCACGATTCTATTGAAAATTCTAATGCTCACTCTAAAGATGCTGATGTCCTTCGTTGTCATATAAATGTTGATGAATTTTTTGATTATCCTTTTGCGTCTTCCACTTCCATCCTTGGACCTCTTCCACCACTACTAAGGGCTTCACGTCTGCCTTCCATCTTGGGTCCTTATGTGCCTTCACTTTCCTCTCCTAACTCTCCTAATTTTCCATCCATATTGGGTCTTTACATCCCTCCATCTCCCATCTTTCCTCAAGATCAACATAGATGCATACCCTTGAATCCTTTTCATCCACCCACCCATCTAAACTAGTCATATCCTCCTTCTTCTTCCACAAGTCCCAAGTCTTTGGAAGTAACTTGAATGTTCAATACAAGAAAAAGAAACAATACAAGAATCCATTAAAAAGAGAAGATCACTATGTCTCCTCTAATCGACATGGAGGCATAAAGTCAAAAGAGATATCTAAGAAAAAAACTACAAGACAAGTATGGATTCCAAAATCTATTATTGAAGATATTCTCTCTAAATCATCAAAAAGAAATAAAAATCCTATGGCTATATGGATTCCAAAGTCTCTCTTGAAAGAGTCTAATGTTGAGAAACAAGTGAAGTTGACATTCAAGCTTCCAAAGACTTCCACTTCATCTTCTTCCAAAAACATTCTTACATTCCATGCACCTAAACCACAACCTCTGCTATCCATTCACCATATTCCTTCATATATTCCTTCATTCACATTTCCTCCATCCTCTTGCCACCCTTCAAGGTGTGTGTTAATGTTGATCTTGCCTTCCTTTCCATCTACCCTTTCACAATCCTTCCATTCATTATCCTTCTACCTTCTATCATTTTTCCTCATTTGCCTATTCAGGTCCTATCTTCCAACCTCACTTGCTTTACATAAAACCTTATCCTCCATTTTTCTCTTCCATCTCCCTTTCCCTATCAACATCTTTGAGCATATCATTTTAAATCCTTGGCATATCATGGTTTATCCTTTCAAGGAGCATTATTTAAAAATCTTGCCTTCTTCCAAATAAATTTAAAAAAAGAAAAAAAGAAATGAATTTATTTTTGAAAATGTGCCTTGGTGGAAATATGGAAATAGGCACCTTGTTAGCAAAAGTAAAGAGAAATAAATTCATCCTATGGTGAAAACCACTCCCTTGTGGCGTCTTGGATAAGTACCATGATGAAAACTTGGCAATCAGGCATCATGTGTAGTTCTTCTACATATTTCATCCATTCTGTCTTCTCTCTTTGATCTTGACAATGTTGACCTATACATGAATATTTGGCTATCTTGTGAGCTATTTTATGATGATCTTGCTTTCATTCCCTTCCTATTTAGCCTTCATATTTATTTTCCTCCATTCATTCTAGCCTTTCGCTATCCTTTTCCCCTTTGGTCTTGATCTAATAAAAAAAGAGTAGAACACAATGCTTTAAAACCTCTTGACATGTCTACTCCTTTGGACTGCATCCTTTCCTTCTTTGGCATTACACTTTTGTGACTTATCCTATGCTGGCCTTTCATTGCTTGTCCAAATGTGCTTTAAATGACAATTTTTCCCTAGCTTGGGTACCCTTGAGGAGTTTTCCCTTAAGGATTTCTTCCCTTCATTCTCCTTCATTCTCTTGTCTTCCATCTCTTCCACTAGCTTGCTAATCCCTCTTGTTCTCCACCTTGCTAGACATTGGGACTACACGATGTGATCTTGCTTGGGAGTTTGATGCCCATTCTATTTTGGGGCATCCTTTGTACATACTGATTAGTACTGCCTATTGAGGTTGAAATCCCATCACTAAGAATCATAATGCATGGTCTAGTAATTGATGATGAATACAGAGTGTCTAGGTTGCAAGAACTTGAACTACTAGATGAGTGCAGCCAAGCAACATATGATCATCTCAGAGTATATCAGAAAAGAATGTCTAGAGGCTACAACAAGAAAGTCAGAAATAGAGAATTTCAGGTTGGCGATCTAGTCTTGAGAGAGAATCCTAAAAATCAATCACATCGAGAATGCAAGGGGAAGTTTGAACCCAATTGGCTGGATCCCTTTGTTATCATTGTTACTTTTGGCTCTGGAGCCTATCAACTCTCAACGACTGAAGGAGAACAGGTCCGTGAACCAATCAATGTTTTGCATCTGAAGAAATTCTATGCCTAAGGCATTTAGTGTATGGTAAAATGTCTTGAAAAAATTTGAAAAATCTGAAAAAGTCTTGAAAAAATGAACATCTTGGTGAAAACCTAGCAATGGGCACCTTGATGATTCACAAAAAAATCAAAAAATACCAAAAATATTGGAAAAATGAAAAATACAAAAAAATGAAAAAAAAGAAGAAAAAGTGCCTTGGTGAAAACTTGGAAACAGGCACCTTGGTAGCAAAAATAGAATCTCTGCCAAGATGGTGAAAACCCGGCAAACGGGCGCCACTTGTTAAAAAATGGTCCATCTATCAGCACAATCTTAGTCTTTCCCAGCTTTCAATCTTGCTTTAGTTTGTACATATCTCTTGGTTTGTTCCCGCATTCCTATTTTCAATAAGTCAGTTTGTACACCAATCAGCTCAAGCGTTTGTATCCTATCAATGCTTAACACTTGGGGGGAATCAAAGTCATATCCTATGGCCTCCAATGTATCTTAGACGTATCATATCCAATCAGAGTCCTTTGAAGCTTCATTTGAGTCAGTCAGTCAGTCTCATCTCCAGAAAGGATTTTGCATCTACAACAACGCAATCAAACATCAAACTGAAAACAATATATGCTTTTTACATGCTTTTATCTCCTTGTATGCTTACTGATTCACATTGAGATTTTTGCATATTGTGTCCCTTTGAGCTCTTCGATGATGTCCTTTACAGGATTTAGGGAGTGATGACTGGGGGCATAATCTTTTCTTTGTCTTCTGCTTGTATGTGAAAATCTAACAACTTTGGAAATTCTGGATTGAAATGGTGTCCATCTGTAAGAGCCTCTATCTCAAATTGGATGGCCATGAGTACCTTGACCATTGATACTCATAAAATTCAAGGAAGTTTGATCTCACTATTATCTTTTTGAGTGAATTCTTTCTCCTACTATGAAATGCGATCTTACCTAAGGATGTGAACGATAAAAGGTCACTACGGGTAATTCACACTGGATTTAGAATGATCTCTTGACTATTTGATGTGTTTGAACACAAGGCATATTCAAGTCATCACAACATTTATGTTCTGATGCTTATACAAATTGCTATATTAAAATGGACATGATATTCAGGTCATCTTGGCATTTGTGCCTTGGTGCTTATATCTACTCTGACATTCTGAAATAAAATCAATATTCATATGTCCATGGTTATCTAACCAGTGGGCATTGTATTAATTTTTGTGCATACAAATCAATATTCATATGTCTATAGTTTCCTAACTAGTGGGCATTGTATTGATTTATCCGGTTACCTAAAAAGTTCAATGATGATAACAAATCGACACATGATCAGTGACTAGGTCCTACGTCTTAGGTTGCATTTCATTCTGCACTTTGCATGATCTCACAAATTACTTGAACACTTAAATGATTCTTAAAAAAAAATTAAAATGCTAAACATGACTACAAGAGCTGAATCTTACACGAAGTTCCATCCAACGAAATAGCAAATAGAATCCTTTTTCGGGATCAAAATCAAAATCTGAGACTGTTCATATTATTAACTACTTGCATAATCGACTTTCTAATCATCACATAAATCTAGAATTCAACTTAATTGATTATCTTACATCAAACTATCAAAATTTCAACTTGGTCAACTATGGTCAACTCATGGTTTAACCTAGTCAAACTTGGTCTTCTGGACCTCTAAATGATGTAGAATGCATTCTCGAACGTCTATAACCACTTCTTAAATCAATTAACATGCTTCTAAACCATTCAACGCTGACTTTTCTTGTCAGATTTTAATTTTAATCCCAATGGGGGCATGGTATTACACATCATTCAAAATCTGTAAATCAAATCTTTCTCTCAGTAATCAAGACAAGAACCACGTTTAGTTGCTGATTCATCTAAAGTCCTCATCACTTGGGGAAAATCTATTGTAATCTGGTATCCTAAATCTATCTTGTAAATTGTATCAACTTTTGTAACTATCGGTTCATTAGCGTCATTTCCTTGGTTCTTCGTAACTGATGGGTTCAGGATGTGATACCAATATGATTCATACAAGGACATTCAGGTCTGGAATCGATCACTCACTTCTTCGCAATCATAAGGTTCAGAATCAGGCATTTTGACACTTTTTCGTAATCACCGGTTCATTGTTGCTATAGTTAACATTATCTTTGGTCACTCAGGACCTAAATCTTAAATCTTGCATCTTTAAATCTTTCAATCGATTTCTGTCTCAGAATTGGTTAATCCTTCAAATCAGTTTTATACATATATATTAGACACAGACTATTCTTTGAACCACTACGCTTTGCACAGTGATTCAAAGAGGGGCAAAGTGTAATACCCCAAAAATGGGCTATAGGTTCATTAACCTCCTACATCTTCAAATTCGAATGAAATCAAAATCAAAGTCCTAACCTAAGGCACATCTACACATTATCGAATCCTAATTGATTTTATCCTAAATTCTACATCGGGGAATATTCTTGGGAATATTCCTATTTATCCTAATTATCTTTAATTTAATTATTATTTGGCGATAAATTATATTTATCCTAAAGTTGATTAATTGGATATTTTGAATATTTAATTAATTACATTTAATTCTACCACTTAATTATTTAATTAGATTTAATTGCATTTATTCCTAATTAATATTGTTTTTATTTTGACAATAAATCAAAATTCCTACAAACAATCAATTGGATATTTATTTAATTGATTTAATATCAAAGTTGTCAAATTTAATGATTTAATTGGAATAAAGTTTGATTTAATAATTGATTAACCCATAAATCAATTGTTTTAATTTAAAATCAGTTAAGTGGAAAATAAATCACTTTATTTATTAAATTAATTCATATTAAATCATGCACAATCACAAAAGCAGTCAACTTTAAAACAATTGCTAATTTCAATTTGTAAACTTTCTAAAACTCAACATCTGATGATGAGTTGAAAAAGAGAACTAAAGCTCTATTTTGAGATAAAAATTACTTTTGCATGATTTTATGAATTAAATATTCTTAATTTTTTGTTAACTCAAAAATCAACCTGAGTTTATCAAAAGTGATTTATGGCTTTTCTAAATGCATCCTCAAGCCCTGAATTTCTATAAAATCAAGGCTTGGCTCTTCACAAAGGTCTGCACAATTTTTAGCTGGCAATCAACACCTCGAAATTGCATCCTCACTCTGGCGAATTCGTGACTGAAGAATCAATCTTCTGCGAATCAAGGCTATTGTGAGATTTTCTTTTATTGTTTTGAGCATTCATAGTTTCATATCATAGATTTTCATATGCATTCATAGCATTTCTTAGATTAAATCTGCATTCAAACTCAATTTCATACATTATAGCTTAGATTCATACAGTTTCTCACTCTTATTGCATAGAAAATACAAAAATATAGATTAATTTGCATTCATATTTCATTGCTTTCATCATCTTAAATCCTTCGTTTAGGTGTTGCATTGTCACTAATCTCAATTTCAATCTGAGAACATCATACTCTCACCTACTAGAAGGCAGTAAATTGCCTGGTTAGCATAGTTTCAATTACTTGCAGATTTCAATTTTTGCTAACCTCTAATATTTTATTGAAGTGTTGTGTCTACAGCTAGGTACAAAATTCACACACACACACACCTATTGGCAGATATATGGATTTTAAGTGAACTGTTGATGTATGTCATACATATTGAGGACAAGCCTATGTCATGGAAGTTATTATGAGCAATCATTTTCCTTATAATGCATTACATAGTTCTAGTCTTCTTGCACAGTTGATGCAGGGGCATTCTAAGGTATTCAACAAATCTGCATGGTGGTGTGTTAAGGTGGTTCTATGTTACTCAGTTGCAGCTTTAACCGATGATCTTAGTTATTGAAGAGGCTCGGTCGCTGAAGGGACTCGGTGAAACCTCTGGTGCTCGGATGAACATGTCCTCGGTGATGCTTGTGGTGCTCGATCGACGTTCTTGCTCAATGATGCCTGGCGTGCTTGGTTGTTTTACTGGTGCTTGGTAGTTCTGGTTTACTGACTGGAGTTCTTGAAGTTTTGGTTGGCCGACTTGGTGTATTTAATGATGGTAGCTTTTTTTGTATTCTCCTATGTGGATCTAAAGGCCGAAATGGAGAATTAATTATTTGTAAGGCTATTTGGGAGCCAACTGTTGTTTCATTTAATATTTGTTTGTAATAGAATCCGACTTGGCTTACGAGTTAATTATTTCTTCCAGCCGACTTGTGGTTGAGGAAATGTATTTAAGGAGTGCTTGGGTAGTTGTTTAGGGAATCAATGGAAGTAGCGAAGAAGGATAGAAATCAGATCTTGTGAATCTTGAAGATCTGATTGTTTATTTGATAAGTGTAATAGAAGAGCTAGTGGTTTGCATGCTTGGAGACAAGGAGATTTCTTGGAGGCTTGCGAGCTCAAGTTTAGATCTCCCATAGGGTTTCCATCAGTTGTTGATGTGTTTCAGAGCTGGAAGAAATTGAAGATCCTCTTAGAGTAATATTGACACAAACTAAGTTGAAAGGACATACCACTCTTTGGTGGAAAGAATTACAAAGAGATAGAGAAGATGAAGGTGAAATGGAGATCAATCGGTGGAGGTTGATGGTGACTAAATTGAAAGCTAAGTTCATACCTGCCAACTATGAGCTTGACTTGTTTAAGAAGTTGCAGAATTTGAAGCAAAAATATTTGACTGTGGAGGACTATACTGAGGAGTTCTATAAGTTGACTATTCGGTCTGGACATAGAGAACTTGGTAAAGAAAAGGTATCTCGGTATGTGAATGGTTTGAGATTCAATATTCAGGATGAGCTTGGTATGTTGAAGATCGATTCGGTTGAAGATGCATATCAGTATGCTTTGAAGGTAGAAGATAAGTTGAAGAGGAGACAACATGGTAATTCCCAAGGGAAGGAGAATCTTGATCACTCGATGAAGGATAAACTGACTATTGAAGATGAACCGAAACCTGTAGAGCCGAAAAAGAAGATAGGTAGGGTTATCTTTAAGGGCACTTGTTACAATTGTGGTGGAGAAGGACATAGATCTTTTAAGTGTACACAAAAAAATTTTGGTGATCGAAGGAATGTTGTGGTGAATGAGAACAGTCAAAATGAACCTAAATCTGAGAACTTGGTTTGGAGAACATTTCTCGGTGTAAAGGTGGAACCTTGTTAGAAGAGTAATTTGTTTAGAACTCAGTGCAATTCATGAGGTAAACTTTTTGATGTGATTGTGGATAGTGGTAGTACCGATAACCTTGTAGCTGAGGAGATGGTTCAGAAACTTGGTTTGAAGAGAATGAGACATCCTTATCCTTATAGGATTGGATGGTTGCAAGATGTTCATGCTCTAGAAGTGAGGGAGCAATGTCTTGTTGATTTTCACATTGGCCAGTATAAAGATTGAGTGTTGTGTGATATTGTAGAGATCAATAGTTGTCACATATTGCTTAGTAGACCTTGGCACTATGATTGCAAAGCTATGGATGATTATGTCAAGATTGTAGTTACTGTTGAGAAGAATGAAAGGAAGCTTTCCTTGATACCTTTGCTGGATGCAACACTCGGTAGGAGAAACCTAAGCTTTGGTAGCCGAGATGAGTTGAAGAATTCTAAAATGATTGATTAGTATGGAGAATAGACCTGTGTGTTATCAAGGAAAGATTTGAAAAGATAGAGGAAGCAGAAGTGCAAGAGTATGCAAGATGAAGGCTTGAAGGGCTTGTATGTGAAGAACTAGTTTGGGGTTGATGTGCTGAATCCCAGAAGATGTTGTTCCAGCCTACGAGAACATCTTTTTGAACCTAGGGTGTCTAATGCAAGGGCATTCTAAGGTATTCAAAAAATCTACATGGTGGTGTGTTAAGGTGGTTCTATGTTACTTGATTGCAGCTTTAACCAATGATCTTGGTTATTGAAGAGGCTCGGTCACTAAAGGGACTTGGTGAAACCTCTGGTGCTTGGTGGAAAATGTACTCGGTGATGCTTGGTTGATGTGCTTGCTCGGTGATGCCTGACGTGCTCAGTTGTTTTACTAGTGCTCGATAGTTCTGGTTTACTGACTGGAGTTCTTGAAGTTTTGGTTGGTTGACTTGGTGTATTTAATGATGGTAGCTTTTGTTGTATTCTCCTATGTGGATCTAGAGGCCGACATAGAGAATTAATTATTTATAAGGCTATTTGTGAGCCGACTGTTGTTGCATTTAATATTTGTTTGTAATAGAAGCCGACTTGCCTTAGTAGTCAATTATTTCTTCCAGTCAACTTGTGGTTGAGGAAATGTATTTAAGGAGTGTGTGGGTAGTTTTTTAGGGAATCAGTGGAAGTAGTTGAGAAGGATAGCAATTGGATCTTGCGAGATCTTGAAGATCAGATTGTTTATCTAATAAGTGTAATAGAAGAGCTAGTGGTTTGCATGCTTGGAGACAAGGAGATTTCTTGGAGGCTTGCCAGCACAAGTTTAGATTTGCCTTAGGGTTTCTTTCATCATTTGCTGATGTGTTTCAGAGCTGGACTAGCTAGGAGGTTACATAAATACTTTTGTAAATGATTGTATTTAGCCCTAAACTAGAAGGCCTTACAGTCAGACATGTTGAATGAAAATTTTGTTGAAGCATTATCTTGTTGTGTTATTCCACATTGTTGGTGTTTGGCTACAAGTTTGGACAGTCCTTTATTGGATCCTCTGACCTTGACTGCATCAACAGTCAAGCTTGAAATTTAAATTAAAGGTTGAAGGTCTAGCATGACAATTTATGTGATGCCACTAGAAGATAAAGGTGTATGAATAAAAGATTAATTTCATGAAAAAGTATGATGATGAAAGGTGATGTTGAGTTTGATTGTTGATGAAAATGTTAAACTTGAAATAATCATTTCTTATGTTCTTTTAGTTTTCCTCCCTTACTCTATATCAACTTGGCTTGAATGCAATTGTCTCTAGATTGCTTCTTCAGCAAATGATCTTTGGTGACTGCCTTAAATAAGGATAGCCTACATTCAATGGAAAACACTTATTGGTTTCTCCCTTGCTTCAAAGAATTGATCTTGAATATAAACTCTACTTTTCACATCGTTTCAAACCATCTTCTCAGTTTGTCAAAGAGATCAATTGATTGTTGGAGAAGAAATTTTGATCATTTAGAGTCAATCAGTTATTCGATATGAAAATTTTTGGTATTTATTTTTTATTTTTATATCAATTTGGAACAAAAACTTTGTGAGAGTACATGAGCTCTATCATTCTTTTCCTATTGGACAATCTTCATATATTACTACTTTATGTTAATCATCTCTTGTTTTTTCTAAAATATAATAGAGACATGTCTAATACAAATTGAAGTAAAATCATTAAAGGAGCCAATCTGTGCTGGAAATCAATCGAAGGATTGTAGCATGGAAAAAATGAATATAGTTAAGCACAAAGAGACCATAAAGGTCCTTCTAGTCATGAGACAAGCCAAGACATTGAAAATCTATGCCCACTATTTAATTTTGGCATCAATGTCATTGCAAGAAAATGCTCATGATGATAATTCTTGAGTCTGGTATGCAACTAATTTATTAGAAGGGAAAGTGACACTAATACATTTGAGACCTTTTTCCAATGGTTGACCATCTAAATTCCAACACTATACCATCGATCATGTGACAACAACCGCTGTTGCAATTTTGCAGTTGAAAAAAATGACGGCTATGATGGGTGTCGTAATTACGACGATCACGACAGTCAAAATATCCATCCAAAAAGGGGCTGCCAACATGGTGAACATACTGTCGGGTCTATTTTTTGTTGTTGCAATTCTGACGAGCATGCATCAAAGATGCTGAACATGCGACGGCTAGCTGTCGGATGTTTCTGACAGATCATTGTCATTTGTAGTTTTTACTGATGGCGATTGCTGTCACAATTCTAACAAACATGCGTCGAAGATGCTAAACATGCGATGGCTAGCTGTCAGATGTTTTCGACAAATAGCTGTCATTTTTAATTTTTTGTCAACGACGATGTTGTACATGCGACAGCTAGCTGTCAGACATTTCTGACAGATGGCCATCATTTGGAGTTTTTTGCCGACGACACTGTTGTACATGCGATGGCTAGCTGTCAGATTTTTCTGACCAATAGTCGTCACTTTTAGTTTTTTGCCGATGGCGGTGTTGTACATGCGATGACTAGCTATAGGATGTTTCTAACAAATAGCCATTTTTTGGAGTTTGGTCATCGTAGTTGCGACGGTAATCACAATTTTTTAAAGTATATATATATATATATATATATATATATATATATATATATATATATATATATATATATATATATATATATATATATATATATCGATCGGGGTTGGTATCGATTTAGAATGGTGTTCTTACAGATCTGGTTCAAGTTGGTTGTAGATCTGATTCGAGGGGTGCAGTTCTTGTTGGTGACTTGAGTTGTTTTGTTGCGGCATGTTCGATGCGGATTTGGGGTACAGAAGGCTTGTCTTGACATGGATGGGATTTCCTTGTAGCAGATTAGATCAATTTGATTCTTGTGCGATCTGGAGCCAAAACAGACATCTTGTGGAGATGGATCATGGCAGTGATTTGAGTTTGATGTGGAGATCTATGATCGATTCGATGCTTGATTGTGCTTGTGAAGAGAAGATAAAATTTGATGCAGTGCGGACTAGATGTTGGATTCAGATGCATCGACTTGAGACTCATGATTTGTTTCAAGAGGCCAAGAATTAGATCTATGCCTTGGAGGAGTCAGATCAAAAGTTTCGAGCTGAGCTGTTCGGCGATGCAAGATCGTGGAATGTAGATTGTTGTATTACTTTTAGATCTGAACTTGCGAGGTGGTTTGGTGAGTTGAGGTCTTTTATTCTTGCTTGTGATTTGGTTATGTCATTTAGAGATGACTTTGCAGTAGATTCAGTAGTGGCTCGTGGATTATTGAGTCGAGTCTGGAGACTTGGATTTGGATTGGATCTGATCGAATCAAGATTTGTGATAGCAACTGCTCAAGCATAAGAAGCTTGTGCGGTGATCAGAGATGCATTCTTCCTGATGTGCTTGTGGGATGTAGACTTGATTGCATTTGGATTCGATTCGAGCGACTTCTTGACACAGGCAATGTTTGGTTTTATTTGGATTCTCTTCTTTGGTCTGAATTGGATGTGCTTTGTTCCTACGAAGTGTAGTAGTGACTTGACTTGGAGTTTGAGTAGACTGTGCATTGATAGACTTGAAGACAGAATTGAGCTACTCTTTGCATTACTGTTGAGATCAGGTTGTGATGGATCGCTTGGATCATCTACCATTTTTGCCACAATTTTGAATGAGTTAGATGTGATGTTGAGAGAGCGACTTGTAAAACTTGTACATTGGAGATTCGTAGATCATTATGGTGTCTATGATGACTTGGGAGAAGTCTTCTTCTTGGTGAATCGACCTGAGAGACTTGGATTAAAGATTAGATTATTTGATGGGACTTATGAGACATTGGATGCCTCTTTACATCAGGTTCAGGGTGCGGTCTGTGGTGTTTCTTTGCGACTGGGTTCTTGGTAGAGATTCATTGATTTGGTAGCCATTGAGATGGATCGATATGACTTGATCTTGGGTCAAGACTTCTTGAGGCGAGCTAAAGTGGTCATTTCTCCTTGAAGTGATTGATGTTTTTGAAAGATAGCCATCGCTTTTAGTTTTGTCATCGGTCATTTTGTGGTTTCCGTCATAATTGCGAAGACTCACACTATTTTTAAAAAAAAAAAAAAAAATATATATATATATATATATATATATATATATATATATATATATATATATATATATATATTTTGTTGTATGTGGATTGAGACCTTAAATTATTGAGCTTCTCTTTGTTTCAAGAATAGTTTAACATTGTCTACTTAACAAGGCCAACCATGTGAAGGTGGAAGCTCAAATGGCCCCTCCTAGGATCCTCTTATGACCCTTTACGACACTTTAAGACCTCTAAGATGTATTCTTAGGGATCGTAAAGGGTCATAAAGGGTCATGGGACACAACAACTGAGAAACATAAATGTAGGCATCATGGTCACAATTTTTTGGAGACACAACATAATTGAATGCTATACCTAGACAATGCAACACAACCACTACTCCTCCAGTTCTAAGTCAACACTGTGGGATCCAAAAACCAAAGATAAGGTATAAATTTGGAGAGCGTAGGAGGAGGGCAATAATGATTGAAATAATATAGGGACCCCTATATTATTTTGGTCATTACGGCCCTCCTCCACTCTCTAAATTTATTCTTTATCTATATATGGTTTTTAGATCCTACAGTGTCAACTTAGAACTGGAGGAGTAGTGGTTGTGTTGCATCGTCTGGGTATAGCATTCAATTATGTTGTGTCTCCAAACAATTGTGACCATGATGCCTACATTTATGTTTCTTAGCTGTTGTGATATCTACATTTATGTTTTGTAGTTGTCGTGTTTATTTGCATGTTCTTTACGTGTTTGGCTTCTCTCCCTCGCATCGAAAATAAGATTTTCCCACTTTGAATCAAGAATGCATGTGCAACACAACTAGAATATGCACGGATAGAAGGTGGAGCTGAGAAGGCACAACATGTTTACATTTTTTTAATAGGTCAAAATTACAATGTTCACAATGGTCTATAACTTAAAATACGCAATTAAATACCTCTATAAAAAATGCAAACATGTTGTGTCTTTCAACTCCACGTAATATCCTATGTATATGAATTGAGATTGTATATTGAACTAGGCATCTCCTTTTGCATTGCCTAAAACCAAGAGATTGTCATAGTTAACATCTAAAACCATTATTGAACTTTTGTTATTATTAAAAAGTACACTAGCACTTGCATCGAAAGAAGGTGTACTCTTTGTAAATGATTTGGATGTAAATTATTATTGTAATGTACTCTTTGTAGGACCTCTACAAAAAATTAACCGTAGTCTTGAAATGCAATGGAACAAATAAGAAAATGGTGTATGAGTATCAATGAATAGAATGTGTTTCATCCTTTTTTATCAGCTAGCATGAAATTGTACAAGAGAAAAAGTTTAAATTATTAGGAAAAAGTGGATATTGTTCTTTATAGTTGCCTTATTTAGAATCCTATAGTCAATGCACATGCACAAAGTCTCATCCTTCTTCTTCACATAGATGATTGGTACCACCCACATCGGCACTCTAGGTATAATAAACCCTTGGTTCAAATCTCATATGATTCAACCTTCAATTCATGCATCTTTGTAGTGCTCATCTTATAGGTAGCCTTTGACTAAGGTTCAATTCTGGGTAGCATTCATGCTCCTTTGTTTCTTGTACACCATCTCTATCAGAAATTTTCTTCATGGTTGGCCTCCAATTTCTTCCCCACTACAACTATAACCACTATTCATTCTCCTACAGTCATTACTATCTTCTATATTGATCAAACCTCCACTACAATTTCTTTGATGATAATTTCCAAATTCACTATTTGGTATTCCTTCATCTCCCCTCAACTCCATCACTTATGGTTACAAATCAAGTTCCAAGAATCAGAATGGCACATCTCATCATCACAACTAATCCACCTTAAACAATTGATTAACCATTCTGGACAAGATGATGATTTAAGGTTTTTTGTGAAGCTTCTAACTTGGTAGTTGCAATCAACATTTGTACTACAAGTTTTGTTGTTGTTCAAGTAGTGTGTTTTAGAAAAGAACCCATTGAACATTCTAATACTAATTTCTCCCAAAATATGAAATCCACTAAAATTTAGCGAAAACCCCTCCAACATTACAATAGTGTATAAAAGGAAACTCAGTGTTTCTAGTAGTGATAAATAGATTTTTTGAGAAGAGTAGAAGAAACAATAATAGAAACAATACGCTTTGAGGGAGAAAACCCTATAGACTTACAATATACCTCTGTATGCAGCCCATTAACATTTCAAATGCAAGAATGAAAGAAAACATGGAACTAAGCTCAAACAAGTGTAAATAAACATCAGTCATTATCAAATAAACAACGAGAAATAAACATCAGTCATTATCAAATAAGTTGCATAAATGAGAATCATTTCTTTTTTGGATTTTTTTTTTTGCTTCCCTATATTATTGCAGAGGCATATCCATGTTGACATCGTCATTTCTTCTCGGTCGTGCATGTGATATCACTGTCCTTTGCAAAGGTGGGTCCTCTACAATAACAAATAAATCACTTCAATTAAAAACATATTATCATAATTGGGGTTAATTTAAAAACATATTCATTATTGTTACAAGCATTTCAATACTTTTAAAAACATAAAAATGACACTCTTTACCTTGTCCAACCACGTCATCTTGCCCGACAGCTTGAACCTCAACACGATCATCAGGAATAGCCTCTACATCCCCTGCAACTGCAATACAAAATGTTTTATTAATCCCAACACATTATAATTAAATTTTTATTACTAGGCCAAATTCAATTTAACATGTTTACTTGTATTAAATATTCATTAATCAAAATTTGAATAGAAAATGTATACATTGAGTACTACAATTCACATTCGAATTGACGCCTAATTCGTGCTCAGATGATGTAGTATCAATATCGGCAGGCTGCATTCCAGTGTAAATAATTAGTGCATTTATCGACAATATATACATATAAATACAAGACAAATACTGAAAAATGTTAATCATTCAGTTTAATACATATAAATATATTCACTTTAAAGTTTTAAACAAATATATAATCATTGTTTCCTTACTTAAAACAAATATATTCACTTTATGTTGGAACTTAACATCAAATACAGTAATTGGTAAAGTATTCAACTTGAAATAAAAATCAATTGACTTATTTATCTGATCAATAGATCCAGCAAAAGAACCTTGCACACTCATTGCTCGATATCGTTCAGCCATGACTATATAGCCTTGTTTGTAGCCTATTTTCTTGTCCTCTTCTGTAATTGATTTTTTGAACTCCAAGGCATGAATTTTTGCTTGGTATCATGAATTTTTATTGTAGTGAATTTCATCAAAACTAAATTGATTACAATTTATAAATATTTTCATACGATTTTTTATTTACTAATACTTACAACTCGTGCAACAAGTTTTGAATATCCACCCGAGCCAAGCTTGTGTTTCCCATGCTTTTGTTTTCTTGCTTATGTTGCCTTTGATGTGTTAGGCAACCTATGTGATATTTGAAATATGTTAGATCACATAAGTACAAAGAGTAAATAGTACATAATTTTATTATTAATATTATCACATACCTTCTTTCCTCGGGTGATAGTATTTGTCCACTATGTCTTGCACTTCTCTCAAGTGCATCCTTTTTAAGATTCTCCCACTCATTAATAGGAATATAGGGAGGCCGCTCGTAATAAGGTTTGTGTTCTATTTGGGACTTGTAGTTGTCCCTAATATACTTCAAAAATTGGCACGCTTTGTCAAGGAGTTTAAGTTTTTGAAAGACGTTGGGTCCAAAAAGTGTTGTCATAGAGTCAATGAGTTTATCCTTTGACCCTTTATCTTGTAATTGCCACCTTTTAAGAAAAAAAAGATATTAAATTCATAAATAAAGTGAAGCTACCTTTTTAATATACTTGAAGAAAGGGATGAAACAAAATCTAATCTTGCAATGAAATCAAAATATGATACCATGTGCGTATGGTCGGCCCGAAAATGCGCAAACATTCATCATTAAGTTTTTCATAAAATAAATTATTCCCTACAAGATAATAATGAGATTATTATAATTAGTTATTGCAAGGGACTACATAGGGGGTTAGTGCATTACATTATGAGTATTATATTGTATAGTAAAAGAAAGGATCAATCTTTAAAGTACCTGGAAGTTGGGCTACTCTCAAGGGAAGTCCATCTTCATTGTTCACAAGCAATTGATCACAATTATGTACTGTTCCCGTACATTTAACATGAGTACATCCAAGAATTGCATCATCGCCTCCTACATAAAATGAATCCAATATTACAAAATGCCCCCTAAGAAAGAATATATCGTTCAAGTGAAATAAAGACATGATAAATGAGAGAGAAAGAGAGGAATCTACTTACCAATAATAGGTGTTGCCTTCGCATCTGTGGTCATGCTACGTGTTGTCGCTATTATAGGTGGCAGTACCTCTGTGGATCTGATCCTCGTAGCAGGCGGCATACTCAACATAGGATCAATAGCGAGAGCTGAAAAAAAATATTTTTAGAGCATAAAAAATATGGACAACCATGGACAAGATGGAGGATAGAACATGCGATGTACTTGAACCACCTGAAGTATTTGCATTTGAGGTGTCACCCTTTAATGTATTTAGCATCCTCTGTAAAGAGAACACATATATATTTTAGTTAATGACATAAATAAAATAGTATACTATAAAAATCATTATTGAACTTTTGTTATAATTAAAAACTACATTAATACTTATTGTATAATTCCAAACGTGGTGAATCAACATATCCTCTCTCATCTTTATTTCAAGAGTTTGAGGTTGAATATTTGTCATTCGAGCTAACTCTTTTGATATTGCACGAAGGACCTTATGAAGTGCAATCACAGGATCAACATCTAATAAAAAATCAACATTGAATGGATCCTGCTCATCCTGCGTCTCCTCATGGACTACTTGTTCCTTTCCTTTTTTCTGATCAGCACTCGTTTGTGAGAACAATATTATTAGCACTTTATTTAAAAGCAATCCAAAATAGTAGAACAATAAAAAATACGCATTAACATTTTTCTTGTATGTGCATTTGTACAACAACAATGAGTTTTACCTATCGAGAAGAAGAAGTTCCATGAGAACTATCACTGCAGTGCGTATCGTTTGGATGTCGATCCATACTATAGCCTTGTATTTTTTAAAAAAATCATTCAAACATGTTAAAACACGTGTTCTTATTCTAAGTTATGTTGAATAATAGACAATTATCAAAATGTGTACCACCTCATCCATGACAGTCATGGGTTTTTTTGTATCTATGCGATTCAAATTGTAATTGATAAGCAGCTCCTCGCTTCCACGTATTGATTTGATCGCACATACAAATTTATGATTTCCCTTGTGCGCCTTAAATATGCAATTGGGTTGCTTCTTAGTTGATGCAGGTCGTGTATTATTTATAAAACCTGCAATATTCCCTGATGCTTTTGGCCTTCCGTCAACGTATATAGCTACTTTTTAACTTTGTTCACTGACTTTTTATTGTATATAATTTGTTGTGAGTGTATATCTACACACTTTTTTTTATATTTAACAATCTGCATCCAACTATTGTAATCATAACAAGGTCCAACATACTCCATCAATTCAACAACTTTGTTGTAAGAGACTTTTATGTCATCCATGGAAAATAGGCCCAAACCATGTAATGAAGATGATGCTATGCGATATATCCTCTCTTTAACACAAAAATCAGTGTTTATTGAAGGAAGTTCATCGGGGACCCATTATTTCTATAGATGTTTGTACCTAAAGGGCACCTCGAAGTCACCTTTTCTCTCATCGTCATAAGAACACGACCCCCCTTGAGCAAGGAAAAATTTCATGTGTTTATTGAATTTATTTATGATCTTTTAATCTCGAGTCGATCTCATTGATTTAAACATACTAAATGTCTCACTTTCTTCTTTCATTCCTACATTTTCCTCGCTCAAGGAGGACAAATCTGACATATACCTATTCATTGGTACCTGCACTTCATGCAATGAGAGAGACAGGTGGCAATGAGAGATATTTTACAAATGGTAAAAGACATTAATCTCTATGGGGTGTATTGACTTGTACCTGACAATCCATGAGACTGTGTGGGATACCTAACATAAGATAATAGTTATATAATCAAAAAAACATACTTCACTCCATAGTTTTCATTATATCTTGTGAAGGACATTATACATTATTAAAATTATTTATTTATCCTACAATATTTTGAATATCTCAGCATTGCATATAACTAAACATCTCAGCATTGCATGAGACACCACTAATGTGGCATTTCATCAAATAGTTATCATGCCTCGCCAGTGTTTTTATTACATCTTGTGAAGGACTTTATACATTGTTAAAATTATCTATTTATACTTTCAGAATTAGCTCACTCCATTGCAGGGAAAAAAGAGAATCCCCTATGATTTAACATCATTGATGTGCAAGGAAATAGAAAATTATCAGAAGTAAATCTCATAAGATAGTATTTAGATTAAATGCATTGATATAAAAAAATACCCCAGAAAATTATAAAGAAAGGTAATTTGCTTAATCATATCACTAATTTGTGCATGTCTAAATACTGGTGTCTTTCAAGTGATTTGATTTTTGTCATGCCCACTACAAATGAGAACAGTCTTAACTAGTGAGGTTGTTTAAGCATATAGAGATTAAATACACTCTTTTAGAGTGAAATTTATCTTAACAAAAGATCAAAGATATAAGTAGGACATATAAAACAAGGTGAATAAGAGTAGTTAGATATTCACGCTAAAACCAAAAATATCATTAATATGAAACCCTAAGCATATTAGTGGAAAAAGTACATATTTCAACCCAAAACAATCGTTAGAACATGCCAAACATCTGGCATAATTGTACATTTCATTTATGTCATTGATATTCTTTTTCATCCATCTCATCATCAAGATTGTCATCGCCAATGACATCATCATCACCACTATCATCGTCATTGTCATCATCATCAACATCATCATCATCATCATCATCATCATCATCATCGTCGTCGTCGTCATCATCGTCGTCATCGTCGTCGTCATCATCGTCTTCTTCTTCATATTTTTCTTTGACTAGCTCTCAATCATGATCATCATCTACATTATCTTCCACTTCTTCGTCTTCCTCGGTATCTTCTTCCATCGCATTATACTTTATCGGCCTTCCTCTTGGATCATGTCTAACAACAAATGACCAACCCGGTTTATGTGGAACCTCTGAGTAAAATACCTGCTCACATTGGCTTGGAAGAACATAGGGCTCTTCTCCAACTGGCTCAAACAACCTTGTATTAATCATTGAAAATCTATTTTCATGTTCAATAATAATTCTATCAGGATCATTTTTATTGAGTCATAGTTTGTACCATTTCACAACAAAGAGAACTAATTTGAAGCAATTAAAGTCACATTCAAGTATCCAAAATACCATAGTATTTATTATGCGACTCTTGAGGATGTAAGTCATTCTTAGATGAAATATTAGTCACCCAGAACACTACACTTATCTCAGAATCATGAGTTCTTTTCGTGTCATCCAACTTTTTGATGTGAAATTTATAACCATTGCATAACATAGCCTTGTGGTGTTTCACCTACAATAATGTCAAACATGTATAAATTATTGCATCACGAGTTGAAAAACATATAGTTGATTAATTAACAAATTTATAAGTACCTGGTGATCTCTAAAACCATATGCTAAATCTATTTCCTTTTGTGTAACATTAGAATCTCCATTACGATGAGCTTATATAACCAATGAAGACACAGATTCCCATGTTAATCTATGACCATCATGTTGACATTATTCAATCCATACCATCATCCAATCTTGATTGTTTGCAATAAACAAATGTATTGCATCCCACTCATTAGCAATTGTACAAAAGTAAATAGATGACTTACAATAGATTTATTTTGAAGATTAAGAATTAATTAAATACAATAACATCTCATAATTTATTACCTTTCAGTTTTCTAAATCTACCATTTCCCACCAAGTACTCCCCTTCAAATTTTTTAATGGATTCGAGATCCCAAATGCAATCTATATGGGTCTTTGCTGCAAGATTATGAAGATATTGAGTAACGTACACCATCATCTGGTATACCATATACCCCTCAACCATAGAACCCTCAGGACGTGCTCTTTGTCGTACCAAACCCTTAAAATTTCAAGTGTCTCTCAATCATCCACATTAACCTAACATGTACAGGTTCACACAATTCAATCTCCTCAACTTGGTGTATGAGGTAGTGTTCTTGTGCATTGAAAAAAGTTGAAGGTAAACACTTTTGCGTTTCACACATTAGTCCACAAATTCTTTTCTTCCAATATTTTATATCTTCTTTATGGATTTTTTTAGATGAAAACCACCTACAAGGGATTCAAGACACATAAATATATAAATACGAGACTTTACAATATATTACTTGTTTGGTATTATTGTTTGATATATTGAACAAATATCACTGATTACCTCATGTATTTTCCAACATCATATATCACTTGTTTGATATTATTGTTGAAGTTCTCTATGAGAGATAGGGGAAGAAAATACTGCAACAATTGTCAACTGATCATTTCATACAATGAAAATTGAATGCAGTTACACAAATATATTTTAAATAAAAAAGACTAACTTACCTTGATGAAGGTATGCCAATCATGCATTTTCATCCCTGACCCAAAATCATTTTTCTTTGATACGAGATTGCTTATATCCGCAACAAATCCTATAGGAAATCAAATTTTTCGTATGACTTCTTTTATGGCATTACTTTGTTGCTCTATTAATAACCAAGGAAGAGCACTTTCATTAATTTGGTCTCCATTTCTATTTGATTCAATGATATTTTTCATTGCATGATTGGAATCATGAATGTCACTACAAATTTTGCCAAGTTTTTCTTTGTCACGCCTTCCAATATTTTCCACAGGGTCTCTGTTACATTCTTTCCAATATGCATAGTATCAAACAAATGCATAATTTATAGCTGCTCATAGTAGGGCAGCCTACTAAATTCTCTGGGATAACATTTTAGTCCCTTTGGAAGTTGATCGATGATGTCTTCACGACATTCAAGATCATCAACTACATAATTAGCCAACAAAACACAATCAAAATATATAATTTTCAGACATCAACCATTAGGTGGAACAATATTACCTTGAATTCTATTATATTCCAACTGTCATAGGTGAGGTGTCATTCTTTGGGGCTTTGATGTAGTCTCTTCTTTCCCATTGAAAAGATTTTTTTCCGCATTTCGATATTTATAATTTTTTGGGGAGGAAGTGCCTATACTCATCAAACACCTTCTTTCTTAAACTTTTGGAATGACGAGATTTCATCTTTGGACCACACATTGGACATGTAAATTTTCTCTTTGTTTGAAGACCTACAAGATAATGATACAATTGGATTAAATATGTAGACTTTTAGAATTTGAATTATCGCGTACAACTAGAATTCACCATAACATACCATAGAAATGTGTCAACTCTGGAGCATCATGAATTGTCCACACAAGAATTGCATGGAATTGAAATGGTCTTTGTCCAATTGGTCTAGATATGTCATACATAGTAAAACCATTCCATAACACCAACAACTCATCGATAAGAGGCACAATATATACATTCATATCTTTCACTTGGTACTTACCTAGTTGAATTAACAACAACATTAGATAATTATTGTGGCCATTTCACTCCAAGACTTATAATTACATGTAAATAACTATAAAATAATAAGATACCTGGATTAATGATTGTCAACATAATGTGCTCCCTCTTTATTGACATCCATGGAGGAAGGTTATTGTTTATAACAAAAATAGGCCACACCGAGTAAACAGATCTCATCTCTCCATGCGGATTGACACTATTTGCTGCTAGAGAAAGCCTGAGATTTCGAGGTTCTTTTTTAAAGTGTGGCCACCTTTCCTCTATGTCCATAAATGATGAACCATCTGCATGCATTCAAATAATGTCATCTCGACTCCTACCACGTGCATGATAATCCATAAATTGTGCCAAGCTATTGCACCTGAATAATCATTTCAGATGTGGAATAATGGGGATGTAATGAAGAACCTTGCGAGGCACCTTTTTTGTCATTTGATCATCTCGATATCTGCTCGTATGGCATTTAGGGCATTCTATTGCATTTTTGTGTTCTTTATGATAAATAATATGATCTTCAAGACAAACATTTATTGCTTGATACTCCATTCTAAAATGTTTCATAGTGGCACATAATTCTTGGTATGAGTGAGGGAGAACATTTGATGGTGGTAACATAAAATCACCTATCAATTTGCAACAAATAACATAAGCAATCACTATAAACAATCTTAATGGTACATGGTTCACCTTTTATAGACTATAATGACATATATGACAAACCTTAGCATACATGACATTGCTATGTTGGATAAACCATTCATAACCTTCAAATTCACCAACAACAATACAACAGAGAGAAGAGTAGATTGTGAGCCTTCGTAAAGGGTCATGTTCACCATCTCAAGTAGAGGTATATCATAGACAATGTCAATGTCATCCTCATCATGTAATCATAATCATAATCATCATCATCAGTAGCACTAGGAGCACCAGTACAAAATGTGTCAACAATCAATGCATTCATACCATCATTGTAAGATTTGAGCAATACAAATCCACAAAACTCGAAGATCACTTGCATACAAAAAGTTGTTACAAGGAAGTAGAGACAAGAAGAGGGAAAGGGTTTGACTCAAAAATATGAAGAAGAAAATATCCTCAAATAATGAATGAATAAAATGTACAATGGATCATCCTTATCAAGGAGATTGAAAGCCTTGAAAGGAAAACCCTAGTGCATGTAATAATTAGTTAAATTATTACAAGACTAATGCATGCAAGTTTATATTTAAAACAACTAGTGCATATTTTTTAAAACAACTAGTGCATGAGTGTTTAAATATAAACAACTAAAGCAAAAAAGGTGACATCTTAAGAAGGGAGTAAAGTTAATTTAATTAACACAATTAAATTAATACTTTACTCTAACAATCATCTTCAAATGTGTTTTCTGGTGCATGATCGTCATCTTCCATGGGATCATGATCTTCAACTTCAAATACCCACACCTCCATGTTCCTCTATATTCACACTGGGGAGATCGACCTATATAAAAATGATGATAATCAAATCCCCCTTCAATGTGATAATCAAACCTCCTTCCATGGTTCATATGTATATTAATTGTGAAAACAATATAACAAATTAAAACTTACCATTGGATGATAATCAAACCCCCCTTCAATGTGACCATTCTCCCTACAATGTCTCTTTGTTGTTTTGATTTTGATTCTTCTTGTCTTTAAGTCGTTACAACTCTTGCATGGATAATAACATTTGTCATCGCCTTCTCTTTGAAAGTTAGACAACAATCTAGTGATTGTCTCCCTATTTTGATCAAATTCCCTTGTATTATCTAACATGATCCTTAATGTGTATATCTACAAAAAAAAAATTGGACATGTTGTACTTAATGTTTATATCTGCACATATGGTTTTGATAGCAAATGGTCACGCTATTTGCTCGTGGTGAAAACTCTTTAGTTGTGACAAAAAATGTCAAACAAATAATGACATGTTACAGTATGTTTTATAAATGATATGTTACCTTTGTAAATTTAACTTTAGGTATAGCTTCTCATAGCTTCCTATGTGTTTCATCCTTCATGTATACACTTACTTTGACCAAACTCTTAATTTTCTGATAGATTTTGCCAAACACTTTGTAGGAAACCAAGGGGTATTCTTGAGTTCAAATAACAAGTCATGATCTGTTGAAACTACTCTAAAAATATTTCTCCTACCTACAAAATTGTTCAAATTCTAAGGGCATGATTTCACATGCATTCTAGAGCTAGAGGTGAATGCTAGCCATGGTTGTTGCATTGTTTGCTACTTTTAATGTTCACATTTATTTGAAAATTACAAGTCATGCTTTTAAAAGAATTATAATCTTTTAAAATAGTTGAAACCATGTCATGACTTGAGAACTGGATCGGAGGGATCAAGAACAGATGCTTTAACTTATAAAATATTTTAGATAAGAGATTTAGCATTAATTAGTTATTGGTTTAACTTAAAAAATATTTTAGATAAGAGAATGACATAACTTTTTTTGAAAACCACAAATTGTCTACATTAAAAGCAACTCTACTGCAAGCTTTTATGAATAAGAAAATAAAACTTAAAATTCATTACTTGCAACTACAACATTAGAGAAAAGTTGAATTTTATTTATGCCTTAATAGATATCTTCCTTGTACCACACAAAAAACTGTGTGATAACTATGTCTACTCCAACTTTAATTGTTTAAGAATTCATCATATCAGATAAAGTATGTTTAAGAATTGTTGGGACTGGTCGTTTGGCGTGTATTAAACAGAATAGAATTTTTAGCATATTATTATCATTCTATTTCTTTGTTGTAAACATGCCATTGGTTCAGTTTTGTAAAAAAAAATTTGTGTTAAATACATTTAAAATAAACATTTAATTCTGTAGACTGCTAGCACAAAGGAAGATTTGACCTAGTAGTCTAAAGAATTAGACATCTATCTGTAGCTTTATCTAATTTTGTAGATTGCTAGGTCAAATCTTCCTTCGTGCTAGAAGTCTACAGAATATTATCATGCATTTAATCTTATAAAATCATCAATTCTTAAGCATTAAGCATAGTAATAGGTCAATCTTCATTGTCTTCATTGTGGGGGACAATGAAGATTTGTCTGATAAATAGCAAGTCTTCTTTAGTATCTTATAATAATATGCTGAAAATTCTTAATCTATTTAAACAATTCTTATAGATTAGAATTACAACACATTGACTGACAAGCAAAGTAGGTTCAGTTTTAAGATAAAGTATGTTCAGATAAAGAATAGAATTTACAATTAATACCCAATTGTCTAATTCAATAGTCTACTCTTAAAGCATATAAAGTAGGTTCAGTTACTTTAGATAAAGTATGTTTAATCTAGTTTAATACTTTATTAACTATGTCTACTCCAACCTTAATTGTTTAAGAATTCATCATATCAGATAAAGTATGTTTAAGAATTTTTGGGACTGGTCCTTTGGCATGTATTAAACAGAATAGAATTTTCAGCATATTATTATCATTCTATTTCTTTGTTGTAAACATGCCATTGGTTTAGTTTTGTAAAAAAAAATTGTGTTAAATGCATTTAAAATAAAGGTCTAATTTTGTAGACTGCTAGCACGAAAGATGATTTGACATAGAAGTCTACAGAATTAGACCTCTATCTGCAGCTTTGTCTAATTTTGTAGACTTCTAGGTCAAATCTTCCTTCGTGCTAGCAGTCTACAAAATATTATCATGCATTTAATCTTATAAAATTGTCAATTCTTAATCATTAAGCATAATAATAGGTCAATTTTCATTGTCTTCATTGTGGGGGACAATGAAGATTTGTCTGATAAATAGCAAGTCTTCTTTAGTATCTTATAATAATATGCTGAAAATTCTTAATCTATTTAAACAATTCTTATAGATTAGAATTATAGCATATTGGTTGACAAACAAAGTAGGTTCAGTTTTAAGATAAAGTATGTTCAGATAAAGAATAAAATTTACAATTAATACCCAATTGTCCAAGTCAATAGTCTACTCTTAAATAATATAAAGTATGTTCAGTTACTTTAGATAAAGTATGTTTAATATAGTTTAATACTTTATTAACTATGTCTACTACAACCTTAATTGTTTAAGAATTCATCATATCAAATAAAGTATGTTTAAGAATTGTTGGGACTGGTCCTTTGGCGTGTATTAAATAGAATAGAATTTAATCTGTAGACATAGTTAATGCACCATATTAGATAAAGTAGGTTCTATCACTAGAAAGGTCCTTGTACCACACAAAAAAAGGAATTCAATAAATTAACTAAGTAGGACCAGCCCTGACATGACTGCTAGTCCCAACAATTCTATATATACTTTATAGTTCGATTACCCAACAATTCTATATATACTTTATAGTTCTATTAATATGCCATTGATATGCATTACTTTAAACCTTAAGTAATGCAATAACCTTATTAGTTTAACAATGAATTACAGAGAAGGACAATAACCTTATAATTTTTTACTATTAGAATCTTCATTGTCCCCCACAAAAAACTAAGTAATAACTACTCTGCCCTTAATAATGATGAAATAAAGAATTAACGTATACTTTAATTTATTACTATTCTAAATTAGGTTATAAGACAATAGTTATCTTAATCTAATCTGTATGACATTCTTAGTCACTTCATATTAAACCATCAATTCAATAGTAATTACAAATGACTTTATCTGTTACTTTATATCAGTGTATTGAACTGGTATTAGCAGTTTACAATTAATCTTGTGTGATAGAACCTACTTTATCTAATATGGTGCATTGTGAGTTTGAAGAGAATCTATGCCATGTGTGATAGAACCTACTTTACACAATATGGTGCATTGTTAAACAAATTATGGGTGGAGTAGTTATTACTTAGTTTTTTTGTGGGGGACAATGAAGATTTGTCTAACAAATACATGCCATTGGTTCAGTTTTGTTAATTTTTTTACAAAACAAAAAAAAGAATGAAAAAGAAATGCTCATTTGTAATTTTCGTGAGTTGCGAAGAGGGCACCGTGCGCGAAGAGGGAAGAGGGCACTACACTTTTTCTTGCGAGCTGTGAAGAGGGCATCCATTTCATAGAGGTTGTGAGTGTTTTATTCATTGTTTTATTAGTAATTGGCAGATTAAATGTAGATAACACCTTTATCAGTTTAGCATGTTCAATGCATAGTAATTACAAATTGATTCTTATCTGCATTGTTATAAGATGCACTTATTGGAATGAATTACAGAGAAGGAAAATAACCTTATAACAATGAATCTTATAACCTTACTCATTCCAAGAAGTGCATCTTATAATAATGCAGATAAGAATCAATTTGTAATTACTATGCATTAAACATGCTAAACTGATAAAGGTGTTATCTACATTTAATCTGCCAATTACTAATAGATCAAGCATATTATTACTATGCTTAATGTTCCATTTAAATGCATTTAACACAAATTTTTTTTACAAAATTGAACCAATGACATGTTTACAACAAAGGTCTAATAGAACTCCCAACAATTCTTAAACATACTTTATTTGATATGATGAATTCTTAAACAATTAAGGTTGGAGTAGACATAGTTATCACAGTTTTTTGTGTGGTACAAGGAAGATTTGGTTAGGTCAAATCTTCCTTTGTTCTAGCAGTCTATAGAATCAGACCTTTATTAAGAATTCATCATATAAGATAAAGTATGTTTAAGAATTGTGGGGACTGGTCCTTTGGCGTGTATTAAAGAGAATAGAATTTTCAGCATATTATTATCATTCTATTTCTTTGTTGTTGTACTCACCTAAAAATGGACAAAGATCAAATCAAAGAAAATCAAGTCAAATCAAGGAAAAATTGAAGTAATTGAATCACAATGCATAATTAGCCAATCAAAATGAAAATCAAGTCTTAATTCGAGGTCAATCAAAATTGAAAGCATTTTAATCAAGTGCAATCAAATCAAAATAAAATTAAATCAATTAATTGTATAGTCTTGGATTAAATTAAATTCAACCCATTCAAGGGGTACATGGCTAAACAAATTCATTTAAATCAATTAATAAATCTTAATTACTCTCAACAACCACAAAGGGAGGAAATTCAATCAACCAATGAGAGTGGAGGAAAGGCATTCACATGGATCAAGCCAAATTCAATCTCAATCACTCAAAGTGAAAGAGAATCTTGTCCATTGATCTTGTCTACTTGTCTCAAGCTTTGAGGACACAAACTTTGCATTGTCTTCAAAGGGTGGAACCAAGGACTCAACCAAGGTTTAATCATGATCAAATACAACTACACCCCCTACCATTGGGAAAATCTATAAAAGGAAGACCAAATTATTTCATAATGATCAACCACACATCTAAGAATTGCATTGAACCTCTTGCAATTTGAGTTTAGAAAGGCATTTGAGAGCTTAATTAGCATTTACTTTGATATAATTGTTAGCTTTAACTTGTTTATCTTATCATTCTCATTCTAGGATTGTCATTAATGGAAGCTTGCTGAGAGTTTTGCATTAACATTCTTAGTTAGAGAGCCATAAGATGCTCAATTGATCATTAATTTGCTAAATAGTTGCTCTATTGTGGCTTATTTAGTTACTATTTCATTTATTGTTCAACCTTAATTCTATGAAGATACTTTCCCTAGTATACAAAATGGCACCCACCGTGGGGCACTAAGCCTCATTTCATCAATTTCATCATATTTTTTGTGCTTGTATTTTCACTTTTCCATGAATTTTCTGCAGAAAATAGGTGAAGTCACGCGTACAAAGAATTCAGTCACACCTCTAGTCATTTTGATGATGCTTGAGATAACTTTTCTAACGCCTAAAAATTGCTAACTCACACCTGGTCGATCACTTCTCTTCTGTCTTAAATTATTTCTAGCCACCTGCAAGATGAATGCTCACGCTTGTGAGATAAGTTGTTCTGCCTTTGCTCGTAAAGTCATGCCTGTGACTTAAGAAGTGTCATAGATCTACTATTTGTCACCGCCTATGACAAACTTTGACCATGCAATTTACAAAGAGCGTCACGCCTAGTATTTGTTAAATTGTCACTTTAAATAAATAATTTTACACAATTTTCAATACTCTTTACACTTAGCAGATAAATTGTTTACGCTTGATTAACTTTCAATGTCACCTGTGTCACTAGAAAGTGACGCTTGCTATTA
Source organism: Chamaecyparis obtusa (assembly GCA_027943335.1). Classification (NCBI taxonomy): domain Eukaryota; kingdom Viridiplantae; phylum Streptophyta; class Pinopsida; order Cupressales; family Cupressaceae; genus Chamaecyparis; species Chamaecyparis obtusa. Next base: position 209,248 of record BSBK01001738.1, read on the forward strand.
TTAAAGTTATGTCTGTCAACAGTTTGATCATGCATATTAGTTGGACAATGACGCTTACTGTCTGTTGTTTTAATTTGCTATTAGATTGATAAATTCAATTACATAACTCTCTGTCTGTATGTTTTTACTATAAATTAGCAGGCACAGAAAGGTCCAAAAACCAGAGAGCAAATTTAATCAAGAAGGCAAGGCTTTGGCTAAGAAGATTAAGAAGGAGAACTATGCTCATATCAAATCGGTTCTTGAGGAATCACAAGAGGAAGAAAAATAGGTATATCAAAACTATCTTGCAATTATAGAAGCTTACAAAACAAAATTTGTATCTCTCAATTGGATTTTTACTCCTTAGTTCAAGTTTTTCTTTAAAAATTTGCAAATAAGGTGCTTAAGGTTCACTACATAATTCTTTGCTTCTTCAATTTCGATTTGGTTTCCTTCATTGTGATTGCTAGTGTTGACTAACTTGCTGGTGGAAAAGCACGTTTGGAAGGAGCTATTGCCAAGGTAATGATAAAAATGATGAAATCACTCAAAAATGCCCCTAACTTTGGTTAGCTACAAGGAAAAGGTAAGCCTCAAACTAGTCCATATTTTCCCTTAAATTGTGGCATTGGTGCATTTTAAAATCTAGTAATTACGAAAACCTCATTTTGTTTGAAAAGTTTAGCATTTAGGCCTATGCTCTTCACTTCTTCTAGTGAATCAAAATGCCAAAGGTGTTGAACTTTTTGATTAATAAGAAAGGTTAAGGAATCAAGCACATAAAATCAAAGCCCCTTGTTTGTGGAAGAGAGTAGAAATACTCAAATCCCTATAGTTAGTGGGTGAAATCAATTGAACATTGCTAATTGTGTTTGGGAACTAAAGGAAAAGTTAGGGATATGCTCTTCACCTATCGGTGAACCAAATTCCCAAAAGCTTGAACTTAACTCCATTTTCCTTACTTTACATGAACATGCTAGAACATTAGTGGGCTCACCTCCTAAGTTTTCCTTAACGAGGCCGGTGAGAGTGACAACCGAAAGTGGGATACACTCGCTTTTGCTGCAGGAATCCAACCCACTATAAAATGAAATGCATACATCCTTAATGGGGTGTGTGACAAACAGATTTTAAATTTTTTGAACTTCCTCTAGTAGTCCTCACAGATTGCGCCAAATCATACTTTTGTGCATGTGGGAAGCCCCTTAACATACTTGGGGGATGAAAGTTTAAGATCTATTTGAACGGAATCTACATTAAAACCTTGATAAAATAGAAAGACCACCTTTTAGAGCCATGTATATGAACCAAATCTTGTGCTAGGTAGGTGCTTGAAGTGTCTTTCTGTGCAAAACCCGTGACAACATTCTTCAAATCAAATATTTTGTGTTAAGTGGGTAAAAAGAGACAAGTGAATGCATGATTGTTATGTTTGAAATACATAAACAAGTGAGAGATATATCCATTGAAAATTCATCTTATATTTTTAAATCTCTTCAATTTAAAATCAACAATTCTTGAATCAAGGATCATTCCAAATCGAACCCTTGTTGGATGTTGATTTCCACGCGGTCCCACACATATAGGGTATCATTACAAGGATATAGCACTCTTGTTGCAAATGGAGGGCAAGAAGTTGAATACTAAAGTCTTTTCAAAGATCCTAATCAAGAAGAAATTTTCCCAAACCTATTTGAACAAAGACTTGGAGAGATGGATAGGAACTCGGTGTATCATAATCATAATACCAACAATGTCAATCATAATTCTAAGGAAACACTTGAAGAGAAAGTTGAGAAAGTTGCCCAAGATCTAGAATTCCTATAGGTCATGGAGAAATTGATAGATAGGGATAAGGAGAATTTTTTTCTAAACCTAGCCAAAAAGGGAGTAAAGATCCCTTATGATTTTGATATTGACCAACACAAGAAAGACCAACAACAAGATGACCCCATGAATTTTATGACTAGGCAGATAAAGGCCTTCCAAGAGCAAATTGATACCATGAAGAAGGAAGCTGAACCTAAGGCCTTTTCCATTGAAGCTTTGTGTCCTTTCCCTTTCGACAAAAGCCTAGTTATGGTATCTTTTCCTTTCAATACCATTTTTCCTAAATATGATAAGTACATGGGTAAAACAGACCCACAGGATCATCTAAGAGAGTTTTGCACCCTAAGCATAGAGTTCATGCACAATGATACATATCTAATGAAACTCTTTCCTAGGAGCTTAGGAGAACCTGCAATGGAGTGGTTTTCAAAACTACCCCAAGGAATAAAGACCTTTGAGGAGTTAGCCTCCAAGTTCGTAACCCATTACTTTTATAACATTGAGAACGAAATCACGATGCTCAAGTTGTGTGATACCAAACAGAAAGATGGAGATTCCTTCTTAGGATTCCTACAAAGGTGGAGGACCATTTTCACAAGGTATCCACGAAGTATCCCCGAGAAAGAGAAGATGGAAATCTTCACCAACAATTTGACCATGGAAATGAATTATAGATTACAACTTCAATGTCCCCAAACATTTGAAAAACTCATCGAAAATGGGATCAAGATTGAAGATGTTTTGGTCAAGAGAGGTGAAATCAAATTATTTAAAGATAACAAGTCCAACAACAACAACAACAATAATTATGTGCCTAAATATTTCAATAATCAAGGGTCCAACAATCACAATGATAAATCTAAATCATGGATAAAGAATAACAACAAAAACCTTGTGAATGAGGGAGTTGTGGAGGCCCACAACTTGAAGTCAACCCCTTTTATCCTACCATATGGAGCTAATTCTTAAAATAATGTTAATCAATCAAACAAAGCTCCATATAATGCCAATAATTCCAATAATTCCAATAACAATTCCAACACTTCCAACAATAATGCTAATGGGAATAAGTCAAAATATTCTTACTCCAATTATAATAAAAAGAAATTCACCTACTTAGGTGAACCTTTGGAGAATGTATTAAGGACCTTGGTTTCCAATAATGTCATCACATTACCCAATATGAAATATTATGAACCTCAAGTTAGCCTTATTGGTGGAATGATGCCCATCAATGTGAATATCATCGAAATAGAGGTCATCCAACTAATGAATGCATCAGATTAAAACACTTGGTGAAAGATTTAATTGACAATGGAACCATTAAAATTGAAGGGCCTCAAAATAATGAGGATCATACGGCCTTAAAGAACCCCTTTTTGAGTCATGAAAAGGGTGAGTCATCTAATGCTAATCAAAATTAAAAAAAAGGGCAATGAGAAAGTGAACTTTTCTCATACTTATGATAACATGATAAATACTCTAAGAGAAGAGGATCAAACCATAAATGTTATCAGAGTGAAAGATAAGTCAAGGGAAGTATCATCAAATGTTGTCACTAAGGGGCAATCATCAAAAATTATTCTACCTACCAATGCTCCAAAGATTGTGTTATCAAACCAAGCTTCAACATCATCATCAAAACAATACAACTTGGTTGATCAATTACAAAGAACTCCCACACAAATCTCTATTCTTGAGTTGCTCAAACTATCACCAACTCATAAGGATATCTTGGAGAAAGCCTTGTTGGAAACTAATGTGCCTCTAAATTTGGAGGTAGACAAATTCCAAAATATGGTAGGGCACCTAATTGAATCCCATTGCCTATCATTTTCCAAACAAGATGACATGTCCCTTAATCATCCTCAAAATCTGCCCTTACACATAGAAGTGTTGATTCATAAGCATAGGGTGAAAAGAGTCCTTATAGATGGAGGAGCCGACCTAAGCATTTGTACCCTTAACTTGGTGAAAGCCCTAGGATTTTTTGAGGAGGCTATTGACCCTAAGAAAAAGATAACCATAAAAGCCTACGATGATGAAGAAAGAGCCTCAAAAGGAGTCATAGTATTACCCATAAGAGTTGGTCCCATGCAAAAAGAGACCATATTCCAAGTGTTGGAATTAAATTTGACTTACAATATCTTGTTAGGAAGGCCATGGATCCACGAAATTCAAGTCGTTCGTTCAACTTATCATCAATGCCTAAAATTCCCATATCTAGGGCGAGAAATAATGGTAAGTGGGGATTTGAACCCATTTCAATATTGTAATAATGTCAAGCCTATCAATGATTCCTTGGTTCCACACAATGTTGAAGGTTCTATACCCAATCAAATGGAGCAAGGTCAAAATTCTAAGGACATCCCTTTGTTGAAAGGAAAAGAAAAGATGGAAGAAGAAGTTGTTATTGAAGACACACCAAAACTCATTAACCTAACTACGTCAACTAAAGGAAAAGAGAAGGTTAATGAGGATAACATTATTGAAGAACCAAAAGAAGACCATACCAAAGCTATCCAAGTATACACTAAAGAGGCCCATTATCAAAAGATGGACCAAATGATGAAGAATTTTTATAAGCAATGTAAGATCAAGCAAAAAGGAGTAGGCGAATACTCCTTATCTATGATGGACCTACCTTTATCACCCAAGTCCTTTGGAAAACCTCCAAATAAACCCCATAGATATAATGATAACTCTTTGAGGGAAAGTACATCATCCGCCATGGATGAAGAAGACAATGAAATCCTAAAATGGTTATATAAAGATGAAGAATCAAGTGCCCACATCAAACATATCCAAAATATAACCATTCCCACACATCAATATGGGAAAGGGTTTTCAATCATGCAAAAGATGGGTTACAAAGGTCAAGGACCTTTGGGCATGAAGAATGAAGGGCTCATTGAACCCATAGAATCAACATGGCAAGATTCCAAAGAGAAAGCAGGATTAGGGTATCTTGAAGAAGGATACACTAAAAAACTTTATCCTAAACTATATGATCAAATATTACAATTAGAATCTCATAGTGATGAGGATTCTAATGAATGGGAATGGGATACCCTATCAGGTGAGTCATGTCAAGATAAGGGTATTGATGTTATCCATACTTATGCTTCTACCAAAGATAAAGGACCAATAGCAGAGTCAAATTCAAATCAAGCATCTAGTTCAAATGATGTGCCAAGCATAGAAATAGAGATAAATCAATGGGTAGGTGAACCATACATTCCTTCATGGAGACCCACTATGGAAAAATCAAACGTTAGGTTTAATCCACATGATTTTTATCCAACAGAAACCCTAGAGGAGTCTAGTGGGGAGGACTTTGATCCTTCTTCTTTAGAACATTTAGAGGAAGCCCATGTTCAAGATGTTCAAGATACAATGTATGAACCCTCTAATAATGAGATATACACCTTAAATCCAATCGAAACAAATCCAAGTGTTGACCCATTAACTCTCATCCATCCAGACTTAATTGAATGGAATGCCATTGAACCAACTACCTTGCCAATTTTCTTAAATGACAACATGGTGTCCCAATACCTCAACGCGGTTGAACCTTCTTCTATCAGAGAATATCAAGAAGAAATGATCAAAGGGAGCATCCAAACTTCTAATCTGAGAAAAAATGAAAAAAATAAAAAAAATAGAAAAGGAAAAGAATCGAGTGTTGAAAACCACATTGTGGCAACATTAGATCCAAAAGAAAGAAAAAAAGAAATAAAGGATGTTTCCAAAGGTGAAAAACCAAATGAGGCACCTAAGGAAGGGAATTTGGACTGTCTAACAGAACATTATGAAGAAAGATCTCCGATCTTGATTGAGCCAACAGAAAAGATAAATATTGGGTCAAAAATAGAGCCAAAGATCATCCACCTAGCGGCATCCCTATCTAAGAAAGAATGGAATTCATCAAGTTCTTTAAGGAAAAACAAGTTAACTTCGCATGGTCTTATGATGATATGTTGAGTTTAGACCCAAATTTGATAATGCATCATCTAAATATCAAAGAAGGAGCCAAACATGTTAAGAAAAAGCTAAGGAAGATGCATCCTCATATAGCACTACTTGTCAAAGTGGAGTTAGAAAAACTATTGAAGGTGGGATTTATAAGGGCCATTGATTATGCACAATGGATCTCAAATATAGTGCCAATATCAAAAGTAGATAAATCCATCAGAATTTGCACAGATTTTAGAGACTTAAACTTGGCATGTCCTAAGGACGATTTCCCACTTCCAAGTATTGATGCCATTGTGGACCTAACAGCAAGACACTCCATGTTCTCAATCATGGATGGATTTAGCGGATATAATCAGATAAAGATAGCACCAGAAGACCAAGATAAAACTACCTTTACATGTGCATGGGGTACTTTTTGCTGGAATGTCATGCCTTTTGGCTTGAAAAATGCCGGAGCGACCTATCAACGAGACATGACCACAATATTTCATGATATGATGCATAAGTTCATGGAGGATTATGTGGACGACATATTAGCCAAATCTCACTCAAGAAAAGAGCACCTACCAATTTTGGCAAATTTTTTTGAAAGGCTAGAGGAATTCAAAGTAAGACTTAACCCAAATAAATGTGCATTTGGAGTCCAATCCGGCAAACTGCTAGGCTATATTGTATCTACAAAAGGAATAGAAGTGGATCCTGCTAAAGCAAAAGCTATAATGGAAATGTAAGCACCTAAAAATATTAGTCAGATGAGATCTTTACAAGGAAGGATCCAATCCATTAGGAGATTTATCTCCCAATTAGCAGAAAAATGTCATAATTTCACCCAACTTTTGCATAAAGATACAATTTTCAAATGGGATGAAAAATGTGAAGAAGCCTTTAATCTATTGAAGAAATATCTCATGAACCCACCAATCTTGATGCCACCTATCAGAGGCAAGCCCTTGATCCTATACATTTTAGCAACAAAGAATTCATTGGGGGCACTTTTAGCACAAGAGGATGAAATGGGAAAAGAGAAGGCAATTTACTACATAAGTAGAACCTTGGTCAAATACGAGCTTAACTATACATTCATGGAAAGGGCATGCTTGGCTGTAGTTTTTGCTTCCCAAAAGTTACGCCATTATATGCTAGCTCACAAGATAAGGCTCATTGCCAAAATTGACCCTTTAAAGTATCTACTTAGTAAAACAACATTGAATGGAAGGCTAGCAAAGTGGGTTATGGTACTAAGTGAATTCGACATAGAATATGTTGATAGAAAATCAATCAAAGGGAAAGTTATTGCTAACCAGTTAGCAGAAGCACCACTTCAAGACGATCATCCTATACAAGTGGAGTTCCCAAATTCAGAGATTGTGAATGTTGAGGCAAAAACATGGCAACTTTATTTTGATGGTTCCTATACTCATCATGGATCAAGAGCAGGCATACTTCTAATCACTCCTCAAGGCTCTACTATCCCTAAGTCTTACAAATTTATATTCCCATGCACCAATAATATAGCAGAATATGAAGCCTTGGTTATTGGAATCAAGCTGGCATTAGAGTGGAAAGTGACAAAATTAAAGGTTTATGGAGATTCACAATTAGTCATAAATCAAGTCAATGAGGAATATCAAACAAAAGATGACAAATTGGTACCCTACAAAAATATGGTGGACAATCTTAAGAAGTATTTCATACTTATTACATTTGAATAAGTGCCAAGAGAAAAGAACAAAGTAGCAGATGCAATGGCAACTTTAGCTTCACTTCTGCAGATGCCTAATCAAAGTACCAGATATGAATTCCTAGTAGAAGAAGTAGATCAACCCGCATTTGACCCTACCCACCCTTACACCATTTTCTTGCTAACTACAAATGAATCACCTTGGTATGGAACAATTTACACTTACTTGAAAGATCAAATTCTTCCCATAAACCAAACCAGGAATCAAAAGAAAAGCTTCATTCGCCAAGCCGCCCGATACACTATAGTTTCTGAAACATTGTATCGAAAAAGTCTAGATGGAATGCTCCTTAGATGTTTAGAAGAAGAGGAATCAAACTTAGCCTTACGACAAATCCACGAAGGAATTTGTGGGTCACACTTGAACCAATTAACCTTAGCTAAGAAACTTCTTAGGATAGGATATTTTTGGCCTACGATGGAGAAAGACGCTTGTAACTTTGCAAAAACTTGTAGAAAGTTCCAATTCCATGGAAACTTGATACATGTGCCTGCACAAGAGTTTCATCCGATGACAACACCTTGGTCATTCTATTAATGGGGTTTAGACCTAATAGGCATGATTTATCCACCATCCTCGAATGGTCATAAATTCATCATCACGACAACTGAGTACTTTACTAAGTGGGTGGAAGTTGTACCCCTATCAGCTGCAACAGGAAAGCAGATATCTTTGTTTATCCTCAATCATATTATTTGTAGATATGGCATACCTCATACCATCATAACGGATAATGCAAAGCATTTTAAGAACAAAGACCTAAGGGAATTATGTACTAAGTTTTACATGATTCATCATTCTTCTTCAATTTATTACCCTCAAGGTAATGGACAAGCCGAAGCAACAAATAAAAACATCTTGAAAATTTTGAAGAGAACGGTGGCCAATTCAGGTAGAGATTGGCACATTAAAATAAACCCAACCTTGTGGGCTTATAGAACAAGCATAAGAACACCAACATGAGCTACACCTTTTTCATTAGTCTTTGGAACAAAAGAAATTTTTCCTTTGGAGGTAGAACTTCCATCCTTGAGGATATCTATGCATGGTTTAATAAATGAGGAAGACTATAGGGTTTCTAGGTTGCAAGAACTAGAACTCTTGGATGAAAAATAGAAGCAAGCATTTGATCATTTGAAGGTGTACCAAAATAGAATGTCAAGGACTTACAATAAGCACATCAAGCCAAGAACATTTCAAATAGGTGACCTAGTTTTGTGAGAAAATCACAAGAATCAAGTAGAAAGGGAAAATAAAGGAAAATGGGAAGCAAACTGGTTAGGACCATTTCTCATTGTTAAAAATTTTGGGACCGGCACCTACAAATTAGCAGATTGTGATGGAGAAGAACTACAAGAACCAATCAATAGCATACATCTAAAGAGGTTCTATACATGAGGTAGATGAAAGAGTATAAAGAGTATCAGATGATGAGAATCATATTTATTGTACATAGTTCAAAGAGATCTTGAAAATACCAAAAATATTTGAAAAGCAGAAAAGATAAAAAACAGTGGAAAATTAAGCATGAAGAAAGCAAAAACATTCATCTATGATCTTCAAAAAGATGTTGTCTTGGTGAAAACCTAGCAAATAGGCACCTCGATGATGTGAAGAAAAAAATTTTAAAAAAAGAAAAATACAAAAAAATCAAAAAAAGAAGAAAAGTGCCTTGGTGAAAACCTAGCAAATAGGCACCTTGGTAGAAAAAAAAGAGAAAAAGCTTTAAAAATAGAAAAAAGAGCTAGATTCATTCAATCGGTGAAAACCTGGTAAACAAGTGCCATTGAAAGTCCAAGTTAGTCGCATACTTAGAAAGGTCACCTTGTAAATATTGCATTCACCAACATTTGTATATATTGCATAATAAAACCCCACAGTTGCATTTGCAAGTACCTCAAGATTTTGGTCACCTAATCGACAAATTGTCCTAAGTCCCACAATTGAAATCAATATCAAACTGGGGGAAATCTACTCAAGAGGAGAAAGGTTTCATCAAACCAAGATTTATTCAATCAAAGAATCAATTCATCACACTCGAAAGAGGAACACTTATTCAAATCTACATCCTAATCCAATTTGAGTCTTAAACGCAAAATTTGATCCAAGAACTGAAATGACCTTACCTTTATCAGGATTAAAAGTATGAAATGGATGGAACTACACTTGAAATATGGATTTGAAAAATATTGCAAAATGTTTCTAAGTGTTGACTTAATTGATGAAATCATTTTCTAGCCAATCGATGAAAGTTTTAAACTAGACAAGCTATGATGAAAGGATGATATTTTCTTGATTTTTGAATGATTGCCTTAAAATAAAAGTTTTAAATCATGTATTATTTTTCTAAGGACGTGATCATCAAAGAATCATCGAGGACTTGTACATAGGATAAAACTGAGATTTCTACTTGTTTACACAAACAGATACCTTGGCTATTTTGATCTTCAATATCATAATACCAAAATCCACTTGCAACATAGAATCTGACAAAATCGGTATTCGCACTCTCATGATTGGCTTCAATCAGTGATAGTTGGACTGAAGAGAGATGGGAAAGCAAATAAAGAGGTGCAAAAAGTATTCATATCATCATAGTTGAACTAGTGATGGTTGTACTAAAGCGGGATTCCAAAAATGCTCAATGATGATTATAAGCTCCAAATTTTGAATAATGATAGTTAGCTGCATATATCATAGATTAAGTGCATTGTATATATTGTTTTGCCTTTCGTAGCTTAATTTGCAAGGGGGGAAAAGAAATGGGGGGTTCAATTCAAACGTCTTATCCTTGATTTCAATAAAAAAACATGTGAGATTATCTTTTGCATTCATGCATAGCATTAATCATCATTCATTAGCCATATATCAGAAAAAAGAGAAAAAGAATCATTACTCATACACCATTTGCATACATGTAATTAAAGATAGAACTGCATACATCTGAAAACCCAAAAACATAGGGGCATTTATATCTCCATAAAACAATTTGTATCCATACATTGAAAATAGAGAAAAGCATGTCATAAATCCATACATCAATGCATTCATCTATATATATCATAAAATAACATACATTGCATCCATAGCATAATCACAAGTAAATGCATCATAAACACCATATAGCTGCATATAAAGATAATCTCATAACAAAATACATCAAGAGAATCAAGGAAGTATATCATCATATAAGTGTTCATCAAATGATCCAGTACATCAGTATATCAAGATACAAATGTCATGAAAGTGATACATCAAGTGTTCCGATCAATAAAACATCATGAAACATGATACAAGGACATCAACAATGAGTAACTCTGTCAAATCATCAAGATCCCATAGCAGCACCCAATCCATCCCTAGCACCTAATCCATCTGGACCTCTGCCATCATGTCTATCCTGTGAGGGAGGAGCCTAAGAAGTGCTCGCTACGCTACGGCTTTGTGCCATCATCGTCACGAACTACTACATCAAGGTAGCAACCTGATCTAATCTGCCAACAACAGTGGATACCTCTGTCCTCAATGACTACACCTCTCGTGCTACACTATCAATGCTAGGAGCAGCCTATGAACTTTGTCCCATATCTTGTGACTGCTGCACTTGTGGAGGCACCTGCTGTGCTGGAACCTGATCCTGCTGTGCTAAAGCAACCCTTTGTAATTGAACTAAGGGATCCTGTCCACCAGGAATTTGTCGAGAAGTATTTATATGTACCTGTCTCTACTGTCTCTGTTGTCAATGAGGTCTATGTTGTCTATCCACTGCTGCTCTAGGGCGTACCTCAACTACATCATCCTGTCCTCTAGCTCTAGCCCTATCCCGAACATGTCTACCTCTCACTCGTGGTCCATCTCGTGCTCTACCAATAGCCTGAGGCACTCTCTATCCTCGCCATCTCTGACATCTCCTACCACCGCCATCACCACCATCATCACCACCGCCACCATCATCTCTCTCATCCTGGCCTGGGATAGGCTCTGCTGGATCAGTAAATCGAGGAAACCTGTTTCGAGCCTACCAGTCTCAATACTCATGTGACATCCCACCATCTGCAACGCCTACAAGCATCTCCCATCTGCAGTATGCCAAACCAACAATTTGATCACATATAAATTGATAATCAATCAAAGGACCCCACATCGATCGCTCTACCTGAACACGAGCATATAATGCTGCACCTTGTGGCATATCCTGTACTCTACCATACTAGTGAGACACTCAGCCAAAGCAGAAATGCTCAATCGTAGTAGTAGCCCTGCCAATCATCCATCGAGGAGCAAACATATAAGGAAGCTCATCATCATCCTCCCTCCAACGCTCACATCCTATGTATGGCCGCCACTGAACCTGATCAAGATCATCAATCTGCCGGCACCAATACTCAAGCTTGCCCAGATGATGCTGGAAAACCATTCCGCTATACAAAAAAGCATTCGGGAATCCCCGACGATGAATCCTGTCTGAAATAGGCCTAGTAATGGGAAGATGCTCCCATACCCACAACTGTAGAATCACTGCACCTGTAGGCAAAGAAGCGCTCTCTCTATAGACAACCTCATGTAAATTATGATACAGTTGTGCCAACACACAGGAACCCTAATCGAATCATCGAGGCTGAGCAAGTAAATCCTTGAGGATCCTGCCCCATCCAATTAAGAAACCACAACCTCGCTAGTCGGGAAGCAGGAATCCACCGATAAGAGCACCAAGAACCATTGGTAATGTCGGGAAAGAAGCAAACTGTGGCTAAGTAATAGTATCATCATCTATAGTGTTGTCTCCAAACACTCGTCTGCAGACTGTGCTATCATAAATAGAATCATAATATACTAATTCTCCTCGACAAGGAATGCGTAATAGTCTATACACATCCTTTGGAGTGATAGTCATCTCTCCAAAAGGAAGGTGGAAAGTATTGTGGTCGGAGTTCCATCTCTCCGCCATAGCAGTCAAAAGACCATGGTTCAGCTGGAACCGCGACATGTCAAAAAAATGAGGTCGCACATCTCAACAATATGATACTCTGCCAAAGTCAGAGCCTGACCAAGATCAATAACCCATGATGCAACAGACCGTATGTAAAGAACAGGGAAGTGTGCCTGTTTGGAAAAATAAAGGAATCATATCAGCATACCATATCAAGGAATCATCTAAAGTCAATCAATTTTATCAAAAGTATCAAGCAATCACACCCAGTACCATTTGTTCATGTTTCTATATCCTAAAAATGAAGTATCAGTATCAATTGTATCAGTTTTCACATTGATTGATTTATCCTATCAGATTGACAAATCACATTCATTGGCACCATTATCCTAATATCCTAATCAATTGTTTTGTTTAAACACAACATACCTAATCTTATCATTGGAATTGATCATCTGGAGTTATCAAATTTTTCATCAGGAAAAATCAAGTACAAGTGAAAAAATTTCAAAAATCTTTCAGGCATGATTTTACACATACCATGCGACATTTCATCTCACGCGATGCAAAAAAGATGTCAGGTGACACTTTATCTATCATAAGTGGTAATTCAGGTTTCACGCGACACTTTATAATGCTAGGTGACATTGAATAAAGCCTAGGCGACAACGAAAATCTAGGGTTTAACACGCGGAAAAACATATGCAAATTGGCATTAAAACTCTAAGGCTACGCAGAATCATATTCTTCCCAGGTGAGAATGAAAAATTGTTAGGCGACAGTTTACTATGCGGAGGTGTGAGTAAAAAGTGCGGATGCGACACTTTAAAGGCTAACGTGACATTTAAACTATCCTAAGCATGAATTTGTGAAATTAAAACAATGATGACATGGAAAAGATGTAATAAATGCTATAAACGAGCAATAAATGCAACAAGGAAGTTAAAAATGACTCACTGGAGGTCTGTAGTCAAGTGCTCTCCGATAGCGTCAACATCTCTCGAACCGATGCTCTCTGATAGGAACAATCATCTCGAAAATCAAAGGAAGCTCACAGCAAAATCTCACAAGTCAAAAATGAAAATGAATAGTAAATCAAAGTTTTTCAGCCTATTTAAGCTAATTTGACCTAATTTAGAGGTGAAATTTTGACTTTGACCTATACTAACCTATCAGTTCAATTGGGGCAAATTATGAATCATGGCATATCATCAGTGTTTTTCAGAAATGAAAACATATTGGATCAATCAATCAATCAAATTTTTCAAATCAAGCATCAATATATTTTATTTCTGAGGGAGCATACCATTGGAAAATCAGATCAACAACAGTAGTAACATCATCGAAAATCAAGAAACCGATCATCGAATCAAAAGAGAAAGCTTTTATCAGGAAATTTTTTGTAATCAAATGAATGGGGCATTGCATCGAAATCAATCATCAAAATAAGTATCATATCAGGATCAATCATTGAATCAAACATCATATCGAGAACCATCATCAGAAGGACCATCATATCAAAACGATCATCAAAACCACATCAATTGAGAGTTTCATATTGATCATAGCTGCATCAATCTCATATCAAAAATCAAGGATCGACCATCGAAAGACATTAAATGAACATCGAAGATTGATCATCAATGAATCAGGACCTATCATCAAGCTAGATTAGAGTATTCTTTGAATTGATATGCTTCGCACGTCAACTCAAAGAGGGGCATTTGTAATCACCTAAAAATGGACAAAGATCAAATCAAAGAAAATCAAGGACAAAATTGAATTAATTAGATCACAATGCATAATTAGCCAATCAAAACGAAAATCAAGTCTTAATTCGAGGTCAATCAAAATTGAGAGCATTTTAATCAAGTGCAATCAAATCAAAATACAATTAAATCAATTAATTGTATAGTCTTGGATTAAATTAAATTCAACTCATTCAAGGGATACATGGCTAAACAAATTCATTTAAATCAATTAATAAATCTTAATTACTCTCAACAACCACAAAGGGAGGAAATTCAATCAACCAATGAGAGTGGAGGAAAGGCATTCACATGGATCAAGCCAAATTCAATCTCAATCACTCAAAGTGAAAGAGAATCTTGTCCATTGATCTTGTCTACTTGTCCCAAGCTTTGAGGACACAAACTTTGCATTGTCTTCAAAGGGTGGAACCAAGGACTCAACCAAGGTTTAATCATGATCAAATACAACTACACCCCCTACCATTGGGAAAATCTATAAAAGGAAGACCAAATTCATTCACAATGATCAACCACACATCTGAGAATTGCATTGAACCTCTTTCAATTTGAGTTTAGAAAGGCATTTGAGAGCTTAATCATTTACTTTGATATAATTGTTAGCTTTAACTTGTTTATCTTATCATTCTCATTCTAGGACTGTCATTAATGGAAGCTTGTTGAGAGTTTTGCATTAACATTCTTAGTTAGAGAGCCATAAGATGCTCAATTGATTATTAATTTGCTAAATAGTTCCTCTATTGTGGTTTATTTAGTTACTATTTCATTTATTGTTCAACCTTAATTCTATGAAGATACTTTCCCTAGTATACATTTGTAAACATGCCATTGGTTTAGTTTTGTAAAAAAAAATTTGTGTTAAATGCATTTAAAATAAAGGTTTAATTCTATAGACTATTGGTCAGATAAATCTTCATTGTCTTCTAATTGTCTTCTTTATATACTAGCATGTATTAATTGGCTGACAAATAAAGAAGCATTTAGACAATCAGAAGACAATGAAGATAATTTTAAATGCATTTAACACATTTTTTTTACAAAACTGAACGAATGGCATGTTTACAACAAAGAAATAGAATGATAATAATATGCTGAAAATTGTATCATGTTTAATACACGCCAAAGGACCAGTCCCAACAATTCTTAAACATACTTTATCTGATATGATGAATTCTTAAACAATTAAGGTTGGAGTAGACATATTTATCACATAGTTTTTTGTGTGGTACAAGGAAGATTTGGCTAATTAAGATTGAGACCTTCTTTAGAATCTCATGACTTTCGTTCTACACATGCAATGTATTGTGAGTTTGAAGAGAGTCTATGCCATGTGTGACAGAACCTACTTTATCTAATATGGTGCGTTGTTAAACAAATTAAGGGTGGAGTAGTTATTACTTAGTTTTTTGTGAGGGACAATGAAGATTTGTCTGACAAATAGCAGGTCTTCTTTAGTATCTCATGAATTTTTACCACATATGCATGAAACGAATATGTTATTTTTCATCTCCAATCAGTTAATGCTTTATGGCAACTTTGAAAGTATATTTAGGAGTTCCCTAGGTGACTTCTTGGAATGAATTGCAGAGAAGGACAATAACCTTATAACTCAAATTTTAGGAGTGCAAGGCCTTTTGATCATCACTAGATTCATATGAAATTCTAAAATTATCAACTTTATATGGAAAAGGAAGAAACAAAACTGATTATTATTGTAATTGTTTATAAAATATATAACTGAACAGAATAGTGACCAAATTTACATCATGTATGCCCATATCAAAACTCACGGGCCCCAAGCAGTGAGTAAACAAGTAATAAACAGATGCCCTAGCTTCAAACCGGTGAAATACAATGCAATAAAACCAAGTAACAAAAAAGACATGGCCAAGTTCGTGCATGCAAGCAAAATTATTTGAGTCAATTCTTGTAATATTTTTATACATTTAAACAAATAAAAAATGAATAAAACACTCACAACCTCTATGAAATTGATGCCCTAGCTTTAAACTAGTGAAATACAATGATAAAACCAAATAACAAAAAAGACATGGCCAAGTTTCGGCACGCAAGCAAAAGTCCAATTCGGGCATACCTCAAATCCGTGTAGAGTTAGGGCCAAGTTCGCACACGCAAGCAAAATTCCAGTGCCCTATTCCCTCTTCGTAGCCCATGCAAGCAAAACTCCAGTGCCCTCTTCCCTCATCGCGCACGGTGCCCTCTTCGCAGCTCACGAAAATTACAAATGAGCATTTCTTTTTATTTTATTTTTCTTTATAATAAGTCGTAGGTGTCAAAATTATGTCGGCACCGTCGCTATTACGACACCATCGAGTGCACTTGCAAAAATAACACAAAAAACACACACAAATGGTAACGCCATCGAAATTGGCATTGAAATTCGACCCCAAATGTTGTAGTGTGAGGGATGAACTATTCTTTATCCATTTGGGTTCTGCGGAGAATGCTAAAAAGTTCAAAGAAATGTTTGAGGAGTATTGTCTTTCAATTATTTTAGAACGCCTTGGTTGCACAATATGTTTTCTGCATACGAAGGGATTGAGATTGTAGAAAACTAGGATAAGGTCAAGACAATGTTTGATCCAATAGAAAAGCCTTTAATATTAGTTTTGTACTCCTTTAATGACAATGTTCACCTTGGAGATTTGTAGGAAAATTGATACTTCCATTACAGGTGTTTACAAAGTTTTTCTAGATTTAGACTTGACCTTTTTAGAGATGAATCCATTTACTCTTGATGGAAATTCTTACCCCTTAGACATGAGACAAGAATTGGATCACATTGCAACTTTTAAAAATTTCCAAAATTTGGGCCATATAGAATCTCCATTTCCTTTTGGTCGAGTCATGAACCCTATAGAAGATTTGGTTGACAATATGCATGAAAAGATAGGTGGTCACTTTGATACTTTTGCGGGAACAATGTAATTAAGGGGGAATATTGGGGTAACCATGGGTGTAAGATTAGTTAAATTACATTGTTTATTGTAGGCGACAGTTATGGGTAACAATTATATCAACTGCAATGTTTTGTCCTTATTTTAACATGCTCAATGTACCTCAAATTGATTACTCAAGAATTCCACCTTTTCAATTTTAAAGTCAAAGTGTTCAATCTACATTTGGTGTCCCTTTAGTTCTCAATTAAAGAACTATGTTGAGACAATAGATATGTAATTAGTAAAAAAATAGTAAATATAGTGCATGCATATGAGTTTACCTTATATGAATGATCATATTAAAATTGACATTATATGGTGAACATGTGGATTGTTGGGCCTTCAACATCACAATCTATTACTAGGAGTGGTCATACATCTTTTATTGAGGTAAGATTGACTGTATTGAATTATTATATTTTTTAAATAATGTGAAGTAGATTTTAGTTAAATAACGTTGTTTTATTTTCACTTGCTGACATCAATTCAATCTCCTTTAGTGTTCAAAGCATAATGAACATAGGTGTTGCTACAACAATTTTATCATTGATACATTTGACAAAGTTATTAGCTGGATCAGTAAACTTTATATTCTATTTGTTTCATCCCATATCTATTAGTACAAATTTGAAATATATTCATTTGTAGTTTAATTTATTTCTTAATTCTTTTCACAAGGGTTCATCACGTACCTCTCCATCCATTGGATAGGCAAAGACTCATAAAATCTAGCCTCCCCACAAAGAGAAGTGATTATATTATGACTTTATTATATTTTTATGAGTTTTGTACATATATATTTTTATTACAAAATTTGTTATATTGTATGTTTATATGACTTTGTTGTAAGCCTATGCAGATTTCATGTACATATATTATACTTTTATTCACATATTACATTGTATTCCTCTATGATACAATTTTTTTTTACCAGTGTTGAATTTATTTAATATAATTGATTATTAGTTTATACATATTTATTTCCTTTTTAATTTATATTTTCTATCAATATATCATCCTACTATCCAATTTGATAATTTTGAATGTTGAAATAATCTACCATTACCTTGTTTCAAGGATTTACGGTTCATCCCTTTAGTTCATTTGATCTTTGGGTTTTTATATGTGATGTCATTTGTCAAGTTATTTTCTTGGATACTGCTGTATAATGAGAATTCTAAATGCATGATTTTGAATCATAAAACTTCTAGTAGTCATTAATGACATAAACACTAAACAAAAGACTGGGAATCCATCTATCATACAAAGGATAATACAGAATTATTAAATAATGCACCTTGTTTTGTGTGTTGAAGGATACCATCATAGATTTATCATATAAATTATCCTACTTTGAAATTAAACACACCCATATTCAGCAATCAACGTACAGTTGTTCGTAACGGTTTTGTAGCTGTCCGATGTGCGCTATAGTATTCTAATAAAATATGCCTAGTGATTTTGGTTTAGAGTAATAATTTACCTTTACTGTTGTTCAGCAACAACAATGCTTGTATGTAGCTTGTTTAGCTTTGCCTATAATGGATAAATAAATTTGAATTTACTAAATATATGTCTTATTAATTTGAATCCAAAGGGAAATTGAAATATGGCAGCATGGACACGCAGTAATCAATGTTACCCATATCCTTGTCTGCAAAATTTTTAACTCTGCAGAAATGTGTCACTACTGTATAATTTAGCTCTTCATTTGATCCCGCCATTAGAGGGGTCCATATTTTTGCCCCCATGTAATCTCAAAGTAATTGTGTCCATTTTATCAAACTTATCACTAGAATCAAAAACCCAGATTTAGGGTCCCTCCATCGATTAATCATTCAAAAGACATTTCTTTACCAAAAGATCTGTTGGGCATGCTAATTTATGACTCCTTGATTATTCATTACTGGCCCTACAGACTTTGGTTAGCGGGTTATTACATGATGCCTAGAAGGTGGTTAAACCACCTCATATATTTGTAAGTTTAATTAAACAAATGAATTGAATTGCAGCTATCTTTTATGGTTTGATCTATGTTCAATGATTGATTGCGATCATATACAAACTAATATCATTTTAAAGGTGCATCTTTTGCACTCATTTCTTAGTGTTGTAAGAAGTATTCATTTTTCACACATCCATCCCTTTTGTAAACCTTTTACAAATAAAGAGTCAGTTTTTTTCGAAGTATAATAAATATTTACTCAAATATACAATTGTAAAAACAAAATATTAAAGTTCATTTTATGCATGTGAAGTTTCTAAAGTTGAGTATTATTAAATACATTTTTTCAAGATTAATACTTCAATAATCTTTTCATGATCCATAACCAATGGGTAGACACTCGCAAGAGCCCACCTTTCCATGAGTTTTAAAGGTTTACTTGCTACTAATTGCATAAAGTGCTATGTACAAACTAAAAGAAGTTGAATTGAAACTAACCAAATCAATGATCTTATAACAGCAATCAAGGAGCTCCCATTAATCAGTAAGGCGGTTTGAAATTCAACAGGCATTAAATAGAATCACATCTCCCGACATGTCAACAAAAATTAGTATTTGTTTAGCTAATTAAATTGACCCAAATCTCTTTTTGGTTTTTATTTTGTTGAGATTTTTAGGATCGCTGCAAATGTAATAGCACTGCCTATATTGTATATGGTACGTGTTTTTCAAATGCAACAATCTCTCTTTCATTTATATTGGGAAAGAGGCTAGGAGAGACATGTCCCTTTATGGGACATGTTTATTCATTATAATTTAATTAATCTTATAATGTTTCATCAATCAATTATTATTTTGAATAATAGATTAAATCTCGTATGATTACTAATAATATAATATATATTATTATTAATCAACTTATATTATATGTATTCTAAATGATCATATGACTAAAGCTACAAACATTAACACTCCCTCTTAGCTAGGGAGGATGATCAAATAGAATGTGTAGTGGTCTCTCGTGTCAACACTTATGACCCTCACCATAGCTACACAAAACATCAACGCTCCCTCTTAGCTAGAGAAGATAAAATCCATCAAGATGCAAGTCACAATAAATCCATTAATTTTGAAAGAGAGGAGATATGGTATATGCAGGAATATCAAGTCACATGATATTCACCATAGCTCATAAATATCCATGGTATGTGCAATGACATCACGTCTCATGATGTCTACCATATGGATACTAAGTTTACGTAGAGACATGTCACTATGTGACTTGTCTCATACGGTCCAATCAATATGTAATACTAAGTCCAAAAGGATCCTAATATGATCCATAGGAATACTAAGAAATCACATATCACATAACTCGTGATATGAAGTATCACCTAACTCGAGATACAAAGTATCACATATCACATAACTCGTGATATGAAGTGTCACCTAACTCGTGATACAGAGTATCACATATCACATAACGTGTGATATGAAGTATCACCTAACTCGTGATACTAAAGGATATAATATACTTGAGAACATTACATTCTCCTTATATATATATATATATATATCCGAGTCATGGTATGTGCCCTGACATTAAGTCACATAACGTCTACCATATGGATATTGTATCATGGCATGTTCATAGATATTACGTCACATAATATCCACCATGAAGATCTCTAAATCATCTATGGTTTATTTAATGATATCAACCTTATGATATCTACCATGATGTCTAAGAGATCCTAACCATCATGATATGTCCATGGATATCAAGTCACGTGATATCCATCATGATGGAGATGTTGCAAAGTCGTCACCTCACAACATCAATCAAATACAAGTGTTCATTGTCAAAAAGTCGTCACTTTTCTCCAATGTTCACGAGAGGGCCCATAAGTCATGGAGTCACACACATGACATCCACCTTGACTCATCTCAAAGGGTGGATCCACCATGGCTCATCCCAGAGGATGGAAACGAGGGCTTTTACTTTAGACTTCTCTCTCAAAGAGAAGAATGCAATAACATACAAAATAATAGATCACAGATGTTGAAACTCCTTTTCATCTAAGGCTTCATTCTCCAATATACCAAGTTTATCTCAAAAGTACACAACCTTCTCTCTAGCAAGAAACTTGGTGAGAATATCAACCATCTGTTCTATGGTGATAATGTACCTTGAATAGCATACTTATGTATTATATCTCTTATATAGTTTGCATCACTCTTGGTGAACCCCAAGTTATCAAGGAATATCATGACGTAGGAGTTAGCATAAAGGCATTTCAGCCAGCACACATGGGACTCAATCTCATGATCATATTCCTTTGACTGCAAAAACCATCTCCACTATTGACTCCCTCTAAACCAATATGACCAAATTCCTTGGAGATTAGAATGAATCAGATCCTCTAGATGCTCCCTTTAAATTTTGAGGTCTTATAACAACCTCTTGACCTCCTCGTCCAAGGTTTCTTTAAGATGAACTATTAGACTCCCTCTGAATCTAATATCAACCTTCTACGAGCAAGTCATGTCTTTGTTCTTTAGTCTGCATTGTTGACTTGGTGGTCAGCACCTCCTTGGAGATTCGTGACATGGCTTAACCGCCTCCCGTGGATCGGGTTAAATCTGACATTTGTATCGGGCATTGACAGTTCGAGCTTTTGGTGCAACGGCAAATGATTCCAACAATTGGTATCAAAGCCTTGGGTCACGGGTTCGAGTCTCCCTTCAGTAGGTGTTGAAGGCTCAGTCGGTGCTGAGGGGGAGATTGTTGACTTGGTGGTCAGCACCTCCTTGGAGATTCGTGACATGGCTTAACCGCCTCCCGTGGATCGGGTTAAATGTGACATTTGTATTGGACATTGACAGTTCGAGCTTTTGGTGCAACGGCAAATGATTCCAACATGCATTAAGCTCTTTTCTTGAATGCCCTTTGATCCAACAACTTATCCATCTATCTAGGAATATCATGACCTAGATATCTACATAAAAAACTTTCTAGCCCACATACATGGACCTACATCATTTGAATCGCAATCCTTTGGCTTTTTAAAGTTTCCTAGTCACTATGGAAATCATCTCGATATGGTGTGTCTTTCTAAATTAGAATGATTAAGATCCTTGAAAATCAATTTGGGAGATTCTCTAGTAGCTCCCTCTGTTACGAAACCATACATGGCCCCAATCCTGAAAATATCTTGCTTCAAGAGACTCTCATCATCTGGTACATGAACATGTTGAAATTTTGATCATAACATTATCCACAGGAGCAATTTCCCGTACACAAGTGTATTTGTCTGATTCCAACATGAGTGAATGTAATAAACTATGGATTTATCCCCAGGCTTGGCAACACTAGACAAAAATATGACTATCCTAAGATTAGAACAAAATCTCCTCGTAGTCAGCTCCCTCTCACTGGGAGAGCCCTCTTGTCTCAACTTTGCTTGGTAATCTCATATGCTACCATCACTTGCACAAATGTCTCGACAGCATTCCGAATGCATCGTTCTTCTTTTCCTCACTCAAACAATGAATAAATAAATATATTATATGCATAAATGCTAATTACATGCCCTCGCCTAGACATGTAGTCATAAAGCTCGCAAGCAAACCTTAAATCATTTGTTCACAGAGCGCCCAGATAAAATTGGAATAAATAGAATCAATCAATGAAAAACCATTTTTCACCATTTGCAAGTAAATCTTCTTGGCCAGCTGCAAGCGGTCGCTTTGAATGAGAAGATCGTTGAATCGACTATGATCAATATCAAGTTTCACACAGTCTCATAGCAAGTCATCCTTCATAAGTGATCCATATTTGGTTTCGAAATCCTTGTAGAAGTAGCATCACTCATTGATTAAGGTCGCATCCATGAATAATCCCCTTGCCGACTTCCTTGCTTATATTACTACAATAATAAAATGATGGGATTGATTCATTTAAATGTGCAAATATTCTTCTCGAAATTGCATAAACTTTCCTTCACATATTTGTCTATATATTTCTTTCAACATCGATAATAATCCATTTTTCCATTACTTTCATATTTGTAAGATCTTTATATGTCCACAATATTCTCTTATATCTTTCGATAGAACTCTTTTATACCTCATATTTTATTAGCGTACCATTTGTACCAAAACAAAACTCACGTGATCTAGCTTTCATCATTGATAGAGATTGTTCCATTTCATTATATCGTGATCCTGCAACCGTGTACTTTGAATGTTGTGTAGTTGTTGTTGAACAGATGTCTCACTCTTGCTATCATGCACAGTTGAACGAATTCCCTACTTAAAAATGTCAGACACGTGTGAACAAACATTGCCTAGATCAAAATTACCAGGAAATGTTTTCACTCGATTATAACCAATGGGCAACAATTCTCTCAATGTGCCAATATGAGACAATTTTAGCCCATTTCTAAATCCTCCATTTCCATTGATTTGACTAACAAAGGAAACATCTGAGGTAGTCAACGAAGGCCCAAATCCATTCTCTAAGGCATTGATCTGATAGAATGGTGAATTGCCTACCAGAACAACAAAACATATACTTGAACTGTTGATATTCAGAACAAAATGGTCGAGATGGCTCAGACAAAGAGCTAGGAATGAATTACCAAGTTCAGGCCTTGCAATTTTAGTACCGCAACCTGAATACCCGTAGTTAGCTGAGTTTGGTGTCATAGGTTCTTGTCTAATCATACGCTCAATAACACACACTTCTTGTGCAACATAAGGATTCATAAGTTGTCCAATTGCTATTTGATTGAGTAATAACCAGTTCTCAATTCACTTCATGAAGGAGGGAAAATGAAATGTCTCGTACTACTTTTTGGTACCTTTTCGTTGCTTTCGAACCTAGTGGGATTCGAATGTTGGACCAATATAAAATGGTGCTTTGAATCGAGATAGTTGAAGTGGGTGAGAGAGTTGTGGGGTCTGAGTCTTCGTAAGCCATCCGCTGGTTCTCTTTTCTACCATTTATCTATTGTCTTTGATTCCTTCTTAGCGTCTGGCAATCACAATATGGTGAAGCCACGATAATATAAATTTGTGGCTTGGTCTATCGTTTCAACCCATATTAGAGTTCCCAAGTAGCAACCTCCGTAAAAGGCAATGTATAGTAATTGAGCACTTTAAATTTATCTGGTGGCACACTCCCAAAGCTCACGATACATAGATTTGGCCAGATACAAAGCTTTGGGTTAATACAACAAGGTCACAGTAGTTACGAACCAAGAGACACGATATTCTTCGCACCTCTATCAAAAGTCGCAACTCCACCATGAATCGTCTATGGGAGTTCCCTTTGAGCCTGTAACGGTGATTTTCATTGCTCACAACTGATAATTTTGAGTTTAACAGTCTCATGCGGCTACAAAGATTGATCGTAGCACCATATGCACAGCCAAGAGATCCCTGACAAGGAACATTTCTTTTAACTACACACTGTCAGCAAACACATAGCATCGTAAATTCCTTGACTACTAATTTTCAGAGGCTCCCGACACTTCTAGGAGCGCTCATTGATCTTTTACATCTGTAGTTTGGCTTTCATTGAGATTTTTAGGATCGCTGCAAATGTAATAGCACTAACTATATTGTATATGGTATGTGTTTTTCAAATGCAACAATCTCTCTTTCATTTATATTGGAAAAGAGGCTAGGAGAGACATGTCCCTTCATGGGACATGTCTATTCATTATAATTTAGTTGATCTTATAATGTTTCATCAATCAATTATTAATTTAGAATAATAGATTAAATCTCATATGATTAATAATAATATAATATATATTATTAATTAATCAACTTATATTATATGTATTCTAAATGATCATACGACTGAAGCTACAAACATTAACATATTTATAATTAGAATGCAAGTGAAATCAAACCAAGTATCCTTTCCTTGTAAAACCAGGTTTCCTCTTAAAAACAAATAATGGTCACTAACGCTGTCTAAAAGTATGTCTACAATACTGATTCCAAATGTTGTCATCTTTCAAAGGCCTGAACCAGGGAAATACCAAAAAAATAGATATTCAAGTACACTAAACTATACCCCAACAAGATAAGCATTATAAGACTTATGAAGAAACCAAAGTCAGAGGCAGAGACCACCAAAGCACTGACCAAATAATTATTCTCAGTTTCATCTATGCGAGTCTCATGATAGATATCACTAGTGTACCATGGGTACACATCCCACGCCCCCCAAAAATCCTTGTATTTCTAGAATGGGGACAATCCCCCCACTGCCCCATCACCTGTGTCACCATCCCTAATAAGCATTCCATACTTTTACCGGTCGAAATTGTAGCAAGGGTACAATAATGATTTTCACAATGGGGAAGAAATTTTTAGACCACACTATTTTCCATGCTGACTTAAGACAGTCATAGCTTATTGATTGGTTAGATAAAAAGAATAGCACAAAAACCTCAAACTATTATTTCATATACTACAATTAATATCGATTGCAGATTTTGGCACAAAAGGGGCCTGTAATCGAATTTAAGCATTCACTAAGAAAGGCATTTAGTCCATAAGAGCTTACTGACAAGAACCATTGCCTTTTGCATGTTTACACCATATTTGGCCTTTGTGGAAGCAATAGGTTATAAAATTTGTCACGCAAGAAAAATTCTTTTCCTTTGCTACTGACTGCCTTCTTCCATCCACACCATCCATTGACTTGTATTGTCTTTAGGTCATCTACCCCTGTATAATGGGGATCTAGAATAAGAAATGCACAATCTCCATTCAGCTCATTGTAGTCAACTCCAAGGAGTGTATAAGCCAGGACGCCGCCTCCTGGAATGTACAGATATGAATGAAGATTAGAAAGAGCAATAGCTTTTACATAAGCAAATTCAACCAAAGTCCAACAGACATTCCATTTGAAATACCCCCAATAATTTATTGACAGCAGCACAAGTTTACACAAAATTATTTAGAATTAAGCATAGTGGATGAAATATGATACATAAACAACCACTTTAACTGCTTCAGTTTTCATCACATTTCATCAAGAAAGAGAGTTTTTTCAGAAGGTGCAAAACATAGTAGGTCAAAAATGATATAGCGAATTTCTTAGATAAACCACAGAATTGAGGAATTTTGTTGACTAGTATTTGTTTCCAAAGGTTATTTTACTATTCGTACTCTCAAAGCCTCGTCAAACTGCATTTATGAGTAACTGAATTCTAGATCCTACCTCATCATGTTAATCATGCATTGAATCTGTTATTTTCGTGCATTTTGATATCACAGGCAGATAAGGACCATTTTGCTTTAGAATTGTGTTTTTTCTCAAAATTATTGGCATTTATTAGAAATGCAAGCACTGACTCTCCTTGATGCATTGAATGCTGGGAAGCAATTGGGAAAAACTGTGCTCTTGTAAAGTCTTTATATGTTAATTAGCTCCACATGTTGGCAACTCGGAGTTTTCAGTTAACCACTGGCTTGATTCCTCAAATTGTGTTTATGCTGATTACTTTTATTTTGTTAATTTTTCCTTATGTTCTGTTGTATTTATGCTACCATTTGATGTGATACAAGGTTCAACTCTTTGCAAAATCTATGTTTTACCTAATGTAATGATTATCTAATATGTATGATGGTCTTGTGCTGTTGCAAGCCAACTCAAGGATAAAAGTTTTGACATTTGCTTGTGTTGAACCTGAAGATACCCAAAGAGAAACTAAAATCCCTTACGAACATCAAGAACTAGTTCATAATATGGTTTTAAGGTGGCATTATTACAGCCCAAAGTACTTTGGTAAAACAAAACAACTCTTATCACATTGCAAAATCCATTGCAAAAGCTCTCATGAGATCAAAACAGGCTGCAGTTCAACAAGAAAAAACTTAGGGATCTTAAGCACGACAGCATAAACTGAAAGCATTCATTCATGTAAACCTATGATAAACATAAACTTAGATACAAATCACTTGCAAGAGGATTAAACCATCAGATAAATGGGTAATGCCTACCCGTTTGTTTTCCTGAGACATCTTGGTTTTGGCATTGTTTTCTGAGTATGCATCAAGGGATGCATAGGTCATGCTTGTGATTGTTGCTGAGTATTACTGTGTTTCAGCTTCACCGTTTTCATTGATAGTTTTCGTTACATTGAGATGCATGTATGACAGTGTGCTGAGTTCCCTCTGAGAACTTAATTGTTTTCATTATTGTTGTATTCATTGAGATGCATGTGTTATATTAATTTACAAGTTGATTGAAAATGGATGAATTTGCTTCTTGTTGCATTGCTTAAACTTGGGATTGGATTGCAAGAAACAGGATTGAAGGTGTATTTGCTGACCAACTAAATTCGCTCTTAATTTTTGAGAAAATGGTAAATTTTGGAAGCTCCAACATGAGGTAATTTTCCACCCTTTTCTTTGTTTGGGAGCTCATTTGAAATTGTGTTGTAATGCTTACCTTAAAGAAGTATAAGGCCTCCATTTAGTTTCAATTTCCTTCATTTTAATTGATTATAATTAATATTTTAAAATGTAGAGTTTTCAACTTCTGCCCTTACTATGGCAAAAAAAATTTGTTAAAAGTGTCATGTTGTGCATATTTAGAATTAAAGGGTATCCAAAGAATTTGGAAATTCCAAGCATTCATCAACGGAATTTAGAAATTTTTTATGGTTTTGTATAGAGAATATTTTTGATAAATTTGGAAATTGTGAGTATTTCATAATGAATTTAAATGAAAGAAAAGAGGCATTGTTAATGTTTTTCAATTTAGAATCATCTGAGGCTATGCTTGCCTTTATCCAAAAAAAAAAATGCATTGAAATCAGTGCCATCTTGGTTTTGGCATTGTTTTCTGACCATGCATCAAGGGATGCATAGGTCATGCTTTTGATTGTTGCTTTGAGTGTTTTTGGTGTTTCAGCTTCACTTTTTTCATTGATAGTTTTCATTACATTGAGATGCATGTATGGCAGTGTGCTGAGTTCTCTCTGAGAACTTAATTTTTTTCATTATTGTTGTATTCATTGAGATGCATGTGTTATATTAATTTAAAAGTTGTTTGCAAATGGATGAATTTGCTTCTTGTTGCATTGCTTAGACTTGAGATTGGATTGCAAGAAACAGGATTGAAGGTGTATTTGCTGACCAACTAAATTCGCTCTTAATTTTAGAGAAAATGGTAAATTTTGGAAGCTCCAATATGAGGTAAATTTCTTCCCTTTTCTTTGTTTGGGAGCTCATTTGAAATTGTGTTGTCATGCTTACCTTAGAGAAGTACAAGGCCTCCATTTTAGTTTCAGTTTCCTGCATTTTAATTGATTATAATTAATATTTGAAAATGTAGAATTTTCAACTTCTGCCCTTACTATGGCAAAAAAAAAAATGTTAAAAGTGTGATGATGTGCATATTTAGAATTAAAGGGTATCCAAAGAATTTGGAAAATTTTTATAGTTTTGTATAGAGAATATTTTTGATAAATTTGGAAAATTATGAGTATTTCATAATGAAGTTAAATGAAAGAAAAGATGTACTCATAATGTTTTTCAATTTAGAATCATCTGAGGCCATGCTTGCCTTTATCCCAAAAAATTTGCATTGAAATCAGTGTGATGTCCAAATAGTGATTTGGTGTGATGTAGTGTGTAGGAAAGGAGTGGCCATTGACATTTGGTTAGGGCACAAAGGGGCCCAAGAATATGATGGAGGAATAGTTTCTTAATTAATCAATAACTAAAGACATTGAATAATTAAAAATAACCAAGATGTTAATTCATATGGCATAGCTAGAGCACTCATATAGGCTTGGCATGAGCATAGAAGACATGCCCACTTGGAGGGCCTGGTCCTTGTTGGTTGGATTCCTCGTGGGGTGGGCTAATGCATACTCGAATCTGTTTGGCCATCCCTTGAGCTATTACGATAGCACTCCTTCCCTAGACCCCATGGTTCCTTGTCCTTGATGTTATTGAACTTGATATCCAACATGCAACCCATCTCTAGCCATGTTGTGAATGAAGAGACCTTGTTACATGTATTTGTGTTTGTGCTATATGATTCCTTGTTGGTATGTCTATGCCATATGTGATTATCCTTCATGTTTATTGTTGGTGATGCTATCCCCATGAGCTGTGTATAGTGATTTAATGATCATTATGTTGGCTTGTTATGCATTGGATGTTGATCATGCTTGTTGGCCTATATGCATTTGATTTTGATCAAATTTGTTGGCGTGTATGCCTTGATGTTTTATCTTGTATGATGCCATGTGACTATTATATTGATTGTCATATCAATTGGCATGTTTGAGTTACACTCCTTGTTTGTATGTGTGATGTGTTTGTGCCCAAGTAACTATCTCCTAACATAGTGTGGTGGACATATGGGTGCCACGAGGTTGGGTGGTGTGGAAACTGTGTACTTGTAAAATTTCAAAATGATAGATACACAGATTGTTGAAATTAATAGCTAGATCGGATTCTAGCCTATTATTATTTTAATTTGGAAAATTGAATAAATTAAATGACGAATTAGATCATCGGGCCCTTTTATCAATCAATTAAATTGCATTGAAATAATAAATAAATTTATATTGCCATGTATGAAATAGTTTGGGCTGGGCCCATAGTTAAAATTAAATTGTAAAATCTATTGGCCGACTTGGTAAATTGAATTTGTAAAGCACTCATATATATACGAGGCATGGTATTGTAAACCAATATAGATATGTGATATACCTGCACATTATAAGGCAGCGATATAGTCTAATATACAAGCAATACCTGCAATTCATTTATGCAAGGCAGTGTATACTATGAAGCAGTGATCTGAGTATATCCAAGGCAGCGTATTATACTTGGACAGCGAGTTATACATAGACTCTTTGATAGCGACTTCATATCTTTGACAGCGAATATTATAAGGCTTTGATCCAAGGCAGATCGAACTCACCAATTGCAGTAACAGTGCTCTGTTATTCTGGTATCCTGGTATCGTGATATGGTATTTCATATTCCATGTTAATATTGGTATTAATTGCATTGTTGGACTTTTGGTTATATGTTGTACTTCTCTGTGTATTATGCTTTGATAACCATTCTACATTTTGGCGCCGTTGCTTAAGTTCGGACCCGGAGGTCATAGAGAAGAGGAGGGAATACCAAAGGAAGATCAAGTGGCACAAGGTCTGGTGGTAGCCTGGGAAGTAAGTACGTGTGAAGGGGAACCAGAGAGAGTGGTTCCACATAAGCACAATACGGACAACTTCGGTACCACCACCAGTGTAGGATCTACTTGGGGGAATTCCTCCACTCTGACAACTCGTCCATTAATTCATGCCCCTGCTTCCAAATAAGTATCCCAAGTGCAGGGCTGAAGAAGAAAGTGAAGAGGAAGCCGCCAAGTGAAGCCTTGGCCAGCAAAAACAAGAAGAAAGATGTCGCCGCTTGAGAGGATTGGGGAACCCGTCTATAAGTAAAAAACAAATTGAGGAGAGCCTGATTGAAAACGCCATAAAAGGAATAGCTAACTTGGCCATCTCGGAGAAGGAAGGGGGGGAGAACCCTGAAACCCCTGCTTGGAGAGAGTACTAGGAGGTACACCATCCGGCCGTGACAGAGGAATCACAAGGAGAAGGAGAGAGCACTACTTCTGGCGAGACAGGAGGAAGTGCCCCAGGTGGAGGGAGTGTCCTGGCAGGAGGAGGGAGTGTCTCGGCAGGAGGAGGGAGTGTCCCAGCAGGAGGGAGCCTCCCGGAAGGAGGAGGGAGTGTCCCCGCAGGAGGGAGCGTCCCGGCAGGAGGGAAGAGCGGGAAAAGAATGGCAGTAGTTAAGCAAAAACTACCTAGATTTACTAGAGAAGGGTCGGAGGACCCCGCCTAACACTGTAAAACATGTATCACCATATGGCAAGCCAATGGAGAAAATGATACAGACGAATGGTTAAAAGCCTTCCCCGCCACCCTAAGAGGGATTGCGATTGATTGGTATACAGACTTGGAGGCTGGCCAGAAAGCCACATGGAAGGACCTCCATACTGCCTTTGAGGAGGAATTCAGACTCCTACGTGATGATGATGAGATAGTCACAGAAATCTATAACACCAAACAAGGAAAAAATGAGTCAGTTAGGGGTTATGTCAGGAAACTCAAGGAATTGATAGGGAAGTTGGATAACAAACCTGCTAATGGATTAAAAAAGCGATGGTTCATTGAAGGGTTAACCCCATCCTTAAAACGAAAAATGAAAATAGTGCCACCACCATCCTTTGGAGAGGCATGCACCCGAGCTATGGACATAGAAAGTGAGAATAAAACCTCCAAAGCTAAGTGACAGGGAAGCGGAAGTGAGAGTTCAGAACAAAGTGGGGATGAATCCAAGACCATCCAAGCTTTGAGAAAATACATGATGTAGTTGATGAAGTAACTGGAAGCAAGGAAGAAAAAAAAGAAGGGAGGGAACTCTAGTGTGCAGATTGTTAAAAGGAGGGACATACAAAAGGAACATGCCCGCGCAAAGCCTTCTGTGACATCTGTCAGGTGTTAGGCCATGCAATCAAAGATTGCCCCTACAATCTAAAGGTGCGGAATGCTCAAGTATTTTTTACCCAAGGAGAACAATCCACACCACCCGTCACTCCTCCACGCAACACTAATACAGAAGCGTCACCAGGAGGGTATCGAAACAATAGACGGGGAAGCAACAACAACAGTAATAACAACACACCCCGGAGAGCAATCCAATACGATTCTAAAGGAAGACCCTTGATCCAATGTATGCGATGCAACGAATGGGGACACTTCGCACAAGATTGCCAGAATGGGGGGGGCAAAACGAAGGGATGTTGTGTAAATGGTGTGGACCAGGTAACCATGAGGATGCCAATTGCCCTAGACAAAAGGGGGTGAATAGGCTTGACATTGCAGACTCTAAGAAGGAAGTATTGGCCATCACAAGAATGTAGGCGAAGACACTTACATACCCTGACATAGTTACAGAGAGAAAGATTTCAAGATGCCACAAAAGACATTAGGAATAACATGACAGAAGAAGGAAGAGGAAGTACGGCTAAATCCTCAACCCAGGGGTCACTACCTAGCATCATGAAACAAGTACTGGAAACCACCATCCCTGTGAAAATTGTGGATCTATTGGAAACGTTACCTCAGCTTCGGGTAGCAATATCACAAGGAATAAGAAACCAGGAGGAAACCCTTAAGGTGGAGGAGAAAGAAGAGGAAACAATAGAGAAGACTAATACCATACTCACTATAGGGACAGGGAGGACACCTGCAGCAATCGAAATGGAGATAATGGGATGCAAACTATCCAATACTATTGTGGATGGGGGGTCTAGTGTGAACATCCTACCAAAGGAGACTTGGAAGGCTCTAGGAAAACCTACACTCTGGCCACCCACATTCCAATTGGTAGGAGCAGACCAGCATGGGATCAAGCCAATAGGAACCCTGATGGGACAAAAGGTAATAATTGGCACACAAGAGTTCCTCCTAGATTTTGTGGTGATTACTCTGGAAAAGAAAGGCTACGATGCCTTGTTGGGTAGAGGTTGGCTAATCACAGCAAAGGCCACGCACAATTGGAAAAAGAATACTCTATCCATAGAGGTAGATGGGAAAAAATACATAATAGATTTGAGGAATCAGTGTGTAAGTCAGGATCTAGCATCCGACTCAGAAGGAGAAGACCTGGAAGGAGTGGAACCAGATGAGGAGGGAGTGCTCCGACTGGGTGAATACTCTAAAGATGAAACTAGTTCCCTTGAGATTTTGGGTGAATACTCTGAAGATGAAACTAGTTCCACTGGCAGATGGGGGACTATGAGGTATTCCAGCCAGAATGCAATATGTTGCAAATTCAGGAACGAGAAGAAAGTTACCTAGAGGGGTACAAGGAATACAAAGAGGGCACCACAACCATCAATGACAAACCAGCACACATATTTGATGAAAAGGTAGAATACAAGGAGGCCAGATTACAAAAAGAGACACATCCCATATGTCACTTAGACATAATAGAGGAAATAAAAGAAGAAATAAAAGAAAAAGAGAAGGAGCATGCTAAGTGGGAAATCATATGACCAAACCCTAACATCCACAAATTTGATAAAAGTGTAATATCCCCCTATAGTAATGAAATATAAATAATAAGTGATCATTGTTATTAATAAAATAATCAAGATTTGTAAATAGCGACTATATATAATATTCTATTATATTAGTCAATAATATTGATGTTTCAAGAAAACAACAATTATGTTAAAAGTAATCAATAATAAAGTACCAACAACTATATTTAAAGATTACCAAATAATAATGTTATTAATAAATTAGATACATTACTAATAATATTTTTACTAAATAAACATTGAACATATAAATATATACTAATTATATTATTAATGTTAAGGATGCAAATATTGATATAATAAATACATTACCACTGAGAAAATATTAATCCTTAACAATAAATATAAAAGAAAATTGCTTGTATCAATCCATGATTTCAGAATACCCACTATAAGTCAAACAATGACTTGTACAGTAGACGGCAAAATGACTGCAAACACAGACATCTTAGTAGTAAGTATACACTAAATGAATGATAAAAGAGTAGGCGGTTAGGATGGGAGCCATCGTATGTTGGAAATAGACGTCAAAGTCTTTTAGGAGGAAAGACAATAATTTTATTTTCTATCTCCACTATTGCCGATACAGAATTCATTAATAAATAGTAATATTGTTGATAGGAACAGTGATAACAATACAGAGGATATTTATAATAATCCCGAACATTATCAAGGAACATCAATTAATATTCTTACGATCATAATTGGCTAAGGAAGAAACTTGAATAAGTGTTCATGACCCATGTTCGTTAACAGTGTCGACAAACTCATAGAAAGACTAATCCGCATCCTAACTGATAAAAATACAGTTCGCAAATGAAAGACATACTATTAAAAGATAATGACAATTAATTGCATTTAGTAAAAAAAGGACCGATATTCATAAATAAGTGCAATGTTTACTATTGAAAACCAATAACAATTATATCAGGTAAAAGGATGCGATTATCATAAGATAAGATCAATTAAGAATGCAAATTCTAATCAATTACGAAAGTGATAATGAAGGGTTGCGATTAGACAAGGTTAGCAAACAATCATTATATAATGAAGAGTTACAATAGTGAAGAGACATAAGACATGTCTTTATTCCCACATATATATATATATATGTACGGTCATTGATGAGAAGAAAAAGGGAAAAAGAATACAAAAACAGGGAAATAACAGAAAAGAAATACAGTTCAAAAAGAAATAAGAATATCAGATACAATCTGCAGCTTACGTCAGGACAGACGGCAGAACTAAGGTACAAAATCAATGTTTATTTATATATATATGTTTATGTTTTAATCTCAGGATATATATATATATATATATATATATATATATTGATTATGTGTATATTTAATTGTGTTTTTTATGGATAATTGTATCATAGTTAATGTAAGAAACTATTTTCAATTATATTTCTAATAAGCATTTAAATGATTATATATGTGATGATATGAGCCACAAAAAATGAATAACGTATTCATTAAAAGGTGGATTTCATATCTGGAGGGGGCTAGAAGAAATTATGATAATTTCCTAGTCTCAAGATTTAATATCTCAAACAATTGATGATACGGAAGGATCCCCGTATCTAGAGGGGACTAGAGGAAATTAAGCCATTTCCCTAGTCTCGAAAGCAGTATATATACTGAAGCCCAGTCATATGCATATGCGTAGGCTTGGAATGCAATAAGCTGCTTCCAAGAGATTCTTGTGGGCAGTACTCTAGGGATGACGGTCGATAGCCCGATCGCTTAGAGGGAGCGAATGTCTCTCAAGCCAGGAATTCTGTGAAGCCCGACATAGAGGCAGCCTTAAGAATCAAATTCCCCCTTTACTAACGTAGAGTAGAGTATGAGTCATATAAATGTTACATATTATTTTGTTCTAATGTCGGTTTTGCAGGAAATTACATAAAGGAGAATAAGAAAGGACTTTACAATATTCTTGATCAAGTTTATATATTAATTGGTTGTTTGATATCATATAAAATATTAAAAATGAATAATAATCAAAATATAATACATCATTAAATAATAATATCTTATAAATATAAATATGATATATCAAGATATAAAGAATTAATGATAAATAAACAAATCTATTATTGATGAAATATAAGTTTAAGTAAAGAGATACAAAAAATCAGTTCACACAAAGCTTAAATGAGAAATTTAGGTAAGGTCCCGACTAGGGACATTACAAAAAGGCTCCAATGTGGCAATGTAACTCATAACACACCGTACGGAGGAAAGGAGGACGTTCAGACAAAAGGTGGGAGGGCTGTCGTACAAACTCAGCACAAGGAAGGCATCCGTACGCCATATGGACGAGAGAGAAAACGGAATGGAGGGCACAAAGAAGTCGTACGTAAGGAGGCTAAGAGGTCGTACGATCCAGGCAGTGGAGACGAAGGCGTACACTGTACAGACCAGGCTATGCAAAGAACATCCATAACTGAACTGTACCGATTGACCGTACGTCATACACTGTACAGACAGGCAGAGTACAGACAAGTCAAGTATGGGAATCAGTCGAACGTACAGACATAGTACGTACAAGTGGAGTACGAGAAACAACCGTACGGAAGGCATCCATATGAAGATCATATCACGGAGGAGGTCATACGGACAATATCGAGACCAAGAAGAGAAGGTCGTACGCAAGGGACCGTACGCAGGAGGTCGTACGGACTTCTGAAGGACCGTACGTCGTACGGACGAAAAGGATGCACTCAAAGCCTTGTCGTACATCTCGGAATTCCCCTGACAGGTACTAAGGAAGAAGGCTATAGACAAAACCGTTGGGGAAAGATAATTAATAAGGGAATACGGTGACTGGTCAGAGACCATAAGATGGTAAAGATAAGCATGGGAAATCCTAGCAAAGGGAAAATTATTGATTCCAAATAGAGAAATCCACCCTTACAGGCGAGAAACATGACAAAGATGACAAGCACAAAGGACAAAGGGAAGAGCATGGAAAGAATTACAGCTGCCAATATCAATTTTGAGAGTGTAATAGGAAGTGGATGTCGCGCCTGGTGGGAGAATGTAGAAGACAAGCACGTCCTAAAAGACGCTCTACAGAAAGCAGAGGTAGACAAAATCATCTTTCTGCCCATTTTTTATTTGAAAGAATTTGAAGCTATACTGCGAACTATGGTGGTTGGCTATGATAGGCAAGATCACAAATTTGTAATGCGTTATTCCCATCAAACTATAACCATTTCCTATTCTACTCAAGAAATAAACAAGGTATTGGGAATACCTAACCAGGGACAGGAACTCACAAAAACTCCAATGGCAATGGAAGAAAAGAAGTGGTTGGAGTTAATGTGTAGGAAGAATCTCACCAAACAAGAATGGGGAAGCATTCTCCACAAAAGGAACAGTAGGGGCCTAAATAAAATTTTCATAGCGAATGAAGAATGGCATTGTATCGTGGACTTGGTAAAAAGTAAACTTACTGCGGGAAGTCATACCTTAGACATAGCTTTATGGATGTTTCTTGTGGTGGATGGGCTAAACAGAGGACAAATATACAATTGGGTGCGGTTTCTTTCACAAAGGCTCCGAGAATTCATGGAACTAAAACATAAGGCATTTTATATGCCACATCACACCATAGCATTGTTTCTGGAGGCAGTGCACACTCAGGTAGCAGCTGAACATAGAGGAGCCTTGGTCCTAGCTAACAGCGTAGAACCCTACAAGCCAGCCATGACAGATTGGTTTCACTTGGATGCCTTTGGAGCAGGAGCAGGTGGGGGAGAACCACGAAAAAAGAAACTAAAATAGGTAGCAGCAAAAAGTCCCTCCGGATCGAGCCAGGAGGAGAATGGAGAAAGTTCCAAAGAGGAGGGGACAAGTATAGACACATCCTCAGACTCCCAAGAAGAAAGAATCCGGTTTGGCAATCTCAAGGGTACACCTGCAGACATTACATTTTTACCAAAGGTAGAAGGTCCATTGCCAGGCGGCATACCTGAGTTAGCTCAAATTCATCAGGATGACCATACCACTCCGAGTATGCTGGAAGGTGTCTGTACCACCCCGAGTATAGGAGAGGATAGCCGTATGGAGAAGGAACAGCTGAGCAACCAAGAGGAAGGAGGCAAACAACACACAATCCCTGGATGGGGGGCAACAAGGCTTTCCTTGCCTAGCGCAGCCAACCTTGTTCCTACAGATCAGCACACTCACACCAAGGTCACAGACCTTAGAGACCAACAAACGTATGGGCACAATATAAGGCTCCACACACCACATGGTATAGAGGTGGCTCAACCAGTTGCATTGGTAGTGCATGCAAGTAGTACCCCAAGAGTGGAAAAGGCAGTGACATCAAGTACGGAGGGGATGGAGACGGGGGAGGACACAGTCCTCGAAGAGGCAGATAGACTCCTGGAGGAAGTTGGGTTGGTATTTTCACCCTCACCGCCACCCGAGAGGGAATTAGAGGAAGAAAACATGACATAATCACCAAACAAGACAGGGTATGGTTCGGAGGTAAGCTCACTGGAAGACAAAGCAACAAGATTCCTCAAAGAGTTGCAAGCTATGGAACACACCACTATGGAAATGATACAGCAGGCCAGAAGTCAGAATGTGGAAGCCATAGTTAGAGCAGCAGAGTCCTTGGCAACATTCATGAAAGAAACTTGCCATATAGAGTGGAGCCTATTTCAGCAGGGTGGGTACAAGGAGAGAGAAATAGCTGAGATCTGGACAGCCCCATGCATCATACCGCAGGTAGTACAGGAGCAGCCACCACTCGTGCACTCCCTTACAGAAATAGAGGGGGCTTTTAGGAGGATTTACCTTGAACTGCAACAAGAAAAGGATCTGACCAACCGCATGAAAAAGGAATGGCCAGAAGAAAAGGCTATGTGGGAAACTAAATGGCAGATGGAACGAGCTGGCCTGAAAGAGAAAGTAGAACTAGCTGAAGCAAAAAAGATGGATGCATTATGGGTCCTCCAAGGAGTTCGGGCCAAACAAAAGACTGCGGAACAGGACCTCTTACGCATTCGGGAACAAGCTCCAAATCCAGGGATGTCTTCACAACCCAACTCTTAAGTCTAATTTTTGTTCAGTACTGTCGTCTGAAAGACGACTGTTTTTTTGGGGGGGATATATGTAGTACAAATAATGTAATATTGTATTAGACTTAGTTATGTTATGTCGGGAGGGTAGTTAGGAGCGAGGAGGTGCATCCGTTCGTTTCCCCAACCAACCGACTATTATATAAGCACTTTTGTTTATTATGTTGAACTGTTGGTTTTTGGTATCAATAAAGAAATAGTATTTCCTCGCCATCTTGGTATTCTGGTATCCTGGTATCGTGGTATGGTATTTCATATTCCATGTTAATATTGGTATTAATTGCATTGTTGGTATTGTTGGTTATATGTTGTACTTCTCTGTATATTGTGCTTTGATAACCATTCTACAATCTTGTTTTTGTGAGTCTTAGGGGTTGTCCTTGGGTATGAAAGTTCAAAATAGTTGTTTTTTCTATCTCTGGCCAAGACAATAACCTGAGACCAAGTCTACAATGCAAAAGAAAAACTATACATGTTCTGGACACTTACACATTTCTTGGACGTCAATGCACCTGTGGAACTCCAACATGCCACGCTAGTGTCCTTTATGGGTGTTGTAGTCCTCTGATACAATGTTGTCCCTATTTCATCGAACAACAAGGTCTTCTAGTTGTTTCTTGAGGAAACTTTGTATACGAAAGTTGCTTCCTTGGCTCGGTGAGTGTTCCCATGTCGCTTTGTCGACAAGTGTCATACTCAAGGAGTTATGGCACCTTTTTCCTTGAGAAGCATTTCATTGCTCAAAAACAAAATGCCTTTGTTCCAACTAGTGGAGAGTTTGTACTTCCCTTTAAGGAAAACTCTTACAAAGGTTTTCCCTTGAGTTTAGGTGTTGCTAAGGTTGTTGTTGAGTAGATTGAAGGTGGTTGTTACCCTCATCCTATTCCTCATTCGGGAAATCAATTGACAAGTTGTCTAGTCAAGATGTGACATCTCCTAGTCATTCCAACATTTGTGCAGGTTTCCTTTGGTTTTGTAAGATTTTGTAAGCTTGTTTTCGTGGGGATTTGAGGTTAATGGTTCCCTCATCCTACCCGTGTGTTGTGTTCATGAGAGAGCATGATCGTAGGTTAGTCTGATCATCCTTTGGGTGCAGCTTCCCCCTATCGTAGGTTCATCATGATGGTTTCATCCCACAATTGGTAAGTTTTCTGCTAATGACACCTGCTTGTAGCGATGGTGAGATTGTTCTTGTTAATGTCCAAAACTTGTGTGCTCATTGGTGTGAGGTGTGGCATATTGTTGTTGTGTCTGGAACATTGGTGTTGTTTCAGAAAAAAAGTTGTTCAATTGGCTAATGTCCTAGCTACGTGGCTTGGGGCATTACAACAATGATTCTAAAGCTTTTTGACTATAGAATATATGACCTATGTTTGGTTGAAGTACTAAGGTATGTAACTTCTTAAATTAACCGTTCAGCTCATGCTTAAAAATCCTACGGGTCAACCCTATTTTGTACCAATTTGGTCTAAATAATATTTACAAAGCCGATCTGCATGCCTAAGGAGAAGATATACTGTTCTAGGCTCCAATTGTTTTAACCTGTAGATTGTACTGTTTATCTTGGCCCTATTATCATGTGAATTTTATATGGCTTAGAATCAAGATATACAACCTTTTGGAATAATTTTGGAACTTTATAATCTTTTACCTCACGTTTTTGCATCCATTAAACATTACTAAAACATTGTTTTCAACTTCATATCTAAATTTACAACCCAAAGTTCAGAGAGGAATCAATAAACTATTGTATGAAAGATATTTCAGGAGGACATAAGGGAAAAGCTTTAGCTGGACAATGTGATAATCAAAAGGTCTTAGTACATAGTGTGCATCATAGAGAAGGTGCTGATAGTAGCTTGAGTTGAAAAATGGGGTAGGCCCAAATATCTTGGTACTCAATTTTGGAACGTGCAAGTGAGGCAGTTGATCAGCAACCAAACCTGAGACTACTGCTCCTTAATTTCCATTCACTAAGCACTGCACCAAAGTTTTTCCATGCCTGATTTGACAGCAAGACTAAATTTAACAATTACATTAGATTGAAAAACAAGCTAGGGTTTCTTGTTGTCATCCACCAAGCATATGACGACCCTGCTTTTATAAAAGACAATTTACAAGGA
Organism: Chamaecyparis obtusa; assembly: GCA_027943335.1. NCBI lineage: Eukaryota > Viridiplantae > Streptophyta > Pinopsida > Cupressales > Cupressaceae > Chamaecyparis > Chamaecyparis obtusa. The sequence goes on from BSBK01001738.1 coordinate 249,775, forward strand.
AATGGCAAGAACAGGAAAACTAATATAATTGTAGGATAGACATAGGATAGAATCCTTTCAAAATATGCATAAATAGGGTTGAGTGCTGTTTGGAACAACAAAATGCCTTGCAAGTTTATTGTAATGTCCCGTTTCTGAAATAGGATTTAAAAAATAAATAATAATAAATAAATTAAAATATAGAAATAAATAAATAAATAATAAAATATAATATATTATTAATTACAAGTTAATTAAGTTTAATGAAAGGTCAAGAAATATGTAATGAACAATTGTGACTCCCTCAACAAAAGATATAAAAGGTGGGGAGTTCATTTGATAGGTGATATGGAGGAAGGAAGAAAATATGGAGCATAAGAATTAGAGAAGGATTAATGGAAGAAGAAAAGTATAGGAAGAAAATAAGGTGGTGACTCTTTCAAAGGGAAGAAATAATAAAGGGTTGTGACTCATTTAGATAGTGACAATTACAAAGGGTTCTAACTCATTCAAAGAGTGACAATTATGAACGGTTGTCAATCTTTGAAAGGGTACAAATGGTGAAGGGCCGTGACTCTTCCAAAGAATGGTAATGGTGAAAGGTTTTGACCATTGCAAAGGGCAGCCATGATGAAGAGGTGTGACTCTCCCCCACATTGGAAGATATGAAGGGGAGATCAATTCAATTGAAAGGCACAAGGAATATCTTCCTATTCATTAGTAGAAATATAAGCAAATCTAAGAGATGATAGCAGATGAGCAGATCTACATGGAAAAAAATATTCTGAAGGGTAAGAGAAGACATAACAGACAAACCAAAATCCGAAAAACAGCGATCAAGGCAAGAAGCAGTGATCATCATTGTTGATTTTGTGAGGATCATTGCAAATGTAATAGCACTCCTGATTGTATGTGTTTTTCAAAGGCAGCAATCTCTCTCTTATTTATATTGTGGATGAGACATGGATAGGGACATGTCTATTCATTAACACATACTCTTTTAATTAATATAATGACATATATATATATATATATATAGTATTGCTATAGTCTTATTATATTAATTTCTCTAACACAATAATACTTTAGATATATATAAATAATATCTCATATATAATAAATATATATATATTGTTGACATAACTTAGTTGTCATTGGTGAAGTCATAGCAAACATCAATCCCACCGGAACACCGGTACATCACACTGGTACTCATAATTATGAACTGGTAGACTAAACAAGGAAGCGGTGTACTTTAACCAGTCACGCTTATACCAGTCTAGGTTACTCCAACCGGTCATAGGAAACACACAAGGAACAAATGACTAATTGGGTACAAGCTCTTTACCGGTTAAGTGTATGATAATCCGAACCGGATTATAAGGAGCGCTTTCAGTAAAATTGGAGTTAGCTTTTTTAGTGTAACTGGAGTTAGCTTTGTTTTATCTACGAGTGTTTCAAGGTAAACTCAAGATCATTTTGCAAACTTTTTATTCAAGGGTTTTGCATGCGTGATATATGAGAGAGTTTACAGCGTGACGGATCTATGAGATGTAATTTTTATAAGATTGATCTCTTATAAATACAAGTCATAGGACATGAAAGGAGTGTTGTTGAATATCAAGAGCAGAAGAGCTGAATCTTCTGAGAGGAGTTACAGTCACGAGAGGTGAAGGACAGAGAAAGGTTCAACAACCAGGCAGAGCAAAGGGAAACAGGTATGATATGATTAGACAGAAAGTGTCATCATAAGAACATTTATTTAGATTTTGAAGCATATTCAAACCCCTTAATCAGGGTGAACCCTAACAGGTTCTTAGTATAAATCCCTTTACCGGGTAACATCTTTATTGGTGTTGAAAGTCCTCTTACAAGGCGACTCCTAACAGGGTCAAGATCCTAACAGGTCTTCTACCAAATCCCTTAACCGGGTAGCACTCTTACCAGTGCTTTGTAAGCCTCTAACAAGGCATCTTTATTATTGCAATAGTAAAGTTGTGGGTTCTGTCCCGCCGTGGTTTTCTCCTTCTAACCAAGGGTTTCCACGTATATATGTTGTGTTGACCTATGCATTTCAATTTATGTTTATGAGTGTTGTTATATTCCTTTAAATTTGCAAGAATATATATATAGAAGGATAAATTGAAGTAGAAATTGTATTTACTGATTCAACCCCCTCTTAGTAACCGATAAGGATTAACATATATATATATATATATACAATAGTATTGTCTCCTAGGTTTATCTGATTGAAGCTACCAAACATCAACACTCCCTCTTAGCTAGGGAGGATAAACACATGGTTAGATATTACCTCAATGTAATATCAAGTTTATAGAGATATCATCTCATGATATTAAAAATAATGCCCACAGAATATCAAGTCACATGATATTCACCATGTACTCAGAATACTGGCCTACCAACATCAAGTCTCATGATGTCCACCAAGTACTCAAAAGTTTATAGAGATATCATCTCATGATATCGGAAGCATTGGCCTACAGAATATCAAGTCGCATGATATTCACCAAGTGCTTAGAGTAATGGCCTACCAACATCAAGTCTCGTGATGTCCACCAAGTACTCAAAATTTTATAAAGATATCATCTCATGATATCAGGAGCATTGGCCTACAAAATATCAAGTCACATAGTCACTAAATGCTCAGAGTAATGGCCTACCAACATCAAGTCTCATGATGTCCACCAAGTACTCAACAAATGTCCATAGGTAATGTGCACTTACCATAGGAACATTCCTATCATCTATCATGATATGTTTCAGCCATCATGAGATGTCTATTGCAATAGAAGATCATGGCATGTTTAAGGAACTCAATCCACCATGCAAGATATCATCTATCATGATCAGTTTCAACCATCATAAGATGTCTATCATGATAGAAGATCATGGCCTGTTTAAGGAACTCAATCCACCATGCAAGATATCATCTATCATGATCTGTTTCAGCCATCATAAGATGTCTATCATGATAGAAGATCAAGTTATTGTAAGATGGTCACCTTTCAATAACTTTAACAAATACAAGTGATAATCATTTGGAATTCGTCACTTCCTCATGATGTACACAGGGGGCAGGCCCATTAAAACATGATAGCCACCATGCCTCAGCGCAGAGGGTGGAGACAAGGGATTTCACCTTGAACTTCTCTCACAGAGAAGAACTCATTGAAAAGATATCAATTTGTTGATCTTTTCATCCAAGACTGTTTAAGATAACCTTGTTAGACTCCCTTTGAATCTGATTTCAATCTTCTGAGCTCCTCGTCCAAAGTTACCTCAGAAGAGTTAGACTCCCTTTGAATCTGATATTAATCTTCTTTTTCTTGCAAGAGCATCCCTAGAAAAGATCAAGGCAAATAGCTCTTATAGTACGTATATAAATACAAATAGATCAAGTAATACTCAAAGATAATAAATACTTACTGCACATCAACATCCTTGACACAAGTTACTTCAATGAAGGTCCATATACATCAAATCAGAAAACACCTTCTCAGATTATTTGAAAGACATCTCCCCTTTGAATCATCTCCCCACTAAGGATGGTTCAAATGGGAATGTAACATTGGTTATTATTCTCCCCACAATGTAAAATTCTCACTCTTATATCGTTGAACAATGCTTATGTCTTCTTGTGAAATGACTTGATTGCTCCAAGAGAAGTGACACTCTATAATTAAAGCTTGCTTTCTAGAAAGAGACACCCTTCTATGAATACGTGCTTCTTTGTTAATGCTTGACCACGATCATAACAAATTAATGTCTCTTTAATGAAAACTGCTACAAGGTCTAAATAATCATTATGGAAATCGTTTTGTATACTTTGGAAATTCATCGTCCTTAGCCTCTTACTAAACAATGCTTTTTTCTTTTCTTTAATCAAGTCACTTTATTCAAATATTAGTGCGTAAATTATGTCTTTAATGAATCGTCGCGTTCACGAATGACATAGTTTCCAATATATAATCGCTGAAGTTTGCTTCTTAACAAATCTGCTACAATTCACTTGACCTTATTCTTTGCACTTGGTGTGGACAAAAGTCTGCAACACAACTTCACTCACTGGATTTCACATAGATCCATACACAGTCGGTCATAACTTTTGAACCCGATACTCTCTCGCCAATAGCTCCGGTGAGATTCTTTGAAATTTGTTTATCACCAACATATCCAAAATGCAGCAAAATCCAACAGTGTATTTGTGAGATATGGTCCCTATACTGAGATTGTATTTCTAAGACAGTCACACATTCACCATCAACAAACTACTCTCTTACATTTGCAGCCTAGCTCTGATACCATGTTGATTTTGTGAGGATCACTGCAAATGTAATAGCACTCTTGATTGTATGTGTTTTTCAAAGGCAACAACTCTCTCTTATTTATATTGTGGATGAGACATGGATAGACATGTCCCTTCATGGGACATATCTATTCATTAACACATACTCTTTTAATTAATATAATGACATATATATATATATATATATATATATATATATATATATATATATATATATATATATATATATAGTATTACTATAGTCTTATTATATTAATTTCTCTAACACAATAATCCTTTAGATATATATAAATTATATCTCATATATAATAATAAATATATATATATATATATATCTACACTAGTATTGTCTCGTAGGTTTATCTGACTGAAGCTACCAAACATCAACAATCATAATATAAGAGAAAGCAATCTCCATTAATAATCATGGCAGAAATCAGGACGAGTTTATAACTTTATGGTAAACAGCATAAACAGCAGCGCTCAGTTAAAGATGTCATCCGATCCTCAAAGAGCACGATTAATATATTAATTAAGAGATATCATTTATCACTAGTGTCCATCCATAGAAAAGACAGGACTCTTCTACCACAAGGGAAGGGTAGAAGTATCAAAGATTAAGCATTCAAGGGAATGAACAGCAGAAGGAATCATATCCACAATGGAAGCCATCATATCCACAACAGAAGTAATCATATCTAAAGCAAGGTGATTCGATCATAATCTCTTAAGTTGTGGTATAAAGTAGTTATGCTTATGTATTTATGTTGACTAAATAGATTATATGTAAGTCACAAGGTTCGAGTTCGACGACTATGAAGTTCGGATGAAGTTCGGCAAGGCCAAAAAGTTTGGAAAAAAATTCAGCTTTAAATTTGCCTTATATAATTGTTTATAATATTTTAAATAATATAAGTATATCCAATAAATTATCAAAATAGTTTAACATTACAACATAAATTAGAAATCATTATAAAAATTTATCGTATTTTTAAAATAAATAAAAATAAAACTAGTTTTTAATTTTAAAAACATTAAATTTATAAAACAAAATATAGTAATTAAACTATATCATTTAAAACATAAAATCAAAATATATAGACATTTTATTTTAACTTTACAAAACAAAATAAAAATAATAATAATAAAAAATTATTACATTTAAGATTGCACATAAATTAAAATAATAATAACTAAGCTATAGTAAATATTAATATTTAAATAAAAAACTAATATATTTTGTTTCATGTTACTAAATAAATTAAAAAATAAAAAATAAAAACAAAACGAAATTGAAAACCTAAAACTTCAAACTATAAAACTAAACATTAAATAAAAGCTTCAAATGTCAATCAAAAAAATAAAAACACAGGAGTTATCGAGTAGCGACAAGAAGAGGTCAGATGGTAATCGGTGATCGCTAACTAGCATGCCGCAAAATTTTCCATCCTTTGTTGCAAGAATTTTGACAATCGTCACAAAACCAGAGCTCGCAGTTGCAAGAACTAACCAGCATCACAAACCAGAGCTCACAGTTGCAAGACGAAACTCGCAGTTGCAAGATGAACACGAATTTTGTGCTATACCCTAAATAATTTCATGTCTTCCCTAGCGTCAAACAACTGATACAACGAATGGAGGCCATGATTTATTTAAGAAATTAGCTGAAACCTTGAAAAAGCCTTTAAAAAAAAAAAAAATTTAAAAATGTCGGACTTGTTTTATCCATACGAATTTCAACCGAACTTTTAGGAATCTAATGATTTTTTTATGGGTTCGGCAAATTTCAAACCTCAAGACGCAAATTCGGCGAACCTTGTGACTTAGGATTATATGCTAAGTTATCGAATCCCTCTATTTAGGCGCGGACCCTGATTTCAGTGTGAGCCTAATCGTGATTGAGATTCTGCCTAGATTCCTCTTGGATTCTGGAGGAATTCAAGCAGAATCCACAGGAATCTGTAGGAATCCAAAGCTGTGAGTGCCCAAAAAGTGCCCCACATGCCAATTTTTTTTATTTTTTTAATCTAGAAAGCATATACGCCCTAATTTTGACCAATAAAGCATGTTTCTGGCCATTTTATGACCATTCAGTCATCTCTCAAGCATTTTTCACCATTTTTGCTTTGTTCTATAGCTGTAACATTTTTCTTCGAAGGTGAACACTATAGAGCACTAATATGGCTTGTAATTTTAATTTTCATTGTGTAATGACATTTTGAGAATTTGCAAGTATGAATATGATATTTGAGGTATTTTATTTATCACTTTATTGGCAATTATGGATTTATGAGCATCGTGCTTCTAAATTATTATTATTATTATATGTTTGAAGTTTTGAACTAATGATGAATGGACATTGAACATGTTACGTGTATGAATAGATGAATATACATACATACATACATACATATATATATATATTATATATATATATATATATATATATATTTGAAAATATCAATAAATATATACTTGTGGTATTGGAACCCGCCCAAAATAAATTTTTGTCGAATCCAGGAATCGGAATCCGAACCCAAATTTGAATCAGAACCAGGATCGACAACTTAGATTATATGCATTTCATGAATAGAGGTTGATATGATGGAGAACGGTGTAAATCACTCATTAGGTATGTCACCCCATGATGATGGTTAATCGTTAAGGACAACTGGTTAAGGACCACATGAGGCCACAAAGGATAAGGTTCTGCTATTGGGCCAAGGCTAGAGGATACTAGGGGCACCTCATCATATCTCCCAACACAACCCTGAAAGGGAGTGCAAGGAGGGAGAATGGTGAAAGATTCCCACTAGGTATGGTGCCTCGTAAAGATGGTTAAGGACCACGAGGCTGCCTCGTGATAATTGTTAAGAACCATTTGAGGCCAAGGAGGATAAGGTCATGACCTTGGGCCTAGGGTTGAGGGTCAAGAATACCCTATTGTAGCTTCCCTACTAGCGCCACATTCATCAATTGTTGAAATGAGCCAAACATAAGAGGCAAGAGGTTGACATGATGAAGGAGAATGGTGTAAAGCCCTCACTAGGTATGCCACCTCATGATTATGGTTAAGGACCACATGAGGCCACAAAGAATAAGGTTTTGCTGTTGGGCCTAGGGTAGAGAATACTTACGGCACCTCATCACGTCTTCCAATATAACCCTCGTTATGGTTGGGCTCCCATGTAATCATTAAGATTTGTTGTGCAGATTCATATGTATATTTCCTGACCCTAGAATTGGATGTATTTCATGAATTATATCTACATTGTATCTAAACTGGTTGCAGGTTTTCTCCAAACAGGCTTATCTCATCTTATTCTTGAGTAAGGATTATATCCCTAACTACATTTTGCTCTTTCTTTTGGTTTGGATTTATGAATTTAGGGAAAATATAAGGTGATCCAAAAAGGGAACATTACATTCATTTTGCAAGAAAGCTACTTCAATTGCTAAAAAATATTAATAATTTTGTTCATGATATCTTATTTTCTGCTCAATCTAAGCAAAAAAAGAAAACTTATCATCTTAAACAATAAAAAAAGTTAAAAAAGTGCAGCTCATCATCTTAAAAAATAAAAAATAAAAATGTGCAGCAGATAGACCACTGACCAATCATAATAGGAGTTCCTTGTGTCTGAAAGTGTAATGCCAGTTCACGACATTTCTCTGGAAGCTCTGACCCAGATCTTACATTTAAAATCTTGCAGCTTACCTATAAAAATGTGCACGTGCCTTGTCAATAAACTATCAATAAAAATACACAGGAATTCGAAAACTAATTTATTTAACATGCCAAAGCAAATAATCTTTAGCACCTTACAACAAGAACACGCTCAATTAGTGCAAAAGATAAACATTTGTCATTATTTTTAAAGCAAAAACAACTTACACCAAAGTTTACATTTAGAGATCAAAGGCAAATAAATCTAATTTCTTCCAATTCTATGAAAAAACTCAACAAATTACCTTTTACTTTTTGAAACTCAGTTTAAATTCTAGTAAAGCTTATAAAAAACGATTCACTTGTTATAGGAAACCAACAAATGTCTACCAGATGGGCCTTCTCAATTTAATTTTTTGGTAAAAGTTTATCGAATCATAATAATAGATTAAAATGCACTTCAATCAGATTCAGAATGTATAATGCTGAATTTGTTTAAATGGCGATGGATTGTATAAGATCACGATTATCCATTTACAATGGCCATTGTGAAACATTGGCACCCAATATTGGAGAGAAACTAAGTCAAAACTACTATAACCATCTGAAAGATCTGAAATCTTAATTACCCTGCTTGTGAGTTGTGAGATGAGCTTGAGTTGTGATCAAGGGATTCTTCAAAGTTTCAAACACTCACCCTTAAATTTCTTCCTTGACAGTGATGCTTTGATGGCTTTCTAAGTAGGTTTTCCTCTTTTTATTTAACGAGTTTTCTGGCACAGATATGACGTTTGTGGAATTTTATCAGGTCTTGTTCTTGCCTCAGTATCCTAGAACTGCACACAGGTACAGAAGAGTTAGCTATTGATGTAAAAAGCATCTGATTTGTCATGAGCTTTGACAGATTACCTGATTTTTACTCTTCCTCTAACACTTGTGTTGTAAGATTGAATTTAAGCAGCTTTTTCAACTATCCTTTGCTCATCTATGGTGATCTCTTCCCCCAATTTGTCCTCTTATGAATTCAGGACTGCAGAGGATTTGTATTTGTTCTTGGTTGATTTGTATAACTTCCATTCCATCAATCTCAGGATGGTTGAATGCCTCAAAGGAATTTGAAAGGTTCACCTGTTTGACTAGTTGTGCCCCTGGCTTGACTATTATTGTGTAGACTCTGAAATTTATCACATTTTCCTGGTTTAATTATCCACAATAAGGCTAAAAGCTGAAAACCAAGCATGATTTGTAGTTGTACTTAATCCAAGGTTATATTATATAAGTGAAATAATAATATTTTCTATTATTATAACAAACATTTGTTTTCTTGTTTAGTCCAAATGGCCATCCTGGCGATGAGCTACATGGTTATTGTAATATCCCCAAATAGGGAAATAGAAAATCAACAAATCTCCAAAATTTGGCACAGAAAATTCTGGAATTTTATTTGCAGATAAGAAATCCTTCAAAAAACACAAATTTATATTCAGATTATTGATCTGATTTTTCTGCTAATATAAATAAATTTCTGAGAGTATTTCTGAGTACAGAAAAGTTATAGGAAAGCACACTAATTCTGCCTGGGAATTTTATAAATGAATTACTTTAATTTTCTTTTATTTTTCTGAGTTGAAGATGATTATAAGTTTGCAGATTTAGACACAAATACCTCACAAATGTCTTAAAACCCTAGTTGTCCTTGCCAAAACTCCCAGAGAGCCACTGCTAAGTCTATCCCACTTGCCCATTATGTTGCTATCTTCAACGATGCTTAGAAATATGAAGACACATAGTTGTAGATTATCCAAATATGAACCTATAGTTCTGAATCTCACCTCGAAATTGGACTCCAAACCTGATAGAGAATTGTAGCTCTAAAAATGATGTGCTAGGGCATAACATACCAAAGTCATTCCATTGTAACACACCCTTTTGACTATAGGAGCCCATACATCTCTTTGAAACCAAGGATACTACAGGGTTTCAAACCTTAAGCCAAAACTTGCAGCAGCAATAGATAAAAGATTGATAACATAACGAGCTGCAAAAGAACCCTAGAATATTATATAATGATTCCCAAAAGGGTGATTTAACCTTACCCTGTGATCCACTACCAACTCAACCCAATGTTGCACATAAAAACCCTAAAAAGTGCCAATAGGCTCCTTGAAATCCCACACCCCCATATGGCATTTTTGGCACATGCTTATTAAAATCACTTAAAACTACATGTCACCTAAGCGACAAGTCATTAAACCTAAAATAGGGGACAACAAGTTTTTAGGCTAGGGTTGACTTGAGTTGCATTAAAAAGATATGCCCACAACATAAGAATATAATAGAATACAAGCCAAAGACTCCACACTTACCCAATAATGCTTTATTCCTCAATTGTTTCTCCCTTACAAAATTAATTCCGGAATGAGTATCAACTTACCTTATTCATACATAGGAGGAAATTTTGTAGAAGAAATCATTAGCTGTCCAAGAGCCTTTTTAAGACATGACACATGGAAAACATTGTGGATTTCGCTTGTAAATGGCAACTCTTTTTGAATCTCCAATTGGTCTTCTAAAGGTTTGCCATCTTTAGCAATAATTTTGTGAATTATGTTAACACTTCTCTGTTTGGTACTGTTGTGGAAGAACTTAGTATTCTTATCCCCTTCTTCAAGCCAAACCTCCCTAGATTTTTGTCACCAACAGATCTCTTCTTTGGCTAAATTGTCCTCAGAATCCTTTAATAATTCCTTCTCCTTGCAAAACATTTCTAAATCCATACCTTGTTGGATGACTTGTTCGTTCAATTCCTTAATGCTTTGTTCAATCTTTTTCTTTGATTCAAAAATGTTCTTAATGTGCTCCTTTTTCCAACAAAGTAAATTACTTTTGATTTTGTGTAATTTAGGGATAAAGCAGAATAGTTTGGATCTCTCAAACCGACATTCGTTCCACCATTTCTCAATCAACACCAAAAACTCATCTTTCATCCACATATTCTCAAATTTGAATGGGCGCAAGTCCTCATTGGAAAGTGATGAATCATCTGACGAGAGCAGCAGTGACGAGGAGTCGAACAAGAAGGTGTAGGCTCTTCAAAAGATATGCAACAGATGATGAAGGAATTTAAAGTAATGAAGGGAAACGCAAGACAAAAAGATGAGGGAGAACTGTGGTGCACAGAGTGTAAGGAGAACGGGCACACGAAGGGCTCGTGCCCGCGAAAATCATTCTGCAACCTCTGTCAAGTTATGGGCCATTCCATTAAGGAATGCCTATACAACATGAAGACGAGGAGCCAACAAGTGCTCTTTACACAGGAACAACCGTCTACCTCTGGGGAAGCAAACACCGCACAACAAACAAACAATAATGCATCAACCGGCGAGTTCTAAAATAACCGGCGCGGAGGGAGAGGAAATAATGACAATAGCAATAGGAGCTAAATAAAATATGATTCTAAGGGACGGTCGATGATCCAGCGTCGGGCATGCAACCAGTGGGGGCCATTTTGCTCGTGACTGCCAGAAGGGAACCACACCACAGAAGTGTCGATGGTGCGGCCCTGAAGATCTTGAGGATGCTAATTGTCTAAAACCCGACATGAACCTTCTCAACATCGAAGAATAAAAAGTGCTTGCTATCACTCGAAACCAAGCTAAACAGCCCACGTACCCCAATCCCCGTACGGAGAAGCAGAGGGTATGGGAGGCTAGAGAGGAGATTGAGAAAGCGATGAAGGTACGAAAGGATACACATGACAAGGCTAGCACTTTCGGGCGGGCAGAAGCAGAAAATAATATATTATAGCAAATGTTACAAATGGAGGTACTAGTCAAAATCCAAGACCTTCATACCATGCCTCAGTTGAGGACAACACTATTGAATACCTTCTCCCTACAATGTGGCACCACCGCACAAGCCGACACCATACAGCCAATGCATCTTCCTAGCAGGTTGGCAATGGATCCTATGTTACTAACAGTGAATAATGGTTGACACCCTGCGGTCATGGAAATGGGTATCCTCAGAATGATCTTGACGGACACCATCGTGGATGGCGGGTCCAGGGTAAATGTCCTCCCCAAGGAGACGTGGAAGAAACTCAGGAAACCTACCCTATGGCCCCCGACCTTCAATTTATTGGGTGTAGACCAACAAGGAATTAAACCCCTCAAAACACTAGTGGCCCAATAGGTTAGCATAGGAACGCAACTATTCGTGTTGGACTTTGTTGTAATTCTGCTTAAAAAGAAAGGTTATGATGCCATTCTGGGTAGGGGATGGTTAGTAATGGCGAAGGTTAATCATAAGTGGAAGAAAAACACTCTCCATGGAAAGCAGTGGGCAGAAGTTTGTCGTCGACCTTTGTACCAAGATGGTGAGCGAGGAGATTGCATCTTCTTCGAAATCGAAGTCTAACGGAGAACATGGCCGACTAGATGAAGGAAGGAATCGAATGGAGCCTAATGATGAAGGTGTTCTAGAACTGGGAGAATGCTCAAAGGATGCACAAACTCAATGAATGGACTCTTCCATTGGCAAATGGAAGACTACGAGCTCTTTCACAGTTACATGCTAGGGGTAGAGAAAATAGAATAAGTGTCGGAGAAAGATGTGTTTCCGCCGAAGTACGAGGTGTTAAGTTTTTGTCATTTGATTTTTGGTTGTCTTCATATGTTTTTTTTGTCAAGCTCCAGCGGTCTCTATTCCAACTTTTGTTCGATCCAGTCTTCTGCAGCACAATTGATCATGTCCTGTGCTTTCTCACTCACACATGTGGCATATTGTTTTACTCTGCATTTTGGCTCTGTCCGATTCCTCTGTGTTAGGAAACTAACAACGTCTTGTTGTGCTCTTGACGACACTTGTGTCCTGAGCAATTTCTTCTCAATATTTTGGGTGACCATTTTCTGCAACCCAAATGATGAGCATCATGGTATTTGGTGTAAAATATAACAGGTTGCGTGCTTTGTAACTGCAAGTGCGGGTGATATGAACTTTCATTTTTGTTTCTAACCAGTTTGTTTGGCGTGTTAAAAACGAGCACCAAATCATATAATGCCAAGTATCGGGATTTTAAAATGTGTCTTTCGTAACTCCAACATGTGGAGCTGTGAAGACTCGAGTCAGTTTTAAGAGACGGTTTTTAAAATGACTGCAAGAAAGGAAGCCTTCGGAGGAACTGTCATTTTTTTGTGCAAAAATGATGAGAAGACATTCTTTTTGTATGTGCATAAAAACACAATGAAGCGTTGTTCAGTGCATGTATGAGGAGAGTTAAAACAGAGTGGAAATAGTTCCATTTTGTGATGGTCGTTGAAAATAAAAAGGTGGGTCATGTTTTTACAAGACGGTGAGCCTACATTCGTTAAATAGGAAGGTAACCGCCTGTTTCATCAAAAAAATGAAGCATCGATATAAATTGATTACCTGCGGCAGTTAAAGTTTTTTGAAGAACATATGCAAAAGTGAGTTGTCGTATGTTAAAAGAGAATATTGAGACACGTCGATAGGAGTGTTTCCAGAATGAGAAGGTCAAGCTTGTTGAAAGTAACGTGTATCAAAGATTAGGTAGTGTTGTTCTGTGCATGGATGAAAAATGGTGTGAAAAGAGATAGGTAAGACTGGTGTCTTTGGAAATCGATAGTAAAGTGATGTTTTTATGACAGTGAGCCAGCGTTCGAAAAGAATATATGGATGAGTAACAGTCCTCTCTGCATGCCGACAAAATGAGGTGCTCATTCCCGTGAATGAGGCACAGTTGTAGTCACAACATTTCTCTGAAAAACGAAAATAGAAAGAATATCGAAGGGTGTGCTGTCAAAAAAATGGGAGTTGAGGCATATTGTTTTTATGGAGCCAGTTAAGAGAGAATGTTAAAAAAACTTGTGTGTGTGGAGTTTGAAATACTGATTTTAAGTTAAGCTGCGAAGTGCTGAAAAGAGATAGGATGCTCATCATCTCCGTATGCGAAGCTTTATGAGCTGGGTTATCATCTTTGAGATTCGGGGACAACAAGTGAAGTTTTTGTAAACTCAGACCTTATAGATTGCAAAGGTATCAAAGAGTTTTATTTTACACAGCGGTGTGAGTGATGTGTGTATCACACACGAGATAAGGGTGTGTATAAGTGTTCAGTTTTAAACAAGAAAAGGTTGTAGCCTTTGGAAACAGGTTGGACCATGTTCTGTAAAGCGTGTATGAAGAGTTGTAGCTCTTAGTGTAAAGGGTTGTAGCCCATTTGATTAGTGAAGTCGTGGTTTTTACCCATCTTGGGTTTTCTACGAGAGAAAATTTGTGTCTCATCTCTTCCTTAGGAGTGTGTATTCTCTGATTTGTTCATTTGCTTATGTATCTAAAATAATGATTCACCCCCTCCCCCTCTCAGCATTTTTCGGTTTTTCAATTGGTATCAGAGCAAGTGACTCTCTTCCCTTGCTTAAAAGGCTGAGAGTTCGATTTTTTAGCCAACCATGAGTGCCTTAGAAGGTCTTGCTACGAATCATGCACCTCTGTTTGATGGAAACAACTATGCCTTTTGGAGTGTTCACATGAAGACTTATATCATGTCTTTAGGCTGTGATGTCTATCTCAATCTTGTCAATGACTATACTATTCCAGCTCAACCTCCTGCGGATGCTGATGGTAAAAAGGAATTTGAGAATAATGCCAAGGCTATGAATACTATTCTGTGTGGTCTAACCGAATCTGAATTTGTAAAAGTCATGCACTATACTACAGCAAAAGAAGTTTGGGACAAATTGCATAATGCCTATCATGGTGATGACAAAGTTAGGAAGGCAAAAGTTCAAACTCACCGGGCTGTCTTTGAAAGTCTTCGTATGCAGGAAGATAAGAATATTGTTGCTTACTTTCTTTATGTTGATGAGGTTGTCAATGCTTTAAAAGGTCTGGGAGAAAATGTAGAAAAGAAGACAGTGGTTCAGAAAATTCTTCACTCTCTTCCCATGAGGTTTGATGCTAAAATTTCTATTGTTGAAGAAATGTCAGATTTGGATACTCTTACAGTTGATAAATTGCATGGTATTTTGACTGCCTATGAGATGAGGACCACCGTTGATGGGACTTCCAAAAATGAATCAGCTTTCAAGGTCTCTAAAATAAGTAAAGACAAGGAGAAAAAGAACAGTGAAAGCTCAGATGAAGACTCTAAAGAAGAAATTGCATACCTTGTTAAAAGGCTAAAAAAGGGTCTTAACAAAAGCAAAGGCAAACTTGGTTTGAAATGTTTCAACTGTGGGAAACTCGGTCACTTTGCCTCAAGGTGCCCCTTTGATAAAGAAGATGACAGCCAAGATGAAAAAGACTCCAAATCCAGGAAGACTAGGAGATTTGCCAAGAGAAATTGGAAATTTGAGAAGGGCAAAAAGGTGTTGTTTTCAAAGGATAGCAGCGATGATTCTTCAAGTAGTGAAAGTGATTCTCGAATAGATGAAGTTATGTTCATGGCTGTTGCTAATTTAAGCTCCGAGGAAAATGATGAAGTGGGCCTTGAACTTGAACTAATTGCAGCACTAGCTGAGATTAAGAAGCTGAAAAAGAAGAATCAAAGTCTTGTGGATCTTCTACAAGTTGAAAGTGTGGAAAAGTTAAAAATTGCTACGTCTATTAAAGAGGCTAAAACACAACTAGTTGATTCTAAAATCTTGAATGAGGAAGCTAAGAAAGTTCGTGAGAATCTTGAAAATCAGATTCAACTAAAAGAGGAAAATATTACCAAGCTAGAAGCTGAAATTGTTACTCTCAGAAACATAGGTAAATCTTCTATGCTTTCAAGTGAAGAAGTGTCTTTCAAAAGTGGCAGCGTATCCTTGGATGATGTTCTTGGCTCTCAAAGACCTACCAAAGACAAGAGAGGAGTTGGCATGCAACTTGAACAAAACTCTTCACCACAAGGAAGTGGTCAGTCTGCATTTAACAAGGTGAACAAACCTTTTTTCTATGGTTATTGTTTTTCATGCAACTACTTCGAACATAGAGCTACGGATTGTAGAGCTGCTCCCATTAAAAATTATTTTCAGTTTGAAAGAAATGCCTTTAGGAAGTATAATTTAATTTATTACAGTTGTAACAAGTTTGGCCATACTTCAAAATTTTGCAACAGCTATAGTGCAGATTTATCTTACAATACTGAACCAAAAAGGACAAAGGTGACTAAAGTTTGGAGAAGAAAAGTTCAAGAAACACCTCTAAAAGCTCTTGTTGTTCAAACAGCTCTTCTTGCCAGCAGTGAGAAAGATATTCGGTATGTTGACAGTGGCTGCTCAAGACATATGACAGGTGATTTAAGTTTCACACTCTCAAGAAAATGAAAGATGGAAAAGTTAGATTTGGAGGTAGTTCTTCTGCCAAAGTTGCTGGCATAGGTACTCTCTTGATTAATAATGATGAAACCATTGTTAAGAATGTTCTTTATGTTGAAGGTTTGAAACACAATCTCTTAAGTGTAAGTCAACTATGTGATCAAGGGTATGATCTTAGCTTCAACTCAAATTCTTGCACTATCAAAAAGGGAAACGATGTCATAGCTAAGGCAACTAGAGAAGCAAATAATCTTTATATTCTTGATAACTCTAATGATGAAACTTGTTGTTTGAGCAAGGTGGAGGATGCTTGGCTTTGGCACAAGCGTTGTGGGCATATAAATTTTGATAATCTTATCAAAATCAGTAAAAAGGAAGCGATAAGAGACATGCCAAAGATAGAGAAACCAGCTGATGTTGTTTGCAAGAATTGTCAAGAGGGAAAACAAACTAGAGCTTCCTTCAAACCAAAACATCATTTCAGTAGTAGGCCACTTGAGTTAGTTCACACGGATCTTTGTGGACCAACTAGGATAGCAAGCCTTCAAGGTGAAAAATACTTTAAACTTCTTATTGATGATTTTTTCTCGCATGACTTGGGTTACTTTTTTTTTTTAAAAATCAGAGGCCTTGGATAAGTTTAAGATTTTTAAGAACTTGGTTGAGAATGAAATGGATCTAAAAATTAAATATTTGCGTTCTGATAATGAGGAAAAATTCACCTCAAATGAATTTGTTAAGTTTTGTGAGCAACATGGAATCAAGAAACAGGTTTCAGCCCCTAGAACACCAAAACAAGACAGTGTTGTGGAAAGAAAAACAGAACAGTCCAAGAAATGGCTCGTTGCTTGATGAATGAAAAAAAAGTGAAAGACATTTTTTGGAGGGAAGTTGTCCACACAACAGTCTACATTCAGAATAGAACCTTGTTGAGGCCCAAGTTCAAAAAGACTCCATATGAACTTTGGAAAGGTAAACCAGCTACTGTTAAATACTTCATAACTTTTGGAAGTCCTTGTTACATTAGAAGGGATGAAGAAAATCTAGGTAAATTTGATTCTAGAGCTGATGAGGGAATCTTTCTTGGTTACTCTTCTAAAAGTAAAGCGTTCAAATGCTACAATAAGAAGCTGCATAAATTGGTAGAAAGTGCTAATGTTAAGATACATGAGGTTACTAATGAGTTTGGTGAGCATATGGACAGCCTTGAAGAAGAAAAAACTCAAACCAGCACTGTTGCACCTTCTTCTCCTCCTCATATTCAAGCTGTAACAGCTAGCAAAGGTGGTGAAAATGACAAAAGAAAAACTCAATCTGCTCATGAAGATAAAGTCTCTTCTTCAAATGATGCTAAAAACTCACATGTTCATTCCGAGTATGACTCTCAAGGTGATCATGATGTTTCTACTCTCAAAACTTCTAAATTTGTCTAAAAGAATCATTCAATTCATCAAGTTATAGCTGAAAGAAGAACTAGGCATGCTAAGAAAGACATTAATTATTTTGAGGATGATGATTTTTCACTCACCTCTATGATTGAACCTAAATGTTTTGAAGAGGCAACGGTAGATAAGCATTGGGTTGCTGCTATGAAAGAAGAGTTAGAGCAAATAAAGAAAAGCAACAATTGGGAGCTCGTGCCTAGACCCATTAACAAAAATGTGATTGGTACTAAATGGGTGTTCCACAATAAGGTAAATGAAGAAGGAAAGATCATTAGAAACAAAGCCCGTTTAGTTTGCAAAGGATATTCTCAAGTTGAAGGTGTTGACTTTGGTGAGACTTTTGCACCGGTTGCAAGATTAGAGGCAATCAGAATTTTTCTTGCTTTTGCTTCCTTTAAAGGTTTTTAAGTCTTTCAAATGGATGTCAAATCTGCCTTTTAAAATGGGGATTTGATTGAAGAAATTTATGTTGAACAACCGGAAAGCCTTATTACTAACAATCTGGATTATGTTTGCAAGCTGAAAAAGGCTCTTTATGGACTCAAACAAGCTCCTAAAGCTTGGTATGATAGGTTGGATAATTACTTGCAGCAGCAAGGCTTCAAAAAGGGATATGTTAACAGCAATTTATATGTCAAGAAGGAAGGTAACAGCATTCTCATTGTTGTGGTTTATGTTGATGATCTGATTTTTGGTAGTGACAATGTCAAAATGACCAAAAATTTTGCTGATTGTATGAAAGATGAATTCGAAATGTCTATGATGGGTGAATTGACTTACTTTCTTGGGCTGCAAATTAATCAATCTTCTGAAGGTATTTTCATTTCCCAAGCTAAGTATGTTAAAAGATTCAAAATGGAAGATTGCAATCCAGTTAGCACTCCTATAGAAACTGGATGTAAACTAAGTAAGGATGATGTATCTCCTTCTGCTGATGAAACTTTTTACAGATCCATTGTAGGAAGTTTGTTATTTGTTACAGCCACTAGACCAGATATTATGCAGGTTGTTGGTTATGTTGCTAGATTTCAAGCGTCACCTAAGCAAACACATGTTCAATTTGTTAAGAGAATTTTTAAGTATCTAAAAGGCACTGTTGATTTTGGTATTTGGTTTCCGAAAAGTTTTAATTTCTCTCTTACAGCCTATATAGATGCAAATTGTGGTGGCTCTGTGGATGATAAGAAAAGCATCAGTGGGTGTGCTTTCTTTTTAGGTGGTTGTTTGGGCTCATGGCTTAGCAAGAAACAGTCTTGCACATCACTATCTACTGCTGAAGCTGAATACATTGCAGCAGTTTCATGTTGTACTCAGATAATTTGGATGAAGAACACTTTATGTGATTACAAGCTTGAGTTTACTAATCCTATATGTATTTTCTATGACAATACTAGTGCCATTGATATATCTCGAAATCCAATAATGCATTCTTGCACCAAACACATTCCAATTAAGTTTTATTATCTGAAGGAGCAAGTTGCTAAAAATATGGTCAAGCTGAACTATGTTTGTTCAAAGGAACAAGTTGTTGATGTTTTTACTAAACTGTTACCCCGAGAACGTTTTGAGTATCTTCGAAGCAAGCTTGGTGTTCTACTACCTCACTGAAAGATGTGTTTTCAGCAGGTGGACTTCATTGTCATATCATTTGGACTAACTTTGTATTTCAGTTTCATGATCATTGATGTCAAAGGGGAAGTAGATCTTCAAGGGGAGTTGTTTTAGTTGGTTCAGAATTTCAAGGGGAGTTGGTTTGTTCTTCTTCGTGCTTGCTAGATATTGTCATCAATGACAAAAAAGGGGGAGATTGTTAAGTTTTTGTTATTTGATTTTTGGTTGTCTTCATATGTTGTTTTTGTCAAGCTCCAGATGTCTCTATTCCATCTTCTGTTTGATCCTCTTCTACAGCATAGTTGATCATGTCTTGTGTTGTCTCACTCGCACATGTGGCATATTGTTTTACTCTGCATTTTGGCTCTGTGCAATTCCTCTGTGTCAGGAAACTAACAACATCTTGTTGTGCTCTTCACGACACTTGTGTGTCCCGAGCAATTTCTTCTCGATATTTTGGGTGACCATTTTCTGCAACCCAAATGATGAGCATCATGGTATTTGGTGTAAAATATAACAGGTTGTGTGCTTTGTAACTGCAAGTGCGGGTGATATGAACTTTTGTTTTTGTTTCTAACCGGTTTGTTTGGCATGTTAAAAACGAGCACCAAATCATATAATGTCAAGTATCCAGATTTTAAAATGTGTCTTTCGTAACTCCAACATGTGGAGCTGTGAAGACTCGAGTCAGTTTTAAGAGACGTTTTTTAAAATGACTATAGGAAACGAATCCTTCAGAGGAACTGTCGTTTTTCTGTGCAAAAATGATGAGAAGACGTTCTTTTTGTATTAGCGTAAAAACACAGTGAAGCATTGTTCAGCGCGTGTATGAGTTGCATTAAAAAAGAGTGTGGAAATAGTTCAATTTTGTGATTGTCGTTGAAAATAAAAAGGCGGGTGATGTTTTTACAGGACAGTGAGCCTACATTCGTTAAATAGGAACGTAACCGTGTGTTTCATCAAAAAAAAGAAGCATCGATATAAATTGATTACCTATGGCAGTTGAAGTTTTTTGAAGAACATATGCAGAAATGAGTTGTTGAATGTTAAAAGACAATATTGAGACACATCAATAGGAGTGTTTCCAAAATGAGAAGTTCAAGCTTGTTCAAAGTAACGTGTATCAAAGATTAGGCAATGTTGTTTTGTGTGCGTATGGAAAACGGTGTGAAAAGAGATAGATAAGACTGGTGTCTTTGGAAATCGATAGTAAAGTGATGTTTTTATGACAGTGAGCTAGCATTCAAAAAGAATATATGGATGAGTAACAATCCTCTATGCATGTCGACAAAATGAGGTGCTCATTCCCGTGAATGAGGCACAGTTGTAGTCACAATGTTTCTCTAAAAAACGAAAATAGAAGAATATCGAAGGGTGTGTTGTCAAAAAAATGGGAGTTGAGGCATATTGTTTTTATGGAGTCAGTTAAGAGAGAATGTTAAAAAAACTTGTTGTGTGTGTGGAGTTTGAAATATTGATTTTAAGTTAAGCCGCGAAGTGCTGAAAAGAGATAGGATGCTCATCATCTCCGTATGCGAAGCTTTATGAGCTGGGTTGTCATCTTTGAGATTTGGGGACTGCGAATGAAGTTTTTGTAAACTAAGACCTTATAGATTGCAGAGGTATCAAAGAGTATTTTATTTTACGCAAGGGTGTGAATGATGTGTATCACACACGAGATAAGGGTGTGTATAAGTGTTCAGTTTTAAACAAGAAAAGGTTGTAGCCTTTTGGAAAAAGGTTGGAGCTTGTTCTGTAAAGCGTGTATGAAGAGTTGTAGCTCTTAGTGTAAAGGGTTGTAGCCCATTTGATTAGTGAAGTCGTGGTTTTTACCCATCTTGGGTTTTCCACGAGAGAAAATTTGTGTCTCGTCTCTTCCCTATGAGTGTGCATTCTCTGATTTGTTTATTTGCTCAAGTTTCTAGAATACCGATTCACCCCCTCCCCCTCTCAGCATTTTTCGGTTTTTCATAGGGAATACAAGGGGAGGCCCATGTAAATGACAATCTAACCCACCAATTTAATGCAGACTATTGTGATGTGGGCTGAAGAGATTGGGCCACATTTCTAGTATCCTTGGCAAGCTTTATGTCATTCCTTCCTGCAATGACGTGTAGAGTTTATTGGTCTATGCAACCAAAGGTTTGAGACCACCCTCCACAGGCAAAAGTCCCCGCTAAGTTGCCAAGTTGTAGATGAAATCCACCAAAACATAATTGGAGCAAAGGACTATTTCTTTTAAGACTTCAACTCCATCCAAGCCACATCAGTTCCTTTGGAGCTTTATGCATACAAAGCGCAACAATCTTCATATCCTACAAGGTAGAGGAGCTATGAAATTCGCCAAACGTCATGTTGTAGAATTTCCTTTAGGGTCTCCATGTGCTTGTTCCCCTCGTAGTGCACAGTTAGCCCATGTCGCAGTCTCCAATGATTGTTGAGTATTGCTAAAGGGCCTAACCTCTGTTAATCCTAACCGGTGACCGAGAGGGGAGCTGAATCAGTCAATTCAACTTATTTAAACTTTTTCCTTTTTCTTATACTGTTAATACTGAAAATGTAATGAATGCTTAAATAACTTGAACGGAAATCACATACACAAGTTAACACAAGATATATATGTGGAAACCCTTAGTTAGAAGGAGAAAACCACGGTGGGACAGAACCCACGAACTTCACAACTGCAATAATAAATCTGCCATGTTAAAGGCTTACAAAAGCACTAGTTAGAATGCTACCCTGTTAAGGGATTTGAGATAGATTAGTTAAGATCTTGACCCTGTAAGGATTCGCCTCGCCAGAGGACTTAAGAACATCAATCAAGATGTCACCCGATGAGGGGAATTTACAATGGAACTTGTTAGGGTTCACTCTGATAAAGGGATTTTATAAGCTTCACACAATAAAAGAAATGATCTTCTTTAGACACTCAATCGATCGATCAGATCATACATGTTCTTTTCTCACTCCGCTTGGCTGTTCAATCTTTGTCTTTCACTCGTGGTGATTGTATCCCTTCTCAAAAGACTCGTCTCTTTTGCTTTGCTCTTTCTCTATGCTCTTGATTTTCAACAACACTTCTAATGCACAATGACCCATATATATGAAATAATCTTCTCATTACCACACCAAACGGTGGCGCCAAGTTGTAAATCCTCCAAAACGTTTTTGTTCTGGAAAGCAATCCGAAAGTCTCACATGCAGAACTCTTAATCAAGCCAAAAAGCTCGCATACAGAACTTCAGTTCATCTCGAAACACTCATAGAAAAACTCCAGTTCATCTCAAAACGCTCCGCAAAAACCGGATCTGATTATAAAGCACGGACTGGTAGATCTACTACAAATCTGCTACTTTGAGCAGGAACCAGTGTGCTACCAGTTGAGTCATCTTCCTCCTATGGTGTTCCACTAGACCAGTTGGACAAGACTGGTATTATTGTGACAGATGTAGGTACACTAGTTACCTAGTAAGTCTGATGGTTGTCAACTGGGACAACGATCTATTCACCACTGTTGCTCTAACTTGAGGACTGGTGCGTTTTGATATTTGCCAATGATGACAACTAAGCATAATGCCAACAATCTTCCCCTTTGGAATTGGTGGCAAAACATATCATAACACAATACTTCCCCTACCAGGTATCATCCTGTCAACTGATACTTCCCCTGTCAATTGATGTATATACTACCATTACTTCCCCCGTATATACTGCCACTCTACTAACCAGTCTCTTCCATATTCTCTTCCAATCTCTTCCAATCTCTTCCCCTTTTTGCCTCCAAGGGACAAAGGGTGTGAAAAACTTATATCTGAAGTGGGTTTAATATATCCTTGTAGATTTTCCTGACAGAAACGAGGAATGGTTTCCATGCAGCTATGACTTGGTCTAGGTTATACTTCATTTCTTGGGGAGAGACAATTAGGTTCTCCATGTCCTCAATTGTCTTGTAGACTGGCTCATTGAAAAGGGTGTCAACATCGGTTGCTACTTTCTGCATGAGATCAAAAGTGGGAGCTATGTATAGCTGAAATCCAATGATCTTGGATTCTCTTTGTATGCTTCTCGAATGCTTTTCTCAGTATGAGAGCTAAACTGGTTAGCTCACATTTGTACTCTGTTGCTGAAGAGGTCTTTGGATTGAATCGTGATGTTGTCTCTTTCAACTCTTGTTTTGTCTGATTGGTTCTCTCTGTGATATCCTTCACAAAATCTTCAAAATTTGAAGTTTTTGTTATTAACTTTCCAGTGTCTTGAACCTGTTTCTTTAGTTCCCCAGTGCTGGTAGCCACAGTTGCTTTGAGTACTTCAATCTGGTCATGAAGGATATTGAATCTCTTTTGTTCATAATGATCTATAGCTACAGTTTCTAAATCAGTTATGTCTTCTCCAATTGTTTTTGCCAAAATTTCTAGCTGATCAATGATAGGTTCTTCATCAATATATGCATCAGGAGCAAAATTATAGAGAATATTCTTTACACTGTTGAGAACCATGTCTTGTTTCCTCTTTGTGAGCAACTTGAGTTGCCTTGTTGACATTTTGCTGATGTCACTCAATGATTCCCCTATTGGTGGAGTGTCTATTTTTCCTTTCTTGGAATCAGGGTCTGCTGCAAATGATAGCTTCCTTTACAATGAAAATGAGCTTGGTATATCTATTGGTTGTTTCTGTTTAGTGACCTTTTCTGGCTCTTCTTTTGGTTGCTTCTTTGCTTCCACCATTTCTTCTTGTTGTTGCTCTTCTTCTCCCTCTGCCTTGTCTTCTTGTTGTTGCTCTTCTTGTTGTTGTTTTTCTTCTTCCTCTTTGACAACCTGTTGGTCAACTTTGGTCATGTTTGCTTTATCAGTATCTTTTTCTTCAGCCATCCTTGTTGATGATTCCCCTCTTTCTTGTTCTACCGGTCTGATTGGTGTAGCTTTTACACCGGTTGGGGTCTTCTCACCGGTTTGTCCTGCTCACTCATTGTGAACTATTCACCGGTTATGTCCTGATCACCGATTTTATCCTTCTCACCGGTTGCGACTTGATCACCAGTTGTGTCCTAATCACCTATTGTGACTTGTTCCTGTTGAACTTGAGATGTATCCCAAGGACCTGTTGAATGAGGTATTTTTGTGGATACCTATTCCGATGCTAGTTTCTCTTGCCTCTTTGCTAGAGTGTTGAAGTCGTGAATTTTCCATAATTGCACTGTTCTTCATACACTTCTTATTCTTGGAAATTTATGATTTTGGCCACTCTATCTCTAGTATCCAGGTTCAATACTTCTACTTCAATGAGAATCTTGATTGCTTCTTCATCTAGACTTGGTTCTACCTGTTCTAGAACTTCCCTTATAATTTTAGCATCATTTGCTACTCCTCTCCATTTTGTTAGTAGCCTTTTATTGAGTTCAGCTGGGAAGATGGACTTGTAGTCCTTGGGTCCCCGGTTGAAATCAAGAAAACTCTTTAACAGGGCTAGTTCTATCTTGGCTTTATCATCAGTGCCTAAGGCACTGATCCATTTAGTAGCATTGCTAACTTTACCAAAATCTAATATTTCATCAACTATGTCATCAACAGTAAGAGTTTTAGCCTTACCTTTTTCTGGAGATGCTAGAATAGTTGGAGTTAGATCACCACCGATGTCTTCAGTGATGTCTACAATGACCGGTTCTGTTGCTGGCTTTTGGAGGACCGGTGTATCAATGCCCAGAATGCCTTTGCCTCTACCAATGTCCTTTTCTAGTTTTAGAGAGGGCTTCTGACATTCATCTTCAGCCAAATGTTGCTACTCTAGAATGGTTGTCCAGATTGCAACTCCTTCGTCATGAACCGTGTCAACTTCTCCAATTAGTACTTGACCAATCCTTTTTCTAATCTTAAAACTTTGTTTTTCTAATCTTAAAACTTTGTTTATATGCTTCTGATTGATTGGTTGCCTCTTGTAGGCTCAAGTGGCTTTGCACTTCCAGTAGTCCCTTGATTGTGAGCTCTTTCTCCTTTGCTATTGAAGATTTCCACCTTCCTTCAATAAGCTCTTGTAATTCTATAGGAACTGAGCCGTGAATCTCAGTAGGCGTTCTCTTGAACTTGTGTAGGTTGTATACTACAGCATCTTCTATTTTCCTTCTGTCTTCATCATTTGCCAGATTAAATCTTCTATCAACAGTCCCCAATCCACCTATTGTCTTTATGCTTCAACCATTTCATCAATGGTTGGTTTTCTTGCTTTTGGTTCCTCGTTTACTAGTTTCCCAATCTTCTTTCTTCTTATGTAAGTGGCGGTCTACTCTGTCTCAGTTTCTTCTGAGTCTGCTTCTTGTAACTGTTCGGTTGTTACCAATTGTGCCTTCTTCTTTAGAACTTGGGGTTCTGGCACAGCTACCTTCCTTTTCTTCGATGTAGGAGACTGCTCTCCTGAAGTGCCTCAACATATGCTTTGGGAGTCTTTGATGAAATTTCATAACCTAGTTCTGGTGCAAATTCAGTTCTTGGCTCAATAGCCTGAATAATACAGTGATCAGTGCTTACAAGGAAACAGACATCATCCTTGTATTCATCTACAATTGCAGACGGAATCCTTTCCCTTTCATGCATTCTAGTTTGAAAATCTTGGAAATAATTAGACATCACCTTATTAAACCGATTTCCCAGATAATTAATCATTTCTCCTATTTGGACCATAACCGGTATGTTTGTTACCCATGTAACATTACCCACCCCTAGAAAGAATTTTTAGTAATAGAAGAATAGACATACCATCAACGTCCCATACATCAGAAATTTCTTGTTAACCATTCTGAGCTTCTTCAGGTTCTCGAAGATTTGACTTCTCAACATAGTGCATATGTTGTATTGGGCGTTGTCATCCATGATTCTGTGAGTTGCATAAATAGCTCCACCAATTACGCTATTGAGACTGCTTGATTGATAAACTTTGTAACCAATCACCACAACAATGAACCGAACACCTTCATCTTCAATGTATGTAACAATCATCATATGATTGTCATACCTTGACCTAGTGAGTCAGGTGACTCCACTGTTGGCAATCGTTCTTAGGGTAAGGGCTTCCCCTGTGGCATTGAACCTAGTTGTTTGCCCGCTAGGGTAAACTTAGTATTGCACAGACAGTACAGGAAATATAGTAAACACAGAATGTATCATAGAATAATAAATACCTTCATTAATCATTCCATACTGGCAAGTACATTTACATCGTAATGATCATACAATAATATCTCCATCCCCCCCTTCACCTGTAGGCGGTACATATTTATCTACCCGAAGGGGTGTGACCAAACGTCACCACCCAACCCAACTGCCCTTCGGTAATAACTAATTACCGTCGGAACAACATAGTAATACCCGACATATATTAAAGTAGTCTTTCCCACTAACATCATCCCCCCCAAAAAGAAAGTCATCTCCGGCGACTTACAACAAAATGGAGATGAAATACACCACATAGAATAAGAAAATCACTGAGAAGAAGGGGCAGAGGGGCATCCCTGAAAAAGCTAAAGTGTCGCCCTCCCCATCAATGCTACTTCCAGTAGGTCTTTCCCGTCACATCACATTCCTCCCGTGCCTGCACCAAACTTGTCTCAAAAACACGTTCAGCTATAGCCTCCGCTAACACAATACTATCTCCTTAGCCAATCTGACCACGATAGCCACCTGTGTTGCCTTCTCTGCTTTCAACTCCTGGGTACACTAAGTCAAGTGTCGCTCTACTGCCTCCAACCGGGTGGTCAGCTCCTCCCGAGCTCTCTGTGAATCCACCAAGACAGCCTCACGTCCAGCCAACACCTACTCCTCTGAGTGCCTCAAAGTGTAGTACTCCTCTCAAAAGGCTTCTCCAGTGCTCTCTCCACTTCTGGCATGCAGACACTCCATGCCTACAGCAACTCCAGGTCTCATCAACTGGTCACACTTTCCAAAGGCTGATAACTGAACTCAATAATTCCCTCATGCCATCCCGATGCCCCAACTCACAATTGTGGTGTTCCCGCGAGGTCCTAGGGCAGAGCCCTAGGCGTACAGGGCGAGGTCGAGGGGCAGCGCCCCCGCCGCCAAGACCAAATTAACACCTTCAAACCCACACAGAACTCCATGGAACACACCATTTTTGTGATTTTCTTCCAATCTCATACTCTTTTCTGTCAGGCGCTTATGTTTTCCTCACTACCTCGTTATGTCCTTCCCTTCAGTACCATTCGTTCTTCACTGTGAACTGTTTTGATTTGTCATCGTTTTTTTTTTTGTTTTTTTTTTAAAACCTTCTCCTCCGTGCTGCCAATCCTTCCTTGCTTGTTCCTGTGACCATACGGAATGCAAAAACTCTGATGCTGTTTATTGATCTCCTTCTACCCATACAACCAGAATTTTAACTCCTTGTATTTGCTTCTTGGCATCGTACGGACACGGGTTGATGTTGCCATATTGTAGCTGTGTATCCTATGTGCATTTTCTCCCATGCCGTACGGAATGAAAAACAATGTTGCCAATTATTTATTCCTTCCTACCGTACGGTGCATTGTCTTCTTCTATTGTACAATTATGATGTTCTGCATACCGTACGATATCTTGGCTTTTTCCATACAGGCACCTGCGCCCAAAACACTTTGCTTCTTTCTCAATGTATTCCGTACGGCCGTACGGTGGAATGATTGTAATCTTGCAAGCTCGTGTCAACTTATGTCATGTTTATGCCGTACGGTGCAATTATTATACTTCGTATGCCTTCTATTGCCATACTGTACTCCTTCATTCGTTATTTTACAACCATACGATTACCACATGCTGCCCTTTGCTATACGCCAATTAAGACATGCGATTTTTCCTTTTCCCTGTACTGCTTATGCCATACGGTAGATATCTTGGATTTTTTAAGCTTTTAGTGTGCCGTACGGTACACTATGTTTGACGTGGTAATGACCATACGGTCAATTCAATATATGCTTCTGTACTCTTTTTGATTTCCAGACTTATTCCTTGCCGTACGAAATGCTACATTCCTTGGACGGTATTCCTATTACACCTTTAAGTGTCGTACGCTTGCTCTTGTTTCGCCTTCCAACTTTTAATTTGCCAGAGAAAGCCGCACGGTTCAGCTTTTATTACTTGCGAGCTTCTCTTAAAATTGTCGTACGTTGTTTCCTATGTATTCTTCATTCAACCGTACGGTTGTAACTTTGCAATTCATATAGCCTCCGCACAGTCTTCACCTAAATATGAAACCTACCGTACACTATCTTTATTAATGAAATGGCCATACGGACATCTCCCTCCTTTTCCTTTCCTCTGTTTGGCCGTATGGTGCCTTTTTTGCTTTGCCTGTGATGTCCGTACGGTTAAATACTCATTCCCTTCAAACTTTGAAAGTTGCCACTTAATACTCATTCAAACTATTACCGTACGGTCATTCTTGCTTGACCTATGCCTTCGTCAAATCGCCTTCAAACTTATAAACTTGTCGTATGGTTATCATTTTGGACTTATACTAACCGTATGGTACCTTTTCTAAGCTACCTTCGTTTCTCCAAGTTGTCGTACGGCTGTACGGTTTCATAAATATGTCTTCGGCTTTTCTTTTTGAACCTTGCTGTATGGACCTGGTTGCTTGATTGTGCCTTCACTTTTTAAAATCGCCCATGCATACCTCCGTCCGATATTTTATGTCTTCGCCCATACTTTACGTCTTTGTTTAATACTTTTATGTCTTCATTTAATTTGTATCTTCGTTTAATACTTTGTCTTCGAACCTTGTCTTCATTTAATACTTTATGTCTTCGTCTTCGAACTTTATGTCTTCGTCTTCAGACTTTATGTCTTCGTCCGTACGGTGCTTTTTATGTGCTTGCTTGCTTTCGCTCCCAAGTTGTCGTACGGCCTTTATTGCTTCGTTTCAAAAAAAATTATTTTTTATTTTTTTTATTTTTATTTTCATCAATTGCCAGGCGGCTGCCTGTGCGCCTCCAACCTGTGATGATACGCTTTTAGTTTCGAACCATTCACGACATCCACAATTTCCTTTACGAAGACTTCTCTGGTCGCCCGTACGGATGACTCTACCTGCCTGACCGCTCGAGTCCCTCTCGATTGTTCTGTCCCTCCTCTCCAATCCATCCTCTCCGAGGAAGGTTTCAATTTGGTCCCATTGCTGGCATCATGTATCCGTTCGTCGAAAGTCCACAGAGTGTGCAGTCGTTCCTTCTCCCTGTCGCCGAGTCTGTTTCCAATGGCAATCCAAAGGCTTGAAACCATAAATTCTACCAGGACCACGATCTCTTGCCCATACATCAGAAGAAGGAGAATCAAGAGTTTGAAGGCTACAGTCTTCCACACAGGATTCCAGTCGTCTCCCGTGGTGATGGTTTTCGGATTTCTCTCATCCGTCTCCATACCCAGATTCAAAGGTTTCACCGTCGGTTCTTCATACTTCATAGCCTCCTTGTTTTTAAACTGATGTGCGAGTATGATGTCCATTGTAGCTTCTCCTTCCTTATACTCCACGTACTCTGGAGGATATTTATCTGGCTCCTCTTCGTCGACGCTTAATACGTTACAGGCAGGTGAGAACATCTCATAGTCCTCCTGCTGCCAATGGAACAATCCATTTAGTGAATCTGTGTCATCCTCCGAATAGCATCCTCCGAGTTTTAGTATCCCTTCGGCATCCGGATCCATCCCCTCTTTGCCTTTGTCTCGTGGGTCATTCTCCCCTTCGGATTCGGATCCCGAGGAAGAGGCAAGTTCCTCGCTCACCAACTGGGTTCGGAGATCAATAGTAAATTTTTTGCCTCCGCTCTCCATCGAGAGTGTATTCTGTTTCCAGTTGTGGTTTGCCTTCGCTGCCACCAGCCATCCTCTTCCGAGTATGGCATCATACCCTTTCTGTTTCAATGGAATGACCACAAAGTCGAGCACAAATGGTTGTGCACCCATGGTGACTTGTTGTGCCATCAACGTGCCGAGGGGTTTAATCCCGTGCTGGTCGGCACTTAGCAGATTAAACGTAGGTGGCCACAGAGTGGGCTTCCCTAGCTTTTTCCATGTGTCCTCCGGAAGGACATTTACCCCGGATCCGTCGTCTACTATAGTATCCATTAGGATGGTACCCAGGATGCCCATCTCCACCACGGCTGGATGTCTGTCATTGTTGACGGCAAGCAGCATTGGATTTGTTGCCAAGCTTCCTGGTATGGAAGCGTCCGTGTGTCTCGGTTTGGATTTATCAACCTTTGTACCCAACAGCACTGTCCCCAATTGAGGCATGGTGTATAGGAGGTCCTCCAGCTTGACAGGCACCTCCAGTTGAAGCATCTGCCGTACAATGTTCCTCTCCGCGTCTATGCAGTAGGGTCCGGATGATTCGTGTGTCTCTCCCCGTTGGGCTTTCATCGCCCTTTCTATTTCCTCCCTTGCCTCCGCCATTCTCTGCTTCTCCGTTCGGGGATGGGGGTAGCGGGCTTCCTTCGCTTGCCCTCAAGTAAGAGCAAGTATAGCTTCTTTAATCCATGTGTTGCCTTCGATATCAATTAGATTGGCCCCTACGCCAGACTTCGGACAATTAGCATCTTCATGGTCCCCAGGGCCGCACCACCGACACAGCTGCTGAGGGGCGTCATTATTGTTACACTTGCTTGCGTAATGACCCCATTGGTTGCATGCCCTACATTGGATCATTGGGCGTCCCTTCGCGTCATACTGGACCATGTTACGGGTGGAATTATTATTGTTCCCTCCTCCACCTTGCTGGTTGCCACAGTAACCTCCTGAAGATGCATTATTGTTTGGTTCCGTCCCCCCTGATGTGGATGGTTGTTCTTGTGTATAGAGCACTTGCTGGTTACACGCCTTCAGATTGTATGGGCATTCCTTCGTAGAATGTCCCATAATCTGGTAGATGTCACAAAATACCTTCTTGGGACAAGCACCCTTCGTGTGGCCGCTCTCCTTACAATCCATGCACCACAGTTCATCATCCTTGCTTGTTGTCCCCTTCATTGTCTTAAACTCTTTTAACATATGTTCTATATCCCTCTGAAGGGCCGTGACTTTCTTCTTCGGCTTCTCGTCGCTGCCACTCTCCTTTTCGGACGTATCGTCTTCGGATGACGAAGATCTATTCTTCTTCTTTTTGGCCGTCTTATCTTCGCTTTCTAGGTCCATGGCCCGGTTGTATACATCATTGTAGGATGTTGGAGGCACAATTTTCATCTTCCATCGTAGCTTAGGATTCAAGCCCTCGACAAACCACCTCTTCTTTAGGCCGTCAGCCGGTTGGCTTTCCATCTTTCCGACTAATTCCTTTAGCCGGCGGCCATACGCTCGTACGGTCTCCCTCTTCCCTTGCTTCGTTCCATAAATCTCTAAGACTATCTCATTATCATCTCGTAGTAGCCGGAATTCCTTCTCGAATCCCCCCTTCAAGTCATCCCATGTGGTTATGTTCGTTCTATCCAGATCCTCGTACCAGTCAATGGCCACGCCTCTCAGTGTGGCGGGGAACTGCTTCATCCATTCGTCTTAGACAGTCACCCCGTTGGCTGACCAGATGGTTTCGCATGTAACTTGGACAACTTTTCTTTGTGAGTCGCCATAGGTGGTTGGGTCGTTTGTTGTCTGACACCACCGCCTGTGGTACCCGCACCCCCCCTATTGTGTTGCTTCTTGTAGTATTTACTAATGGCACTTGTTGAGCCTGCGTAACCGGTGGAGCTGTGTTGTGTGGAGTCGTGGGCTCCAATGGAGGGTTTACGTGCGCCTCCCAAGTGTCTTCTGTCGCACTATCTCTATGGTTCCCTTCGTGATCACGATCTTCCGCACGTGGTGTACGGACCCAGTCTTTAAACTGGTTTCGTTCTTCCTGGAGGAAGGTCTTCAACGCTCGCGTTTCCTCAATTAATTCTTCACTACTTCGCACTCTTCGATGTTCCGGCGAAATGAACTGTTCCAATTCGTCTTTTGCACCTTCCGTGCCACTTCCGAGGTCCCCTTCGGGCAACCCTCCAGCAAGCTGGTCCTTGGCAAGTTGCCTGAGCCTACACCGACGTTCACGTTGCTGCGCGGATATCAAAGCCTTCTGTGTGGCTTCCCCTTCGTCATCTCGTGCCTTTTTATTTCTATCTTTATTTAAAACATTGGGCATAAATCCTTTCCTCACTTCTCTTCCCGAGTACGTCTAGGCAACAGCGCCAAATGTTTGCCCGCTGGGGTAAACTTAGTATTGCACAGACATAGTACAGGAAATATAATAAACACAGAATGTATCATAGAATAATAAATACTTTCATTAATGATTCCATACTGGCAAGTACATTTACATCGTGATGATCATACAATAATATCTCCCGTGTCCAACCTCCAAGAGGGTATATAAAGTACCCGAAGGGTCACGACCGAAACGTTGTGACGTAACTGTCTAACCTCTCGGTCACTAACAACCGAGAGTAACATAATACTTTACTAATATAATAACCCATACATACAATTATCCCAACAACACTAGTTACTATGCTCAGGTCTTCCTTTGTAATTGGTGTAACAGGACCTTTTACCAACCGCAATCCTGGATTGTGTACTCGACTGAGTACCAATCGAATCCAGTCTGGATGAAACAAAGTAGGGTATTTCACCTCGTTGATCAATCCAACCGCTTCAAGTTGAGCATATTTTGTCTTAAGCTTTCCGTCCTTACAGAGCCCTAGAAATTTGCTCTGTATGAAAGTTTCTCCCAACTCCTCTTATTTGCAGTGAATGAAGGCAGTTACGTCTTCAATCAACAACACGTTGTCTGGAATTGATGATAGGGCACCAGCCATATCATTGGACCTGTTCTGAACTGGCATTATATCGTATTCAGGTTGCTCTTGTTGATTGATGTCAAAAAGGGTTGCAACAGATGATGATGATGCCATTTCATTGGTTAGAGAATATACACAAAGCTCTATAAAATTCACAGAATTTGAAAAGCAAAGATTACGAATCACAAATAGAAAGATTACTCAAGCTTAACGAAAATTAGCACAAACAGAAAAGTAAAGTGAAATGAGTAATTCGCTTTCCCTTTTATATCCTCGGGTCGCAACAGTAATTAGCAAATGGTAACTTTTGTTAAAGGTTACCGTATTTATTAGCCTTACCTAACTTTACCTTTATCGACCAGTTCATCAATGCTTTACCTGTTTACCGCAACATCCTCAGTTGAAACATCAACCGTGTAACATCAGCCCATCACTGAGAAGGTAATTATCCAGACCACACAGCTTACTCCTTTGATTGGTTCTTTGGTCTTAGACCAGTGAGTGCTCCTCAATATCAACCTCCACTTAGTGAGAGTAAATCTCACCAGTTACTCTTGGAACAATAGCATTTCTACCTGTTCCCCCTTAAGCCCTATTGGCTTAATTTGATGAAGAGATATCATCATCGGTAGATGATGACTTTGTCTCTGATTTCTCTCCTTTAGAGCTCTTTGTCCCCTTTTTGGACCATATCTTCTTCACTTCTTTCTTGGTCTCTTCAATTGTATTTCCCTTATGATTGGGAGTCACGTTCCTCTTGACCGGTTTAATTTGGCCTTTTCCTTTGTTCATTGGCCCGTTCCTACAATCTTTGACCAGATGCCCAATCTTGTTACAATTGTAACAAGTCATCCCAGTTCCTCTCCATGGATTTACTCTCTTCCCTTTGTCCATGGGTGAATGGCATTCAATAGCTCTATGCCCTAATGGTCCACACGTAGCACACATAGATGTGCCCCGGTTTGCATTCCTGTAATGGAATACCGGTCTCGGTGGAGATTTGTTTATTAGTTTAAGTACCTAGTGTTCTTTACCAACAACCTTGAATCTAGGAGGTTGTGTCATGTAAACCTCTTCCTATAACTCACCGTTCAAGAAGCCACTCTTGACGTCCATTTGATGGACCTTCCAACCATACTGAGCTGCCACAGCTAGGACTAATCTGATGGTGCTCATCTTTGTTGTCGGGGCAAAGGTCTCTTCATAATCAATTCCTTCACGCTGAGAGGAGCCTTTGGCAACAAGACAAGTGTTGTACTTATCTAAAGTACCATCAGCCTTGTATTTGACTTTGTAGACCCCTTTGCATCCAATGGGTTTTATTTCCTGAAGGAAGATCTGACACAACCCAAGTGTTATTTTTCAACAGACTATGATGCTAAATCTGTTGGGCAAGAGACATTGTTGCAACTTAGTTGTATATTGTCATTGATGGCAACTACACCTACTACATTTGGTCACCCAACATATTTTGTTTATACCGAAGGATAGGATGGATTTTTAGCTAAGTATGGAAGAACAAGCAGCATCAGACAAGTTCGGTAAGATCGGTTGAATTATATGATGCAAAGCTAGAGGAAGATTAGTAGAGGCATATGTGATGACATTTTGTGTTCGCAGCAGCTTCGTGTTATGATTTGGTTAAGTTCTGATATCCCGAGTACCGAGTTGGCAAAGAAATGTAGAAGACAGAAACGCAAGCAGTTGGATCGATCAGCAATCCTACCGGATCGATGGTCTGATCTGTTTGATCATTTATTTGTTAGAGCCGACATGCTATATGATATCTACATATTGGTCGAGCTTAGGATGGAGTTTTGATTGACATGTTACTTAAGGTTTCCCACATTACCTATCTTATTGATTGGAGCCGACAGTGCATTTGTTATAGCTTGATGCTAGGTATATAAGTCTAAGTTTTTGTGATGATTCATGCATGCGATGATAGGAGGATATTGTGCGAAGACCAGAGATGTTATGTACCTGATTGTAGAGGTTATCTTGATATATATCTGATGTACTTAATGGAACTGTATTGGCATATGTGATGCTACTTCTCAGTTCACTATTTTGGATTGTATTCCAAACTCTTTTTGTAAGCAGTGTGATTTGTAAGGGTTGTAGCCCTCTCTTTTGTAATTGAGCTGTGTGCTCCAGGCAGCGACTCTAATGCTATTGCATTCCCTTTTGTAATTCACCCTTGACCGGGTTAACTATATCTTTGCAAAAATATGTGGGTTCCATCCCCACCGTGGTTTTTCCCTTAACCAAATTTCCATGCAAAAATCATGGTGTCATGAGATTGTGGATGTATTATTTATGCTTCATCAGTTTACTGTTTATTTTAGTTAGCTTGTTGTGCAATCACATTAATAACATTATAAAGCACCGAACACTAATTCATCCCCCCCCTCTCAGTGTTCCTCAATACCAACATAACCCTCATAGCTTCTTCCCACTCAGGTATCCCTTTCACCTATGTGTATGTTTGAGGCTCATAGAGACTATAAATGTTGGCCATGAGAGCAAAATTTAGAGTCAAAAGGCTTTCTCTTCTTCCGAGCAGTTCTACCCTCAATGAGCTCATCATCATGAAGATCGCCAATTGTCTTAGCCCACCATTTAGGCCGGAGAGTAGAAGTGCCAACATTAGAAGCAAGAGGTGCAATAGGATCATCATCATCAAACAAAAAATCGAATGAATCTTGAGGAAAATTAGGTGTAGTTGCATGTCTGGGTGATCCTACAGGAGAAGGAACTACAGGAGAGGCAAGAACAAGAACAGCTGGAGACCTCCCATCAGGTGGACCTAATGGAAGACGGACACCCAAGTCTTGAGCGTTGAGAGACTGATCCTTGGAATCCATAACTGGATGAGAGAGTTGAAATGGCCCTCGCTCCTCGTCGAAGACCACATCACCACTGAAGATGAGACGATTAGTCTCGATGTCAACCAATCGGTAGGCTTTGTGATTATCATTGTAGCCGATTAGCATGAGTTTCTTGGTCTTGGCATCTAACTTGGTGCGTTGACCATCAAAGATCCAAACAAAAGCAGCGAAGCCAAAAACTTTGAGATAACTGATTTTGGGCTTACGGCCTGACCAGGCCTGTTTCGAAGTTTCCTTCTTAACAACCACTGTGGGAGAGCAGTTGAGAAGATAGACGGCAGCATGGACTGCTTCAGCCCAAAATTTCTTTGGAACACTCTTGTTTTCAAGTATATACCAAGCCATTTCGGTGATTGTGTGGTTTCTACGCTCAACGACAACATTTTGCTAAGGGGTGTAGGATGTGGTTAATTAGCTCTTTATTCCATGTTCACAAAAATGGGAGAAGGCAAAGGAACAGAATTCTCCCCCATTATCAGTTCTAAGAGTAACAATATGTTGACTAGACTCTTTTTCTACAAATGCTTTGAACTTTTGAAACAAAACAAATACCTCTAATTTTTTATGAAAGAAATACACCCACATTTTACAACTGAAATCATCAACAAAAAGTGAAAAATACCTGGACCTAGTAGTAGGAGTAGTCATAGGTCCACAGATATCATCATGGACCGGTTGTAATACCTTAGAGGCTCTCCAAGAGTCGCCATCTAAAAATGGAGTGTAATGTTGTTTCCCAACCTAACATGCTTTGCAAACTCCAAGGTTTTGGGTCTGAATTTTTGGTAGTCCAATGACAAGAGTTTCTCGAACAAGCTGAGAAAGATAGTGCACATTTAAGTGCCCATACCACTAATGCTAGACTGTACTAACAAAGGAGCGCTGGGCTGCCATAGCAAGCTCTTGAGAATCACCACAGTCAACAAGTTTGAAAAGACCATGGTCCTCAAGACTGATGGCAACAGTAGACTAAGTCTCCCGATCAATGATACATGTGAACTTAAGGTCATGTCTAGTCGAGGAGAATGTCTCAAAATTAGACTGACAAAGAGAAGGTTGAGTTCCATTCTTGGAACATAGTACACATTGAGGAAAATCAATTTCCTCCCTCTAGACTAAATCTATATATTGCCTTTTCCGACAATGGTGTACTCTTCCCCTCCAAAAATAACCAAATCTGTGAATCAATCCCAACGATGAGTGAAGTGGCGAGAGGCACTTGAATCAATATACCAGGCATAAGATTTTACATGATCTACAAGTCTTTTAGCCATGAAGGCATAAAAGGCAGACTCACCCTACTCAGTGTGCTACGCAACATGTGCTCTAGACTATAAACCAGATTGCTTGGCTTGAGCAGCTAAGCGTTTACAACACTCCAACTTCATATGACCAAACTTATAATATTAGTTACACTGAATATTTTTCTTCTTCGGGCCTTCTGATGACTAAGCAAAGGGATTCTGCTAAGAAGACTAAGAGAACTAAAAGTTGATTGTATCCTTATCAATGGAGTTAGTTGAGAAAGCTTGTGTTCGAAGATGAGCTGGTACCACTATCGAATTGTTGTTTCCAATGATCTTGTTGTAAGAGCATAATGCAGAGATCGGAAAATGATACATCAACATGAGTAGAAGCAATGTTGAGAATTTCAACAAAGTGCTCATAGGACTCTTCAGGGGATCACCACCATGTCTTCTTCCATTTTGCGTCCAATGGCTTCTAATTGATCTCGAATGTCCCTGATTTTATTGAGATGATCCTGTAGGGACACCTATACATCCATTATGATCATGAAGAGCATGTTCTTCGAGAAGAACGCACGGCTCTTATCAGAGGTTTCATGCAAACTTTTTAGATGGCTCCAAATTTCTGCAACTGTTTTGTCAGAAGGAACCTGTGCCAGTTGATCATCAGTGATTGAGAGTTTGATAAGCATGACAGCTTCTCGATTTTGCTCATCAAATTTGTCCTACCCTTCACCTTCATCTGTAGGACGATCAGTCTTGCCCAAAACAGTTTTGTCAAGATATCTGTATTCAAAGATCGTCATCATACACTATTTCCAAGCATTGTAGTTTTTGTCGTTGATTTTTTGACTCCCCTCAAGCAGAATATTCGTCAAAGATGCCATTGGAGAATACTGAGGTCAAAAGTGGTTGACTGAATGGCGGCACAAACATCGAGGCAAAATAAGATTTATGTAGAAGACTGTTTTGAACAAGACTGAGGTAGAAAACAAACATTGGTTTCGAGGTTTAACAACAAATATTCGAGCACAGATCCCAAGGCAAAAAATTTGGAAGACAAAAAAATGGGTAAAGACCCAGAAATTCTCTTGAAAAACCCAGCAAGAATTTGCAATTGAAATTTGAACCCGACCAAAAAAATAGAGGATTTTGGTAGAAACCCTAGCCAACTGAAGACAAGTGGCAAGAAAACTTGTTGAAAAGCTCAAAAAATGGTTGCAAATTGAATGCCCAAGGTTTGTCAACACAAATTTTGCTTTAGAAAAAACGGCCAAATTCAAAACCTAGTCGACATAGATTTTGCTTGAAAAATATAGTTTAAAAAAATGAGAGAAATAAGTCATGTCAATCGTGGAGCAAGAGGAGCAAGAAAATGTGGTCATATTTGCAGAAAATGGGCCACAAAAATGAGAAACGAGAGGGGAACTAAGAAAAAATTCCCATTTTTAGCAAGTCGCGTCCTCGGAAATGGCCATCTGTGGCAAAAGAACATGCAAGCCAAAATACAGAAATGGCACTGCGGATGACATAGATTTCACCAGAAAATGTCACAAAAAAACAACCATGAAGCAAGTCGCAGGCCTGGAACCAGAAATTGACGATGAAGCAAGTCGTAGGCCTGGAATAAAAAATTGACCATGAAGCAAACAAAAAAGTCATCAAACAGCAACCCACGACCCAAAAAGGTTGCAAAAATAGCATCAATAGTGACACAAAAACCCTAGTTGGGTTTGGCAAAAACAAATTTCTGCAAAAAGATCCAGAATTATTTCGAAAATTTAGAGAAGATAATTTCAATTAAGAAATTATAAATTTTCAGAAAAAAATAATTTGGCTCTGATACCATATTACACAAGTGATTGGTAAAAAATTGAATGAATTAATGAAAGAGCAAGAAGCTCATTTATACTACAAAGACAATGTATCTATTACAAAACAATCATAGTTATTAGAAACATTCTAATAACGAAAGAATATCTACAACATTAGAAACATTCTAATATTTACAGGATTTACAATATTGAATATTAAAATAATAATAAACAGGATATTATGGAGATATTATTCTAATAGGCTTAGGCCAACGACTGCCTCGTACTCCTATTGTATAGGACAGCTTCCACAGTCCATTGAGAGCCCAGTCCAAAAGATTCATTGGCTTCCCAACACAAGCTCTTAGCTTCTGCTTGTCTGCCCCTCTATTTTAGTTGGGGCTCAAAGACAGCAGTGGTGAGCCTACACCTTTCACAGTCATGGAAGAGTCCTTTTCAGCAAAAATTCTGGAGTAATCTATCCATCCGACAATCTGCCATCTTTATATATAAGTTTGGCAGTCCTATAAGGACAAATCTGTCGGTGGAAACCTGATTTCCAAGGTCAACTTCTTCCCTGTTTTTGTTTCTTTAAATGACTAGCATCCACACTTTTCCTATCCTGTCACAATTAGCCCTACTTTGTGCTATTACTCCAATGACCATTTGAATTTCAACTATAACAAAATCTCTCAGAGGTTAAATCTAAACTATATTGTATTTCTGCTGGTGATTATACTTTATCGCATCCATTCTCACGTCTCCATATCAAGTAGAAGCATCATAGTGATTGCCCACTTTCTCTGCTTTGAAAATAAAACAGACAAACATTGATTCTGACAACAAGTGTGGTTAATGATTTTCAAAAGGATCTAGTAATAATGTATTCACGTCAGACCTACTTTAATTCTTCCTTTAATCTTTTGCATGTACAAGGTAGTAAAACTTGGTATGAATCAAGTGCAAAGATCTAGAGTAAAAAATATTCACTAAAAGAAAAAAGACATGATGCAAATGGAAAACCATACTTACACCAAGCAGTTTGTCTAGAACAAAGCTAAGTTCAATAGCTCCAATCCATTCCCGTGATCCAATAAATAATGGCTCCTTATCACCAATTTCTACAAGAGTTTCTTGTATTTTTCTGTAAAAAATTCAAATAAATTAACCCTTTGGTAAGAACAAACTGCAAAATACAAGCATTTTGAAAAAATGACAAATCCAAAGAAAATCTCCTCAGATATATATGATTTAGTGCAAAGAAAAAGCCAATTTTTTTTATTTAAAAACTGAAGGATACAGGATCACTAACTTCTCCATCTTTCTTTGTAATCAGCCTGTTTTTCATGTCAATAAAATCCTGCTTGTTTACTACAATTCCTAGAGGAAGAGTATTCTCACGCACCTGGGGCTTAGAAGTATATGTGGAACCCATCTTTTTGGTTTGCTTGTAATGGCAATGATAAGGAACTGCTTTACTATCGTTTCAATGTGCAGCTCCACCGAGTACTCACCAATAATGAAGTTTGACTAAAAAAGAGGTTTTACTGACACATTTAATGAATGCTGCAATCTGGAATCAAATCACATCACCACTTCTCACACGCACTGGGAATCGTGGATGCCAAGTAATAAAAAAACCTGATGCTGAACCTTCACACGACAAGAATTGAGAGTTTGTAAATGAACCCATCCTCGAGGCAGCAACCACAAAATTCAATCTTTTGCATTCAATGCCTCTCAAACACAAAACCAGCACTCACGACAAATAACAAGCCTGGCACATTGCACCGTATAAAAACAAAGATCATATATTGGCATGAGCTGACCCTTTGAAACCACCGATCTCCAGAATGGATCCCTGATCATAAAAATCACGAAAAGGGCTCAAGCCTACTCAACAAGCCAATATTAAACTTCAACTGCCAATAAATGAGGCCTAAGGTGTGAATGGATAGCGCCAATGAAATGGTGCTATTAACGCTCATTGTGCACTTAGCCAAACAAACAGATCGCAGTCAAACAGAACTACAAACATGAAATGCTCGATCCATCAAACACTTCAACCATCAGAAATGACCTCAAAAAAACAAAATGGTGAAAACTGTCAGCATCGAGAGAGCTGCATGATTGTAAGCTCTGATACCATATAAGAAATATGGGCAGAAACAAATGAAGTTGCAAATGATTCAATATAAAATAATACATGCTTCACTTCTCATATTTTCTCAATAAATTTCATACATATTTATAGGGTCCATGAATCCTATTTTACAGGAAACTTCCTAAACAACCTCCCTAATTATATTCATATTGAGCTGTTTTAACAAATCAATTTGTACCACTTATTATATAACCTATTTAAAAAACCTACCAAATAATTATTATATGCATCCTATGATGCAATATTTGCAACAAAATTTTGACTACCAATATGATTATATTCAGATAAAGTTGTTTTTCTTTCAAAAAAATATTTAGTTGAGGGCCATCTGACCCATCCCGAGCTTGCAGAAATTTCATAATTTTCTGTCATTATTTTGTGCAGAAGTTTACCAGATCTTTGTAAAACTATTTTGTTCTGCCAAAAATATCAATCTGAGTAAATAATTTTGTTGTCGATCTGTCTTATTTGGGTCTTTATATTAATTTGTTCCTCTTTTTTTATTTGTCAGCTCCTCGTTATTGCCTCAAAGGCTTGCATTCTTTTATTGGAGGCAATTTTATTTGCAGGCTCGTTCCCTCGCTTTTGGGCGAGTTTGAGGTTTGCCTTACCTATGTGTTGGTTGTCCATGGGTTTCTCCATATATTGGCTCATGTCAACACATATTATTGTCATTTGTCTTGTCGGCCCATTTTAATGCTATCTACAAAGACTCGCATCCTTGTCCAACAAGGTTTAATTGCCAAATATGTGTTAGTAGTGGTGTTTATTTGGTGGCAAGATTTCACTGTAAGGTCCACAACCCCAAATCCATCTCTGTAGTCCATGGTCGGATCCTGATTGCCAACTTCATTTACTTCATTGAAGGCATCAGCTAACATCATTGCTTTCAAAGTTCGTGATCATTTTGCAAACCCTAATCATTTGCATGGTTTCGTTGATTCACAAAAGTCTCTAATTTGCCAAATCTCATTTATCATTGGCCAATGCATTAAGCTATCTGACCTTAGTCGATCCGTAGCAATGCAATGCCTTGACCCGTGCAATTTATTTCTCTTTGTTGTGTGTTGATCAACTTTTATTGTTCAACAGCTTGTTAAGACCATAATTTGTTATTGGTCAATGGCTCAATGCATCTGCAGATTTATCTTCTAACTTGTCCCGTGATCTGCATTTAAGATTGTTTGCTAGACTTTACTTCTGTACACAACACGTCAGCAACCATTTTGAGGAGAGACTGTCCCCTTTTTTCATGCACTGACTTGATTTGGACAGTTTTTGTGTCAGCTCAATTGGCTTGATTCATTTGCGAGGCACCAGATTATCTGTATTGGCCAAAGTTCTATGACCATGTAATGTCCCCTGTCAGGGATATAAGGAATTTCTTCAATTTTCTTATACTTACTCTATCTGATCTTGCAATAAGACTAGATCATGGTGGTTTCAATATCTCAATGGAAAAATTGACTACGTTGGTATTAGGCAGAGTTGGATTTCCCATCAACACTTGTATAGTCACAAAATGATAGTGAGTTCCCTTCATCGACCAACGTCCTCTATATAAATTTAAATTGTGTACAGTGATCAATGTATATACAATCCTCTTGAATTCTAAATGTCAGATCTGAGATGTATGGAAGATCTTCTATATTCGAATGTAATTTTGTAAGGAATTTCTGATCTAGCAGATAGATAAATATAACTATGTCACTGTTTCAGATTTGTCCTCTATCCATACAATCCCAGTGCTATTTCTGATTATAATTGAAGACTACGTAAGTTGTTCCCTTGGGCAATTTCAATCTGGAAATGAATAAGATGTGTTTGACAGACATTTGGATTTTATCCTTGGGAGGCTACAACATCCAGTTCTTTATCCATTCATCTCGGATTCTCTGCTCTTGTCTTAAGAGTATCTGTTGCTTATTTTATCCCCACACTAATGCGGTGTTGGACAAGGATTCCAATAATATACCTCAATGGTCACTATGAATGAGAATCATTATGTATTAGATCGGTGCCTCCAAAAGATCACAGTATTGGTAATCTTACAATTGTTGACCAGTATAAGAATCGTTCACAGGGACGTTTGATATGGTGTACTTGATATCAGTGAATAGTGATTCGTCTTGGCTGTTCACTCTCCAGTCGCATTCCTTTCCAGACGTATTCATTCCCAGTCTTGATTACGTATGCCAATGATATTGAAAAGAAGTAAAAATTGTTCCTGGCGCATATTCCTTCCTCATTCTCTTCCATCTGCAATCATTACCTCCAGGTAAAATGTATACGGTGGTCTCCTAGCTGATGCTATTTTACGCTGCTTGGTTGACCTGATT
Organism: Chamaecyparis obtusa; assembly: GCA_027943335.1. NCBI lineage: Eukaryota > Viridiplantae > Streptophyta > Pinopsida > Cupressales > Cupressaceae > Chamaecyparis > Chamaecyparis obtusa. The sequence goes on from BSBK01001738.1 coordinate 293,384, forward strand.
AGGATGGTGCATTGATTTCCTTCTATCTTCTCCAGTCGATACTTCCTCTCCTGTCGTCTTATCCCTTGTATGTTTATTGTATGTTTATTGCTGACTAAAACATGATATTCCTCCTATCTATCCCCTTTTCCAATCTGCGGAAGACTTTCTCTATACATGTTTTGAATGGATGCGTCCCATCCCGACGCTTCTTTTCATTATATTTGAATTTGTATTTTGAATATATTTCTTAGTTAATAGTATATCACATTGATAATGAAATGTTATATTAATAATATAATATGTTATTAGATTATTAATTATTATCATATCAATATATTATATATTATTATATTATTATTATATCAATGATTATTTATTATTTATAAATTTTATTATTATTATTAATTTCATCAACGTAATTATAATTATATATTTTACAATTATAATTATATTTTATATTTATTTATTAATAAAATGATATTATTAATAATATACTATTCTATTATTAGAATAATAATTTAATTAATCATACATTATAATGTATTATTATTTATTTTATTTAATCGATATAATTTATTTATAATTATATATTTTCTCTCATTATTTAATTATTTAATCTTATATTCAATTTCTATTATCTTTAAATTATGCTCCGGAAAGGGGACATTACAGTCCACCCTTCCCAAAATTGCTTGTCCTCAAGCATTTCAAACCTCCAGTGTGAATGGTGCTTGCTGTGTCGATATCGAATCCAATGATCCTGAAATGACAATCTCAACTTGAGGTTAGAACTGCAATATATTCATAAATATAACCTTATCAACTTGAGAATATTTCATCATATTATTCAATTTAGGAACAAAAAATAAATAAATAAATAAATAAAACTTATCTTGTTTTGTTGGAGCATTTATGTCCTCCTTTGTTAAGTATTGTCCTGCTCCAAGAATGTCGTGATCCAGTTTTGATGCTCACCAAGAATGCTCTCTGCCAAGAATGGCGGCGCTCACCAAGAACGCCCTCTGCCAAGCATGGTGACGCTCACCAAGAACGCCCTCTGCCAAGAATGGCGATGCTCACCAAGAGCATCCTCTACCAAGCATGGCGACATTCACTAAGAATGCCCTCTATGGCCGACAGTTACTAGCGGTGCCCTCTATGACCGACATTCATTAAGAATGCCCTCTATGGTCGACATTCACTAGCAAAAGCCCTCTATGGCTGACATTCATCAAGAATGCCCTCTATGGCCAACATTCACTAGCAAAGCCCTCTATGACCTACATTCATCAGAATGCCCTTGATGGCCGAAATTTACTAGGAATGCCCTCTATGGCCGATATTCACTAGGAGTGCCCTCTATGGCCGACATTCATCAAGAATGCCCTCTGTGGCCAACATTCACTAGGAATACCCTCTATGGACGACATTCATTAAGAATGCCCTCTATGGCCGACATTCACTAGCAATGCCCTCTATGGCCGACATTCATCAAGAATGCCCTCTATGGCCGACATTTACTAGGAATGACCTCTATGGCCGACATTCACTAGCAATGCCCTCTATGGCCGACATTCATCAAGAATGCCCTCTATGGCCGACATTTACTAGGAATGCCCTCTACCAAGAATACCTTGGATCTCTAGATTCCCTTTAGGAATCTCGACATTCATCACGAATGCCCTCTAAAAATCTTGGATCTCTGGTTTGTCATTCACTAGGAATGTTCCTCTTTAATTCTGCTATAAGTTTTTCATAAAACTCTCTTTACTATTTTGTTATAATGAAGTTTTTTATGGTCTCTTAAGCCTGCTTTAAATCTGATCACATTTCTACCATAATATGATCCATCAAGTTCTCTCTCAATGTCTTCTATAACTCTTCTTCTCATGCTGGTATTAGAGTGACAATAAATCTATCATAATTGATTACGATCTTCTTTGTTTTATCAATGCCTGAATTCACTTGTTAGTTGAATGATTTGTTTTGATTGACGAGGGATTTGATATTCCTTGATTCCTTGTTTTGATGTTTTACCCTGCAGGATGGCAGGATCATGCTCTGATACCACTGTAATGTCCCCTGTCAGGGATATAAAGAATTTCTTCAATTTTCTTATACTTACTCTATCTGATCTTGCAATAAGACTAGATCATGGTGGTTTCAATATCTCAATGGAAAAATTGACTACGTTGGTATTAGGCAGAGTTGGATTTCCCATCAACACTTGTATAGTTACAAAATGATAGTGAGTTCCCTTCATCAACCAACGTCCTCTATATAAATTTAAATTGTGTACAGTGATCAATGTATATACAATCCTCTTGAATTCTAAATGTCAGATCTGAGATGTATGGAAGATCTTCTATATTCAAATGTAATTTTGTAAGGAATTTCTGATCTAGCAGATAGATAAATATAACTATGTCACTGTTTCAGATTTGTCCTCTATCCATACAATCCCAGTGCTATTTCTGATTATAATTGAAGACTACGTAAGTTGTTCCCTTGGGCAATTTCAATCTGGAAATGAATAAGATGTGTTTGACAGACATTTGGATTTTATCCTTGGGAGGCTACAACATCCAGTTCTTTATCCATTCATCTCGGATTCTCTGCTCTTGTCTTAAGAGTATCTGTTGCTTATTTTATCCCCACACTAGTGCGGTGTTGGACAAGGATTCCAATAATATACCTCAATGGTCACTATGAATGAGAATCATTATGTATTAGATCGGTGCCTCCAAAAGATCACAGTATTGGTAATCTTACAATTGTTGACCAGTCTAAGAATCATTCACAGGGACGTTTGATATGGTGTACTTGATATCAGTGAATAGTGATTCGTCTTGGCTGTTCCCTCTCCAGTCGCATTCCTTTCCAGACGTATTCATTCCCAGTCTTGATTACGTATGCCAATGATATTGAAAAGAAGTAAAAATTGTTCCTGGCGCATATTCCTTCCTCATTCTCTTCCATCTGCAATCATTACCTGCAGGTAAAATGTATATGGTGGTCTCCTAGCTGATGCTATTTTACGCTGCTTGGTTGACCTGATTAGGATGGTGCATTGATTTCCTTCTATCTTCTCCAGTCGATACTTCCTCTCCTGTCGTCTTATCCCTTGTATGTTTATTGTATGTTTATTGCTGACTAAAACATGATATTCCTCCTATCTATCCCCTTTTCCAATCTGCGGAAGACTTTCTCTATACATGTTTTGAATGGATGCGTCCCATCCCGACGCTTCTTTTCATTATATTTGAATTTGTATTTTGAATATATTTCTTAGTTAATAGTATATCACATTGATAATGAAATGTTATATTAATAATATATTATGTTATTAGATTATTAATTATTATCATATCAATATATTATATATTATTATATTATTATTATATCAATGATTATTTATTATTTATAAATTTTATTATTATTATTAATTTCATCAACTTAATTATAATTATATATTTTACAATTATAATTATATTTTATATTTATTTATTAATAAAATGATATTATTAATAATATACTATTCTATTATTAGAATAATAATTTAATTAATCATATATTATAATGTATTATTATTTATTTTATTTAATCGATATAATTTATTTATAATTATATATTTTCTCTCATTATTTAATTATTTAATCTTATATTTAATTTCTATTATCATTAAATTATGCTCCGGAAAGGGGACATTACAGACCAATGGCATCCGTATTGCAGGAGTTTTTGTTTGTTTACTGAAGGACCTTTATTTTTGCAACAACTAGTCAATGTGCTTTGGAGGGTCGTTTTTGGTTGCAGCATTGTCAACCCATTTGGGGCCCTTGTTAGTGCCCTCTTATGCTCAGTAAATCATGCATATCTTACATTGGTCACAGGTTTCTTAATTTGTGGCTATGTACCAATTCATTTGCAAGATATCGTTACCATTGATTGGCATACGATTTTGCATTTATTAATCGGTTTTACATTTATCTCTACAGACAGACCTGTGCGCATTGCCCCCTACAAAATATTGGATCAGGCAATCTGTTCATCATGTGGCACTTCCTTTAATCAGCCCTCATACTGCATCTTCCATATTGGCAAGTGTGTTTGTTTGTTGCAAGCCTGTGGTTTAGATCAAGTGCATTTAGCTTTCATTGACCCAATATCTCTGTCACGGTGGCAGGCTCATTATAATAGCCAAGTGTTCTTTGTTTATTGCTATTGGTGTTTCCTTGTGCTGCATCATCTTTTTATTCTTGGCCCATGATTTGCCTTTGGACAACGAAGGTTTTGGTTTTCCTCGCGTATGATCAGCACCTGAACTAATTTATTAATTTTTGGTTAGGATCATGGTTTAAACTATCAGCTAGTTGGTGCATATCATAATGAAAGCCCAATTGTATCATTGTCAATATTCTTCACTCCATTGAGCAGAGCTTATATGATTGTGTGGCAAGCCCGATTGGCTATTGGGGTTTTATCCCACATTTACCAAGAAGTCGTTCTTTAGGCTCTTTATTACTGCCATCAAGGTGAATAGATAGTTGATGTGTGTTGTGTTATCCTATTGCCAGTCGGCCCGTGGTGGTTTTTTGTTGACTGGACATGCGAGGGGGCCACAAGTACCTTGTTTTGGCTTACATTTTTATTTTTTGGCCGGTGTATTCTAGTAGTAATTACTGGTGATTGGGCACTCTTTGCTTCTTTTGGAGAATATTTGGTGGCCGCCTTCATTTGTGAGGGAGCCTACATTATATGGTCCACATTTAGTTCTATCGTTTAGGGCACTTGTTAATGGTGGGCCTCGTGTTGCAAGCAGCCACCATCATTTTCTATTTTCACCAGGTTGACTGGGTGGTCACATGGTGGACTTGGGGCTGAGCAGTTTTTAGTGCCCCAATGTGTTTTGGCCCCTTTATGCGTCTCTAAAGGGATGGTTGCTTTCTTTTGTTCATAACTTGGGCAAATGGAGGCGCTTTTTCGAGAACAAGATATTGCTAAGAGCTCATTCAGTCAACTTTCCAGTGGTGGTGGTAATTTTTCATTTTCTTGTCGTTTCAGCAAATTACTTCTATGTTTTGACAATTGAGGAGGTGCTTCTTTCATCTAGATACTTCATTTCAGCTATATTTCATGTTGTTGATCTCAATTTTTTATTTGAGAAGTCCATCATTGATGTAATCATGGGTTATGCAACTCATGCTTTTGTTATCAGTTTGACTAAGGATATTAATGAGTTATGGGCAAACGGCATTATAACACATTGTAGGTGGCTTAATCTTTTGCCTTATCTTTATGAACTCAATACTAAGCCAAAGACAAAATGAAAGCAGTCAGTTTGGGGAAATAAGAATGATCATATCATTGGGTTGATTGGTTGTAGTATCAATCAGAGCTTCTTCTATGAAACCTACCCCACAATTAGCAGTATCCAATGCCCACACACAATTTGGACCATTATTTGGGAGATTTTTGGAGATCCACATGTTGCCCATTCCCAGATGATCCTGCTTAAGATTGCCTACTTCCACTTGCTGATGTTGATAATATTCCCTTTGATGATGATACCTTAGAGGAGTTTGAATATAATGCAACACTTGAGAATTATGATTATACAAAGTGTTAGGAAAGTGTGTCTCAACCTTGCATTTACATACAATTACTACTTTTAGCAAGTTTTCATTTAAGCACAAATATTCTCTATTCTTTCTCCGAAGACTCAGATGGGCTAGATAAACATGCCAATAAGTTTTCGTTACAAGATCATGTCTTGTGTTGAAAATATAAATTTTTTTGCTATTGGAAGCTAATGAAAAATATACGAATTCAATTTTGAAGGCTTTAGAGGCTTTGAAACAGCCAGAAAATATGCATAACTGGCATGGCAGATTTAAAGGTAATAGAGCACATTGCAAGCTTTCTGACACTTCAAACAGTTCATCAATCAAACACTCGATTCGAAAGTTATGGCATTCAAAAGTTGGAATTCTTGAAATACGAAATGTAAAAACGTGTTGAACACATAAATGAGCTTTAAAAGGGAGCCACATGTGTTGGTGTGTGTTTTGACACATCATAGGGCATCTTTGATTGGAGATAAGATGGGCACCATTTTATAAGTGGTTTTTATCCCATGGTTTGTAATATTGTTTAACGGTTTCATGTATTGTATCTCCTATATATTTATATATTAGGTGCATGAGATGGAGGGTGTGCGTAACAACCTTATAGCTATTCAATGACCTCCAGATCTCTATTTGGTGATACTGTTGAGAGAAGCTTGCTCTGCAAGTATATTGGATTCTGTTATTTATTTTTGAATAATATACTGAGCAACTTTTGGAGTGTGGAGTTTCTCTCCCAAAAGGATTTTCTCCATGTACATCATCGTGTTATGCTATGCATGTTATTTATGTTAAATTACCAAAAATGTTGTAAAGATCTAAGAAAGCTTTACATTATTCTCCCCTCAAGGTTAGTGTAGGAAATTATTCTACTACTTAACTTCCTTACAAGTGGTATCAAAGCCTAATCACCTTTGGTTTCACTTGAGGGTTGTTGGGTTTTTTGAACTAATCCATATTTGAGTGAGAGCTTGTGTAGAAGATACTTTGCGATCTTATTGCAAGAATTTTTAGATGGCAAGTTCGTCAAGGAGAATAGAGGTTGAGAAATTTTATGGAGAAAATTTTGAAATGTGGAAGCTGAAAATGGAGAATTTGTTAATAGATCAAGATCTATGGGATGTTGTTGATGAGAATGTCATGCGACCTATAGATCCAGATGAGGCTGTAAAAAATGTTGTTATGGATCGTAAAGCTGAGGGTGTAACCAGATTATGCCTCGTAGACTCTATTTTAATTAATGTCCATTAAGAGTCCTTTGCAAAGAGTCTATGGAAAAAGCTTGGTGAGATGTATCAAACCAAATCCTTAGTAAATAAGATTTTCTTGAGGAAGAAACTATATTCCTTAAGAATTGAGGAAGGTAGACAAATTACAAACCACCTGGAAGTATTCAATATGTCGGTGGCTCAATAGACATCAATTGGTGTCAAAATGGATGAGAAGGAGAAATGTTAGATCTTGCTTTGTTCGTTGTCTGATTCATTAGATTCTCTCGTTATGGCCATCGGCAGTACTTTCGTCATTTTAAGGACTAAGATGTGGTGGGTTCTTTGCTTACGAAAAAGATGAGAAGGAAGGTATACATCAATGTCAAGGAAGCCCTAATTGTTCGTGGAAGACCTAAGGAAAAAGGCAAGAAGAATAAGAAGCATAATAAATCCAAATGCGGGAAAAGATCCAAATCTCCTGGAAAGTCCAAAGTTATTTACTAGAATTGTGGTAAGCCTGGACACATCTGTAAGGACTGCAAAGAAGAAAAAGAAGAAATTTAATTCTAATTTTGAGTCTAAGAATGAAGATAATGATGTGTTCATTACAACTTTGGTCACTCATGCATGCAATGATGCATGGTTAAATGACTCAAGTGCATCTTTTCATATGACCTCTAATAAACATTGGTTTTCCAAATATGAAGAATTTAATGGAGGTAAAGTGTACTTGGGTGATAATACCCATTTAAATATTGTTGGTCATGGTAAAGCTAGAATCAGGTTTCCCGAATAAGAACAATTAATGGTGTGCTACATCTCCCTAGTCTAAGACTAAATTTATTATTTGTGAGAAAACTAATAGATTCAGCTATGCAATTGCACATAGTCTTTTCTCATGCAAGATATAAAATGGTGAGAGGTGCTATGGTGATTGCTAGCGGTGTCAGAATTGGCACATTGTATAAGTTGGATGCATACAACTCTGAGTGTAATAGTACTTCAATGAAGACCAAATTTGAGGATACTTCATAGGGAAAAGTGAGGAATTCACCTTCAACATAAGGTCATGGATTTTGGGTACCTAAGGGTGTTTTTTCTTATAAATCAAAGTTACCTACAAATAAGACTGTTATGGCACCAAAGACTTGGCCACATTGGAGAGAAGGGTCTAAAGAACTTGAAAAATAAAAAGCATGTTGAAGGTTTGAATGATTGTAATCTTTATTTGATTTTTGTGAGCATTGCAACTATGGAAAACAAAACCACGTTATGTTTTACTTGAGTTCTCATAAATCTTGTGGTGTGGTGTATCTTATTCATTCTGATGTATTTGGCCATGTTGATGTTCCTTCCATTGGAAAATCCACATATTACGTTTCACTTACTGATGATTATAGCAGGACATGGGTATATTTTATAAAGAGTAAATCTGATGTTTTCAGTCAATTTAAAGAATTTAAAGCAATGGTTGAATTGCAAAGTACAAGATAAAATGTTTGAGGACTAATAATGGTGGTGAATTTTGTTGTAATGATTTCAATAGATTTTGTAAAGATTATGGCACTTTGTATTCTCCACAGTAGAATGGAGTTGCAGAAAGGATGAACATGATGTTGATGAAGAAGGCTAGGAGTATGCTAAGTGGTGTTGGCCTAGAACAAAGGTTTTGGCTTGAAGTTGTTGTCACTTCTTGCTACCTAATTAACAGGTTTCCTACATCAGCTCTTATTTATAAAACGCGTATAGAGGCATGGTTGGGTCATAAGCCTTCATTGGGACATCTTAGAGTTTTTGGCTACGAAGCATATGCACGTATGCAAAAGGAGAAGTGAACAAAGTACAAGGTTGTGAAATGTATCTTCATTGGATATAGTTATAGTGTGAAAGGATATAAGCTATTCTTTGTGTTATCATGGTAACACAATGGTAATGTGATGGGAGACAAAATTTCCCTTGATATGCATGGTTATGTGAGTTTAGATTTGGAAGGTGATATTGATAGTAGAAGATCCACCAGTGCTTATTTGTTTACAATATTAGGTGGTGCAATTAGTTGTATGGGTAAGCGACAAGCTGCAGTTGCTTTGTCCACTACAAAATCTGAGTATATGGCAGCTGCTCGTCCTTGTCAAGAGACCATTTGACTTAAGAGACTGTGCTCAAATATTGGAATAAAACAAGAAGCAATAATAGTTTATTGTGAGAGTTAGAATGCGATCTTACTAGTGAAGAACCCAACTTTTCATGCCATGACCAAGCACATTGATGTTCAATATCATTTTCTCAAAGATATGGTCGAGGATGGTAGGGTGAAGCTGGTTAAGGTAGAGACTTTGATGAATCTTACAAACTCATTAACTAAGGCTATGACCACAGAGAACTTCAAATGGCGTTTGGAGTCTATGGGCCTCATGGCCCCTAGCAATTAAATTATTGGGTAGATACTCCCTTTCCCCTTTCAAGGTGTTCGACAAGTGGGAGATTGTTAGGAAAATGTGTCTCAACCTTGCATTTACATGCAGTTACTATTTTTATTAAGTTTTCATTTGAGCATGAATTTTTCGTATTGTTTCCCCTGAAGGTTTTGATGGGCTAGATAAACATGCTGGTAAATTTTCGTTGCAAGATCATGTCAATTTTTGAAGATATAAATATTTTCATTTTTGGAAGTTGCCAAAAAAGTTTACAAATTAAATTTTGAAGGCTTCAGAGACTCTGAAATGGCTTGAAAATGTGCATAACCCGCATAATCGGTTACAAGGTGATAGAGCACATCACGAGCTTTCCAACGCTTCAAATAGTTCATTAATCAAACACCCGGTTTGAAAGTTATGGCCTACAAAAGTCAAGTCCCCTAAAATAGGAAATGTAAAAACACGTTGAACTTGTAAAGAGCTATAAATGGGAGTTACACATGTTGATGTGTGTTTTAACACATCATAGGGCATATTTGACTGAAGATAAGATTGACATTGCTTTATAGGTGGTTTATTTAGACCATGGTTTTCTATATTGTTTAACAGTTGATTGTATCTCCTATATATTAGGTGTGTAAGATGGAAGGTGTGTGTAAAAGTCTTATAACTATTCAGCTACCCCTAGATCTCTAGTTGGTAATACTCCTAAGAAAAGCTTGCTTTGCAAGTATATTGTATTTTCTTATTGATTTTTGAATAATATATTGGGCAGGTTTTGGAGTGTTGAGTTTTTCTCCAAAAAGCATTTTCCCCATGTAAATCATTGTGTTATGATATGCATGTTATTTATATGATTTCTATTAAAGTCGTGTAACTGTTGTAAATATCTAAGAAAGTCTTACATTATTATCCCCTCAAGGTTAGTGTAGAAAGTCCTTTTTCTACTTAACTTCCTTACACAGTCTCCTATAGTTCCTACTTGTCCAGTTGAGATCACACATTCATCTTTTGTTGGTGATTCATTGAGTACTATCAATGAGTCTTGTAAGAGGTATCTACTTGCCTTCCTAATTGGGATTCTTATTTGCCAGATATTGGTTCATTTTCTGTGGAGTCTCACATTTCAAATTTGGAAGACCAATTTGAGGGGTTATCTCTCCTATTTGATGATAATTATGACACAAGTGTTGTCACTTCATCTTTGTCTTTGGAGCTTGTTCACAATCAGTTTCCATTGGTTCCTTGCTTGTCACCTTCCATTGTGATTGGGTATGTAATTGGTTGGTTTGTGCCATTTTCATCATCTAAGGACTTGGCGACATATGAGCAGATTTTAGAGGCATCTTCATAAATTTGGATTTCATTTCCTACTAATTCCTATCTAGAATGAGAAGCAATCCTGCATTTGTACTTGGTTTATCTTATTCCCAAGGGGAGAAATGTTGTTTGTAGGCATTGGACTATGTTTTTCCTTCAAGCACTCCCCATTTCTACAAAACATTGTTCATTATGGGGGGGCTATGTAGTCTCCTTTCCTTCTCATGGCAAGGTATTTGATTGTGTACAAATAATGTATGCAGTCCTTAGGGGGTCTTTGAGTCCTCCATGCATCATTATTTAATTGTTTCTTTTCTCTCTTTCAGAGAGAAGAGAGGAGTTGTCCTGCGGGGTTTTCTCCTTTTCTCTGTCCGTGAGAGATTTACATTGTACATGGGTACCTAACACGGCCTAGTAGTCGAGAGCCATATTGTATGATAACTGTACTCCATAAGCTGCAGTTAAGGGGGGTGTTAGTGTTATTAAGGTGTTGTAACTAGTGATAACCTCACCTAGGTCCTTATTACACATATCACTTAAGTTTACTTAGTGATCATTTTACACTTTAGGAGAGTCGCCACTTTTAGTGATTTTATCATGTTATCACTTATTCAAGTGGATCTTTCACTTTAGCAGACTTATCACACTATCACTTCACCTTATGTGGGTGATAGGTTATCAATTGCAGAGGATTAAGGCACTTGTCAACATCTTGTGTAATCCTTTGTATTCACCTTGCCTTTATAAGCAAGGCTCATAATGTATATTGATGCACTGAATTATCAATTCATCAATCTTGCATTATTGAAGCAATCTTTCTTGCCATTTTCTATTGTAGAAGTTGTTTTGGTCTTCAGAGATACTAGGGGTGTTGTAGAGTCACCAAATACTCTAACAATTACCTTAGGGCTACACACCAATGTTCAATTGCACCATTGATCTAAAATATAATCTAACAAACCTCATTGTATTCCACACGACAAATTGTACCTGCAATTTGCAATGCTCATGGGGCTCGAATATGATTTTGGATCAATTATCTCAATGGGTATATTTTATCTCACAAAACAAAATGAGGGTTGTTAGATTATATTTTAAATCAATGGTGGCAAGTAAGTATTAAAGAGTTTACTCCTTGAACCCATCAATCATTTCCACCCTTGGAACCCTACTTTTTATAAAAAAAGTATTTTTTGTTTTAAATGGAAGGACTCACCATAGTAATTAATGCATTTTCGATTTCCTATTATTTGCCAAGATACACCAAGATCTACAAAATTTTAGTCATTTAAAAAAAATCTCCAATAGAATTAAAAGAAATTTGAATTAAGGAAAGATTTGGGAATGGAAAATGATATCATTTTCCAAAGAAATGAAACATTTTCCAAGCTTTTATATCTTCTTTTTTGGGGGGTGATTAAAGTTATCATTAATGTCTCTACACAATGAAAATTACAATCAATATTCAACAATCTTTATAGTGCTCTTCATCAAAGCATTAAAGTCAACATTTGGTTCAATTTCACTTGAATCAAAATGAGTTACAATGCCACTTCCACTAGCCATATACCAAGTTGCCTCATCTAAATATATTTTCTGGCAAGTTGTTCAACAATAACATTGAAGTCAACCAACTCAAAAGCTAGATCACAATTCCTTGTGAAAATTTCATCATAATCAAATTTTTTACGTGGCAAGAGATCCTAACACCTAGAGGGGGTCTGTGAGTGGAGACCCCAATGGGGTTGATGGGCAACACCCCTTATGAGGATTTGGTGGAACCACACCCAATGAGCTTAGTGTGCAACACAACCAAGCCCAAATTAAGACCTTTCAAACCACAAACCTTCATGATCCACCATTTTCATAACTTTATGACTTAAGGATGAAGTTATGTATGTATGCACTTTTTTTGTTTGTAAAAATGTCTTTAGAAAATAACTTATTTTCTGATGTTTTTTAGCAGCCCTTAGGTCGCCCTAGGTTCACTTAGGTTTGGCTTAGGGCCCCTACCGGGCCTCCTAGGTTCACCTAGGTTCAAACCCAAGTCCCTCCAAGGTGCTCGGGATGGAAATTGGTGAACACAAAGGGGAACCAACCCGGGACCCGGACACAAACTGTACCCATACAGGTACGGTGGGATTTTAGAGGAACCTAGTAACATTGTTGTACCACAATAAGTATTTTCTTTTGGTACACTAAAGGTATCTCCACAGCCCAGCCCAATGCCCAACCTGCCTTACCTTGGGCTTACATATTGCCAAGTTGGGATCTAGGAAACCGCAATAAGTATTTATTACAATATAAGATTCATATAACAAGTTTAGAATATATAAGCAAGGAGCATAGCATTTCTTATTTTAATAAAAAAACAAAGAGAACAAACATTGGCTCTTATGAAGAGACTAGAACATGTATCAATTAACATTATCCACAGCTGTAAAAAATGATGTTCACTAACCTGTGAGATGGCACATCAACTGAGGTGTATTGTTGAAGCCTAAACCATGATATGATAGTTTGCAAAGAACGATATGCACAACCCCACCCCTGCCAACCAATCAACCAAAAAAGACAGTGTCTTATAAGAACAAATCACAATAAGTGAGTAACGTTCATTCTACCAAAAATCTATCCAACAATGAAAAATATTGTCGCGAAGATATCCTAGAGAAAGAAGGTTCAGCTCTTTTGTAAGTATGGTCGAGTAAAGATTAAAAAATTCCATAAACAAGAAAAAATCTCGTTGTGGATGTTTACAAAACAACATTTTGTAGGTAGCAGAGATAGACATCAAGAAGGACTTCCAAGTGTACAAAAGATAAGCTTTACACAAGAAACAGACATTTTGATATAATTTTCTTTCTTAATGTTACCATAAAAAGGGACATAGACTACTAGCACAAATACCAAAAACATATGACCAGGAAGGTAATCCTTAGTTTCATGTTTCTATTAAGGTTGCAGTGTCATTTCCAATTGTGAGGACTAGCAACATCTTTCCTTTACTGTTCCAAAACCCCCCCATGGATCCCTCTCCTTGGCCTCCTGGCTGCATGTGGGCCTTTGCTTTCAATGAAGAAGGAATTTTTCGAGCCAAACTACATTTTTTCATGTGGGGAAAATGCTGATTGGTCAATGAGCTATCTCTCTATGGTTTCTCCACACTGATGACTCTTTCAGTTGCCTCCGTTCTACTGAGAACACTCTCAAAACAATGCATATTTCTCCTACCCATTTAAAATTTCCAACTGTTAATTATAGCATGTTGGTTATCTTTGATACCTTGGAATTTTTTAACAGCGGGCTTAAGATTTCTTGAGAGTAACTGATAAAACTGAAATTGGTACATTTATAGCACATAATCCTTTCCCTCTTTCTTGTTTTGTTTTCCTTTTTGACCCCTAATCTATTTTGTCCCAAATATTCTCCTTCCTACCCAGATACAATCACATAAAGATAAACTAGGATTGAATAACTTTAAAGAAAAATAGTTGACAATTGAGATTGCCAGATATTGATAGCATGTGAATAACAAACTGTGATTTTCTTTTCCATCACCCATCATGGGAGATTTTCAGTTATATTTTGGGTTCCCAATCAATATTCCAGAAGAAGCACCAATGAAAAACATACCACATTCAGCTCTTCAGAATTTGTATGTTGCCTATGAAGATCCAAACACGTTTTCCCAAGTTACCAAATCAGCAATAAACAGGCTGATTAGTGGTACAAAATGCCCTAGAATCGGATCCTGGTTTGAATCACGTGGATTTAACTAGGGTTTGATTTTTTTCCCACCGAAAACAATTGCACCCTTCACCAATCAAAACAAACCAACTCCAGCAATGGCGGTAATTCCAAATTGATTCCAAAGGTGGACACAATTTTAAGACTTTCTGTTTACTTTTTGGACCAAACAAAGCCCTAAATGTTATCATTTCTGTTGTATCATGGAATTTGATCTGTTGCAGGAGGTAAGAATGAGTATAAATGGCGGACAGGATTTAAAAGCTTTTTGTCTACTTAGAACATCACGCTGCTGCTGCTCAAACACAATTTTGTGCATTTATTCAACTCAGCATTAAACATTATTTCAAGCTCAAATCATGCTATGTATTGGCAGATATTTCCAGCTCAAACTAGCAAAATACATTTTTCATTCTGCCACTTACCATTTAACCTTTAGGTCTACTATTTATTACATTAAATGTTATTTTAAGGTGAGGCTTTATCATTTTATTTATTGAACTATAATATATTTGTTAATGTTTGTAGCTTCAGTAGTATGATCACTTAGAATACATATAATACTTAGATATTGATTAATAATAATATATTGTATTTGTGTGTGTGTGTATATATATATATATATATATATATATATAATATTATTATTATTAATATATATTATTCAAATGTATATTATTATAATATATGATTAATTAATGAAACATTATAAAATGAATAGACATGTCCCATGAAGGGACATATCTCTCGTAGCCTCATTCCCAATATAAACAAGAGAGATTGTTGCATTTGGAAAATACATACCGTATACAATACAGGCAGTGCTATTAGATTTGCAGCGATCTTAAAATCAATATGGTATCAGAGCCAAACTGTAAATGTAGAAGATAAATACACTAATGAAAACAACATAGTTGACCGACTAGCTGTGGATGATATTGTTACGTGGCATTAAAGCAATATTAAAAAGGGGGGAGTCGATAAGAGATCAATGTTTAATTATATTAGAGACTCGAGACTGAGTACAGGCCTTACCCATTCAATACGCAGTAAGAACACAGAGAGATAAAAGGTGGTTGGGATCTAATATGGCAAGTACATAGAATATCCATGACCGCAAGCCAAAGTAGATAAATGAGAAATTTTCAGGATTGGTCATTGTTCTATAATGGGAAATACAATACTCTTCAGTCTCTATACTTCAAGTCGATAAGAGTTGAAAATATGTCTCAGAGAATAGATTGGATAATATTCTATTACGAATTTTTTAACTATCTTCCAATCGTCATCTATCGTAAAACACAGAGGATACATCATTGGAGAAGATGTCATATATTTGGCATTTTGTCAACACATAACAGCCACACGGGCTTGGCAGCCTCTACACCCACTAAGGACACTCACCTAGTTGGAGGAGGCCGCAGGTAGGTGGTGGAGCTCAGGCTCAATTGATGCAAATTGGATTGTTTGAAATGGTTCTCTCCTACATATGATGTGCGACTTTGTAGGGATTGCGGTACCAAGAAAACAGTTGGATACGTTCTTTGTTAATGGGTGGCAAAGGTGCTAGATTTTGGTTGGACTGCAGCATTTGGTCCGCACACCGATCAATCATTGAAATCTACGAGATGTCAAATCCATGAGGCATTTTGTTAATCATATCATGCACATTGTTGATGATTCCACATTTTGCAATATTGTCTTCATCGCACTTTATGCGAGCACGTCTCCTTGGGACATTCTGTCAAATGACTTATATATCTTCATACTGTTTCAACATTGACATCCACCTTTACTGCAACTCAATCTTTGGACAAAAACACCATGTCTAGAAGCAAGGAGCAATCTCTGTTTAAAGGATCCGGTTAAACACTTAACATGCTTGTTGATGTTTCTGCACTATGCATAATTATTGGGTTTCACACTTGTAGCCGCTATGTTTAACAAAGATTCATGTTTGTTTTATTTTTTGATAGATGTCAGCACTTCATTCTGAATCACCCATTTTGGTGTGATGAGACCATAATTCTTTGTAGTGTGTCTTTACGCCTCGCATTTGCACTCTTTAGACAAATGTTATTAATCGACTCACATATCCAGTGTCTATAGGTTCCTATTATTTTACAAGGCAATACCAGTGAGTGAGGAGGGCCTCTATAATATCATGGTAACTACTATAAGATAATCATCATCAAACAAGAATTAAGAAAGCACTTTGATCAAATATTATGATGGACATTTTTATTATCTCTACTCAGGCATTACAAATTGTTAGGCTGCTTCTATGCAATGAAGAGCAAGAAATTTTAAATGCGGAGAGAGAAACAATGGGTGATATTGAATAGCATAGAAAATTATTGCAAATGTCTCTTTGATATAGCATGTGGCGTATCTTCGTTAGAGTTAGCAGATTATAATATTTCTAGCACAATGAATATTACCATGACCACCATGAATGATATTTGGGTGTTGAACTTCATTTCTATTTCAGAGCTATGTCTATATCACTAGCATGAGCTTATTTTTGGAGTCGATTCTCTCAAATTCCCGAATGGAAGTCTGGGTATGACAGTTGTGCTCTCTTTACGTTAAAATTATAAGGATACGGAGACCCCACTGCATGCACTTTTCATTGGGGTGGCTTAGAGGCTCAGAAGCATGGTGAGAAACTCGAAGAATTGGTGCAGATCTCTTGTCTTGTTGAGGTGAGTTTCTATTTCTGGCATATGGGCTTTTCTTGAGCTGTAGGCTATCTTTAATGGGATTTATGCCTAGGCTTTCAAACACAAGCAAAAGCAATGGCACGAGCTACATATGTAGATTGGAAGGCCTTTATGTGGACATCTAGGACATGATGTTGGACAGATAGATACGTGTTGGATCTATTACTTTCATGTCACATATGGATCATGCTAGATAATATGAAGCAACTAGATGATTTGTTTAAATTGATTATCGAGGATTATATTGGTTCAGAGGGAGAAGATCATCTCAAGATGACTTCTCTAGTGACTAGGGAACTGTAGCAATCTAAGAGCAGATAGTCGATATGCAATACATGGTTGTGACATTCTTGGTGCTTTGCAAGCTAGCAAAGAAAGAACCTTACTACAGACTTGTGACCCAGCTTTGGACTAGCTCTATCATGTACTAGCATAAGAGATAAGTATTTCATATCCTTGAATAATGTTTATAAATTTTGAGTCATTAATTCATGCCATAAGATCGGGATAGTAAATCTTTTATACTTCTATAATTGATATTTTCCTTCAGGATAGTTTAGTTTTATGAACTAATTGTAATCTCTCTTTGAAGTGCATTGAGGACAAATCTAGAAGCATACGAGATTGCATTCAAGGGAGAAGAAACTTAATGCTTGCAGTTATGGAACTGAGTTGAGAGTTGATATCAAATTCAGAGGGAGTCTGACAATCCATTATAAGCAACCTTGGACGAGAAGGTCACAAGGTTGATATCACATTCAGAAGAAGTCTGCTGAACCATCAGAGGAAACCTTGGACGAGAAGGTTAAATGTTGATGTTAGTACTCAAAGATTTAGAGGGAGTTAGTACAACATCTAGAGGATATGCCTTATTTGATTTCCAAGGATCTTGGTCATATTGATTCATAGGGAGTAAACCATATTGAGATGGTTTCCCTAGTGACCAAGAAAATATAAAAGGAAAAAGAATTGCGATTCAAATGATGAAATTCCATGTATGTGAACTAGAAGGCTGTTATGCAGATATCTAGATCATGATATTCCGAGATAGATGGTTGGAAATTCAAGAAAAGAGCGTAATGCAGACTAAAGAACAAAGACATGACTTGCTCGCAAAAGGTTGATATTAGATTCAGAGGGAGTATAATAGTTCATCTAAAACAACCTTGGACGAGGAGGTGAGGAGGTTGTTACAAGACCTTAAAGGAAGCATCCAGAAGTCTATGATCATGAGATTGAGTCTCGTGTGCTGGCTAAAATGCTTTTATGCTATCCCCTACATAACTTGGGGCCTAGAGTGATGCAAACTATATAAGAGATATAGTGCATAAGTATGCCATTCAAGGTGCATTATCCCTATAGCACATATGGCTGATTTTCTTACCAAGTTTCTTGCTAGAGGTAAGGTTGTGTACCTTCAAGATAAACTTGGCATGTTGGAGAATGAAGCCTTAGATGGAAAAGAGTTTCATCTATTATCTTGTATGTTATTGCATTCTTCTCCTTGAGAGAGAAGTCTAAGGTGAAAGCCCTTGTTTCCACCCTTTGGGATGAGCCATGATAGATCCACCCTCTGAGATAAGTCAAGGTGGATTTCATGTGTGTGACTCCAGGACTTATGGGCCCTCCTGTGAACATTGGAGAAAAGTGACGACTTTTCGATAATTAACACTTGTATTTGATATTACAAGGTGACGATCTTGTAATAGAGATTCGTTATGGTACACTTTTTGTCTATGCACATACCATAATAGGGTTATATGTAAATGGAATGTAATGTTCTTATTTACTATATCCTTGTATCACGATCTGAGGTGATATGAAAATTAGGATCACGATCTAAGGTGATTCCTCATATCAAGGTGATATGAAAATTAGGTATCACGATCTAAGGTGATTCCTCATATCAAGGTGGTATGAATATTAGGTATCACAATCTAAGGTGATTCCTCATATCAAGGTGGTATGAAAATCAGGCATCACATGTTAGGTGATTCCTCATATCACATGTTAGGTGATATTGAAAACTGGGTATCACATGTTAGGTGATTCCTCATATCACATGTTAGGTGATATGTAAAGCTTGGTATCACATGTTAAGTGATGCTTCATATCACGAATTATGTGATATATGATACTCTATATCACAAGTTAGGTGATACTTCATATCACGATTTATGTGATATGTAATTTCTTAGTATCCATATGAATCATATTAGGATCCTTCTGAACTTAGTATTACATATTGATTGGACCCTATGAAACATATCACATAGTGACATGTCTCTACATAAAATTAGTATCCATATGACAGACATCATGTGAGGTATTGTCATTAGACATACCATGGATATTTAAGAGCTATGGTGAACATCATGTGACTTGATATTCTTGCATATACCATATCTCCTGATATCACAGTGGGGTGATATCTCCTCTCTTTCAAAATTAATGATTTATTACCTTGATGGATTTTTATCTTCTCTAGCTAAGAGGGAGTGCTGATGTTTTGTATGGCTATAGTTAGGGTCATATGTGTTGACAAGGGAGACCACAACACATTATGTTTGATCATCCTCCCTATCTAAAAGGGAGTGTTAATGTTTGTAGCTTCAGTAGTATGATCACTTAGAATACATATAATACTTAGATATTGATTAATAATAATATATTATATATATATATATATATATATATATATATATGTTATATTATATACATTATTATTAATATATTATTCAAATGTATATTATTATAATATATGATTAATTAATGTAACATTATAAAATGAATAGACATGTCCCATGAAGGGACATGTCTCTCATAGCCTCATTCCCAATATAAACAAGAGAGATTGTTGCATTTGGAAAATACATACCGTATACATTCCAGGCAGTGCTATTACATTTGCAGCAATCTTAAAATCAATAATATTTATTTGAGTATTCGATAATAGTCACTACAAATAGTTCATAACTTCATATTATACATAAGTAGTAATACTATCCATATTAGTTACCATATTTAATATGGTAGAAATAATATGGTGTTTAACATGTTTTCCTGAATATAATTTAAAAAATAAAGATAATGAGATGATATAACTAGTACGATATAAATATATTTTTTAAATATACTTCGGAAAACATATTTAATAATATAGCATTAGATTTATATAAGTTATTAAGTATACTATCAATACACTAATTTTTAGGCTGCAAATATACATGTATTTATCATTTTCATAATTATTTTTGTACAGATGTAACCAAAACATTCTCATCCTCCTGCAAAAATACAGTTGTACCAGCATACCATATCTGCGTACTCGTACCCGTACCCATACCCAATTCAGTCACTTTAGATGTTTTTGCTTGAGGTTTGAAGTTCTTTGTCATAGTTATAATTATCAGAGTGGCACAGAAACTGAAGTTATTGTTAGAAAGTAAAGATCCCCAAGATAACTGAGAGGGGGGGGGTGAATCAGTTATCTGATAATTTATCCATTCAACAGCTTTAAACAATATAATCAATGTACTGATCAACCATAGAAAGATAATCATACACAATTGCACAATAACACAAGATATGTTAACTAGGGAACCTCTTGAAAAGAGTAAACCCCGGTGGGAATGATGCCCACAAAATGATGCACTAATATGAAAGTTCCTTGTTAGAGGATGGACCCTGTTAGGAGTCTTATGAAATACATTCAGTACATATAAATCCCTGTTAGGAGATTTTGAATCCCTGTTAAAAGATTCTAACCCGGTTAAGAGTTTATGGAAGACAGAAGGACCCACTGCCCAAACAACTTCAAGGCAAGATCTCTGAACCCACTGTCCAAAAGATCTTAGAATTATTCAACAGAATAATATGAAATATATTACCTCCTTCACACTGTGCCAAAACTGCACTCTCTGCTACACAAGATCACAATTCCAGATCTCTGTACTCACAAGTCTTCCTTCATCACTGAATTAGCTCTTTTCTTCACTTCATGCATATATTCGCATCTCACTCTTCATAGTACACATTACAATAAGGAAAACATTCCTTCTTATATACCAAACTCAAATAATTACAAATGAGTCGGTCCTCAATTACAAAATAATAAATTCTACACGCTACACACAGAATTCACATAAAACTGTCGACTTCCAGTTACTGTAACTTTCTCCAAACATATCCTCGAAGTTTGCACTGTGAATCACATCATCATTAATGAGTCTCCAACATCCCTTTAACTGCGCAAAATCAGATTCCATCCCAACTAAGAGATATCCTCCGATTTCCGAAAATCGCTACACAGAAACATTGTCTAAACACTGCTTTCACCAAAATGCTCATAACTCTTACAAATGAATGAATTTCTTTTTGCGCAGTTAACCATAGGTTAATAACACACCAAAGAACATACCATCAACTGCGCAAAAGCCAATCTACAATAAAACATGTGCGCAAAACAAAACTGTACCTGCTTTCCTGCTAATATCCAAAATATTACTGTGTTGACATCAATGACAATCCAAGTCATGAATGCAACAACAACTGCTACAGAATGACTGCCAAAACACTTTGCATTCATTCCTAACAGTTATTCCCTGTTACTCTCAACGATTCAGCTCTTTGATGAGTTATGGGGCTCGGGAGGAACAAGATTAACACTTGGGCCACCATGAAAGGGAGGTATTTATGAAAATATCAAGAGTATCATAAAGTGGCAAACATTCCAAGTGAAATATTCTACACAGTACAAAGAGAAAAAGAATTTTTGGAGGATTATGCGGAAAGGTCCATCTTAGTTTATAACATGCATATAAAAAACAATTGCATCCTCAAGTCACCAGGATTATATTTCTTTGAGCAGTAATAAATGATTGTATGGAACCTCTAAAACTTGATTGCAGGAGGTATGTATCTAAGCCTGTTCTTGATGACATTTATGAGTTGTGTAAAAGTTACTCCAACCCTTCTCCCAAACCACTTGTGGGTATCTAGGAATTCACTCTCAGGTATTATATTTGAATAATGGCATCACCCCTTGGGAAATTGGCAGTCTTTTAGATTATCTAAAAACTGATCTTCTCAGCACCATGGTGACCCAACTAGATACTCTCAATTCTCATACGAAAAAAGAATCTATAAAAGCTACGGCCATCTGTTGGCCCATGTGTCGAAAGCAACATTCTACTGATGGATGTCCATTAAATTGGAAAAAAAAAGTTATAATCTAGAAGAGGCAAGTAAACTGACCATTTTAAATCCAATGCTACCAACAACTAAGCAAGAAGAACAAATCCACTACATGGCCCAGCAACAACCACAATGGCAGCCAAGGCCATCAAATCAAAGTATGCTTTATTATTTACAATTTAATGTTTATTCGAACCTGCCTAATTTTTACTCTCAGCATAATTATGGAGGATAGCTTCAAACACCTCCACAACCATATGTAAAGCCATGGCCAAATCCATATTCTCCACCTTAATTAGTACAACAAGGACAATATTAGTCATTGACACAACCATGGAAGGGTGAACCATCAATTCCACCTCCATAGTCTCATATTTCATCCACTTAACCACAAATAAATTTGTGATATCAGCTGCAAAACTACTTATCCCACCTACAAGACAGTCATCTACATCTACATCACTAGTTCCTAGAACCCCAAGCCAACCCAGCCTGTATTGAATCCAAATAATAAGTCACCTCAACCAATGTAATGTCCCCTTATGTAAGTTCTTGAGATTATGGGACCATTTACTTAGATTTCAATTGCAAGAGACTTCCTTCTAATTAAAAACTTTTCCTATAAACAAAATGAGATACTTTGCAAGAATTAGATTGTTGATACCACTTATATTATGATAATAATATTAATCAATATGTGATACACAAGTATTGTATCGATGCAATGGATATATCTGATATGAATATTATACTCTGATCTTAATTACTCCGATCTGCACTATGTAGATGAGATACTTTGCAAGAATTAGATTGTTGATACCACTTATATTATGATGATAATATTAATCAATATGTGATACACAAGTATTGTATCGATGCAATCGATATCTCCGATATGAATATTTTACTCCAATCTGCACTATGTAGACTTTGTCACTTCAATATCATGGAGTTATCTTGATGTTCCTGATATAGCTTTATGAATTATGCGAATGATCTCCTTCATCCACTTATCAGATATAATCTTATGTGGTGGCAGTGGAATGATGATGCTCTATATAATTGATTTACTTGATCAACCTAATCGCTTGTCTCATCTTGTGAGAAGGCGATATACTCTTAGTTGGCCAATCTATTATTTGCTATGTCTGATTTGGCTCTAGCAATATGCAAAGATACTTGTATCAGTCTGATAAGAACTTGATCTGTATTAATACTTGCCTGACATATTAGAATATAACAGCAATTATATAAGATCTTCAGCTATGAATGCTTGCCTTGTTTACCTGCTGGGGTAAATTTAGTATTGCACAGACATAGTACAGGAAATAAAATAAACACAGAATATATCATAGATTAATAAATACTTTCATTAATCATTCCAGACTGGCAAGTACATTTACATCGTAATGATCATACAATAATATCTCCATCCCCCCTTCACCTGTAGGCGGTACATATTTATCTACCTGAAGGGGTGTGACCAAACATCACCGCCCAACCCAACTGCCCTTCGGTAATAACTAATTACCGTCGGAACAACATACTAATACCCGACATATATTAAAGTAGTCTTTCCGACTAACATCATCCCCCCCAAAAAGAAAGTCGTCTCCGGCGACTTACAACAAAATGGAGATGAAATACACCACATAGAATAAGAAAATCACTGAGAAGAAGGGGCAGAGGGGCATCCCTGAAAAAGCTAAAGTATCGCCCACCCCATCAATGCTACTTCCAGTAGGTCTTTCCCGTCACATCACATTCCTCCCGTGCCTGCACCAAACTTGTCTCAAAAACACGTATCAGCTATAGCCTCCGCTAACACAATACTATCTCCTTAGCCAATCTGACCACGATAGCCACCTGTGTTGCCTTCTCTGCTTTCAACTCCTGGGTACACTAAGTCAAGTGTCGCTCTACTACCTCCAACCGGGTGGTCAGCTCCTCCCGAGCTCTCTGTGCATCCACCAAGACAGCCTCACGTCCAGCCAACACCTACTCCTCTGAGTGCCTCAAAGCTTAGTACCCCTCTCAAAAGGCTTCTCCAGTGCTCTCTCCACTTCTGGCATGCAGACACTCCATGCCTACAGCAGCTCCAAGTCTCATCAACTGGTCACACTTTCCAAAGGCTGATAACTGAACTCAATAATTCCCTCATGCCATCCCGATGCCCCAACTCACAATTGTGGTGTT
The DNA here is from genome assembly GCA_027943335.1 of Chamaecyparis obtusa. NCBI lineage: Eukaryota > Viridiplantae > Streptophyta > Pinopsida > Cupressales > Cupressaceae > Chamaecyparis > Chamaecyparis obtusa. Next base: position 317,806 of record BSBK01001738.1, read on the forward strand.
CCCGCGAGGTCCTAGGGCAGAGCCCCAAGCGTACAAGGCGAGGTCGAGGGGCAGCGCACCCGCCGCCAAGACCAAATTAACACCTTCAAACCCACACAGAACTCCATGGAACACACCATTTTTGTGATTTTCTTCCAATCTCATACTCTTTTCTGTCAGGCACTTATGTTTTCCTCACTACCTCGTTATGTCCTTCCCTTCAGTACCATTCGTTCTTCACTGTGAACTGTTTTGATTTGTCATCATTTTTTTTTTATTTTTATTTTTAAAACCTTTTCCTCCGTGCTGCCAGTCCTTCCTTGCTTGTTCCTGTGACCATACGGAATGCAAAAACTCTGATGCTGTTTATTGATCTCCTTCTACCCATACAGCCAGAATTTTAACTCCTTGTATTTGCTTCTTGGCGTCGTACAGACACAGGTTGATGTTGCCATACTGTAGCTATGTATCCTATGTGCATTTTCTCCCATGCCATACGGAATGAAAAACAATGTTGCCAATTATTTATTCCTTCCTACCGTACGGTGCATTGTCTTCTATTGTACGGTTATGATGTTCTGCATACCGCACGGTATCTTGGCTTTTTCCATACAGGCACGTGCGCCCAAAACACTTTGCTTCTTTCTCAATGTATTCCGTACAGCCGTACGGTGGAATGATTGTAATCTTGCAAGCTCGTGTCAACTTATGTCATGTTTATGCCGTACGGTGCAATTATTATACTTCGTATGCCTTCTATTGCCATACGGTACTCCATTCGTTATTTTACAGCCGTACGATTACCACATGCTGTCCTTTGCTATACGCCAATTAAGACATGCGATTTTTCCTTTTCCCTGTACTGCTTATGCCATACGGTAGAGATATCTTGGATTTTTTAAGCTTTTAGTGTGCCGTACGGTACACTCTGTTTGACGTGGTAATGACCATACGGTCAATTCAATATATGCTTCACCTTTGCCGTACGGTGTTTTTCACTTATTCTTTTTTTTTTTAATAATTTGTTTTTGTACTTGGTCGTACAGTGCCATATCCGTACATAAATATGTCGTACAGTGGCCTTTTCACTTTCTGTCGTACGGCATGTTTTTTTTTCTTTTTTTCTTTTTTTTTTCCCACCGTACGGTCATGCATAGCTGTACGGGTAGTTTTCAATTCCCTGTTCGGAGGCTTCTCTGGTCGCCCGTACGGGCTGCTCTCGGGTCGCCTACCTGACCGCTCGAGTCCTTTTCCATCCTCTCAGTTGCTGTGTCCCTCCTCTCGGGTCCATCCTCTCCGGGGAAGGTTTCAATTTGGTCACGTTGCTAGTGTCATGTATCCGTCCGTCGAGAGTCCACAGAGTGTGCAGTCGTTCCCTCTCCCTGTCGCCAAGTCTATTTTCAATGGCAATCCAAAAGCTTGGAACCATAAATTCTACAGGGACCACGGTCTCCTTCCCATACATAATAAGGAGAATCAAGAGTTTGAAGGCTACGGTCTTCCACACAGGATTCCAGTCGTCTCCCGTGGCGATGGTTTTCGGATTTCTCTCATCCCCGAGGTTTATTTTTTCAACTTTTCTTCTTTGTACCAGATGGATTCCTCCTTCCAAAACTCATGTGCTGGGCTCTCTTTCATCTGGACTTCCCCTTCTCAGTATGTTGTATATTCCGGAGGGAACTCACTCTGGACTTCCTCAATCTTCAGTATGTTGCAGGACGGCGGAAATAATTCGTAATCGCCCATCTGCCAGTGGAATAGACTATCCATCGAATTTGTATCATCCTCCACTTTCAATATCCCTTCGGCATTGGGCTCCATGGTTTCTTCCCCTCCATCTATTCCATTGTCTGAGTCCGAATCCAAGGAGGATGCCATTTCTTCTCTGACCATCTACGTTGTGAGGTCTATTACAAGCTTCCTTTCCCCTTTCTCAAATGACAGGATGTTCTTTTTCCAGTTATGGTTGGCTCTGGCAGTCACCAACCACCCCCTCCCTAAGAGGCGTCATACCCCTTCTGCTTTAGGGGAATTACTACGAAGTCAAGGATGAATGGTTGGGTCCCGATGGTTACCTGTTGCGCCATCAGAGTTCCAAGGGGCTTGATGTCGTGCTAGTCGGCCCCAAGTAGGTTGAAGGTCGGCAGCCACAGTGTTGGCTTCCCGAGGCTTTTCCAGGTTTCCTCCGGTAGAACGTTCAGCCCAGATCCACCGTCTACGATTGTGTTTGTGAGGATGGTACCCAAGATACCCATCTCCACCACTGCAGGGTTCCGCCCATTATTTATTGATAACGTCATGGGGTCGGCTGTGAAGCCGCCGAGAACCTCCGTCCGTTCAACCGTGCTTGCTGGAATGTTTTGGCCTAGGAATAGGGCTATTTTCAAGTGCGGCATAGTTTCCAGTAGGTCCTTGACCTTTATGGGTACCTCCATTTGCATCATCTGCCTTAAAATATTTTGTTCGCCCATTGCTCGGGTAGAAGTGCCGGCGTCTGTGGAGTCCCTTCGGTCCTCCATACCCTTCGCGATCTCGGCCTTCACCTCGAGCATCCTTTGTTTCTCCGTCGGAGGGTGACGATATGTGGCCTTCTTCATTTGCCCAAGTGTGATTGCTAGGACCTTCTCCGTGCCCCCTCGTTCCATGTCCAGGATGTTGCAGCCGAGCTTCGGACAGTTAGCATCCTCGTGGTCCCCCGGTCCGCACCACCGACACAGTTTTAGTGGAGCAGTAGCCTCATTTTGACAGTCACGGGCATAATTTCCCCATTGGTTATAGCTTCTGCACTGTATCATGGGCCTCCCCTTCGCATCATACTCGACCCGCAGCTTGTTCTCATCATTGCCTCGACCTCCCCGTCGGTTGTTTCTATACCCGCCGGATGATGCAACATTTTGTTGACTGCCGGTCTCGGACGTGGAGGGTTGCTCCTGGGTGAAGAGCACTTGTTGATTTCTCGCCCTTAGGTTGTAGGGACATTCTTTGGTGGAATGTCCCGCAATCTGGCAGATGTCGCAAAAGGCTTTCTTGGGACAAGAACCTTTCGTGTGGCCTGCTTCTTTGCAGTCTATGCACCACACGGTGTCTTCCTCTGCTTTGCTCGAGCCTCCCTTAGTGGCCTTCAGTTCTTTCATCATCCTCTCCAGATCTTTTTGTAGGGCCAACACTTTCTTACTCGATTTGCCCTCGCTGCTTTCTGCCTCCGTTTCATCATTCGAAGACTTAGTCTTCCTGGAGGTCTTATATTCGCTCTCCAGATCCATTGCTCGATTGTACGCGTTGCTGTACGACGTGGGCGGGACAATTTTCATTTTCCTCCGAAGGGATGTTTTTAGTCCCTCCACGAACCACCTCTTCTTGAGTTCGTCTGCTGGGGCGGACTCCATCTTCCCGATAAGTTCCTTCAGTCGCCGCCCGTAGGCATGGACAGACTCGTTCTTCGTCTATTTTGTGTTGTAAATTTCGGCCAGAATCTCATTGTCGTCTCTTAACAACTGAAATTCTGTCTGGAAGGCCTTTTTCAATCATTCCATGTCGTCAGGCCTGTTTTGTCTACATCCGAGTACCAATCAATGGCTCCCTCCCTTAATGTCACGGGGAATTGTCGGATCCATTCATCCTGGTCCGTGACTCCATTGGCAGCCCATATAGTCTCACAGGTTCGACAATGACGAACAGGATCCTCCTTTGCTTGGCCTGTGAACTTGGGCAGTTTCTGCTTACTCGTAGCCATGGTAGGTTGTTGCCTCCATGGGGGATTCGGTACTCCGACACTACCTCCTCCTTGAGTATTGTGTGTAGTGTTCACCAATGGCACTTGCCCTTGCAGTAGTTGTGTGATTGGTGGGACCGTACTGTGTGGAGTCCTTGGTTCCAATAGAGGATTCGCCTGTGCGTTCACAGGGCCTTCGGTCGTACTGTCACTAGCACCTCCGGTAGTACCGTCACCTTCGACCGTACAGTTCCCTTCGTGGTCTTGGTCCTCCGCACCTAGTGTACGGGTTAAATCTTCAAACAAGTCTCGCTCTTCCTGAAATAAGACTTTTCTCAATAGTGTTTCCTCGAGTAGTTCTTCCCTACTCCGCACTCTCCGATGCTCCGGCGAAGTGAACTGTTCTCCGTCGGCCTCTGCACCTTCCGTACCACTTCCAAGGTTCCCTTCGGGCAACCCTCCAACAAGCTGGTCCTTGGCAAGTTGCCTCAGCCTATACCGACATTCACAGTGCTGCACGGAGATCAAAGCCTTCTGTGCGGCCTCACCTTCGTCATCTCGTGCCTTTTTATTTCTATCTTTATTTAAAACATTGGGCATAAATCCTTTCCTCACTTCTCTTCCCGAGTACGTCTAGGCAACGGCGCCAGATGTTTACCCGCTGGGGTAAACTTAGTATTGCACAGACAGTACAGGAAATATAATAAACACAAAATATATCATAGAATAATAAAGACTTTCATTAATCATTCCAAACTGGCAAGTACATTTACATCGTAATGATCATACAATAATATCTCCATACCCCCTTCACCCGTAGGCGGTACATATTTATCTACCCGAAGGGGTGTGACCAAACGTCACAGCCCAACCCAATTGCCCTTCGGTAATAACTAATTGTTGACTTGGTGGTCAGCACCTCCTTTGGGGTTACCATGGATCTGGGTAAATCTGGTGTTTGTGACGTTCGTTGATAGTTCGAGCTTTTGGCGCAACGGCAAACATTCCAACAATTGGTATCAGAGCCTTGGGTCATGGGTTCGAATCCCAAGAGGTCTCCTTTATTCCGTTGGTGCGGAACCCTCGGTCGGTGCTGAGGGGGAGAGAGTCTCCTTCATTCCGTTGGTGCGGAACCCTCAGTCGGTGCTGAGGGGGAGATTGTTGACTTGGTGGTCAGCACCTCCTTTGGGGTTACCATGGATCTGGGTAAATCTGGTGTTTGTGACGTTCGTTGATAGTTCGAGCTTTTGGCGCAACGGCAAACATTCCAACACTAATTACCGTCGGAACAACATACTAATACCCGACATATATTAAAGTAGTCTTTCCGACTAACATGCCTGATATATCTTATGATTATAGCAATTCAAATGGTGCTGTATCTGATTTGTAACATGTATAAACATGCATCCCAAAGCCAAAAGGCTGCTTCTCAACTTGAGAAAATCCACAAAGCATATGAAATAGAAATAAAGGTATTCAATGATGATTCTGAATTGATGTTTGAAACTCCCTTTATACCTTTATCCCGTAAAGGCCATGCCTTTTGGAATAGCCATTCCCTGAAGAGTCATTTCTTGTCCTTCAATGATCGCTGTTTGTTAACATAGAAAGTTGTCTCGATAATAACAGTCAATGACATCACACCCCCTGGGAGTAATTCAGAAATATATCTTTAAGCCACATCTCTCAATAAATAATTAATCATTTTTTGATATACTACTATGGCAGCAATATTCAGTATTTATTAAGTTTTCTTCCACATGAATAACTGATATTACATGTTATTTATACTCAATCAATTGTCTTAAGCTGATATTTATATTAACTGCTGCAATTCGTAATGAATAGCCACCCTAGATTGAATTGATTTAATTGATCAATTCAATCTAATTAACTTGATTGAATTGATTAATCTGATTTAATTGATATTTATAGAGCATTCAATGAATGCTCTATATAATTGATTTACTTGATCAACCTGATCGCTTGTCTCTTCTTGTGAGAAGGCGATATACTCTTAGTTGGCCAATCTATTATTTGCTATGTCTGATTTGGCTCTAGCAATATGCAAAGATACTTGTATCAGTCTGATAAGACCTTGATCTGTATTAATACTTGCCTGACATATTAGAATATAACAGCAATTATATAAGATCTTCAGATATGAATGCTTGCCTGATATATCTTAAGATTATAGCAATTCAAATGGTGCTGTATCTGATTTGTAACATGTATAAACATGCGTCCCAAAGCCAAAAGGCTGCTTCTCAACTTGAGAAAATCCACAAAGCATATGAAATAGAAATAAAGGTATTCGATGATGATTCTGAATTGATGTTTGAAACTCCCTTTATACCTTTATCCCGTAAAGGCCATGCCTTTTGGAATAGCCATTCCCTGAAGAGTCATTTCTTGTCCTTCAATGATTGCTGTTTGTTAACATAGAAAGTTGTCTCCATAATAACAGTCAATGACATCGCACCCCCTGGGAGTGATTCAGAAATATATCTTTAAGCCACATCTCTCAATAAATAATTAATCATTTTTTGATATACTACTATGGCAGCAATATTCAGTATTTATTAAGTTTTCTTCCACATGAATAACTGATATTACATGTTATTTATACTCAATCAATTGTCTTAAGCTGATTTTTATATTAACTGCTGCAATTCGTAATGAATCGCCACCCTAGATTGAATTGACTTTTATTAGAATCTCTGCACATTATGATGAATCGCTACTTCCATAGAATTGTCCTCTTGAATGCTCAGCATATAAGTTTGTTCGCATGTAATGAATTGCACTTAACCATTGTTCCTTAATATATTGTAATAACCACCCCCGATCTGAAAATGCAAAATTCTGAATTTTCTGATGTTTTTGTGTTTGTAGTTAATTCTGATTTTTTTGTGATGTCTTCAGATTTTGAACATAAATGCAAAATAATAATAGGAGACAGTACACAAGCAACTAATTGAATATTTAAATAACTCAGGGATTATATTGGCAATCAATATAATAGGTACATACCCTGTCACAGCCAAGCCCTAGATACATCAGCAATAACAACTGCAGGTCTGATGAAGCCTTCAATTGTCTGATAATGTCCTACAGCAGCAGATTGCTGTCACACATTCCTCTATATGCAATAGTCTTCCTGATAGCCCAGCGCCTAGGTTTGCCAGGCAACCCAAGAACTCCTCAGCACACAAGGAAAGTGACTATGGTGCTAATGTGATGAAATTATCTGATGGATCTGTAGGATCTGAAGCAATTATGGCCTTCCTCTGATCAGAATTGCATAAAACCCATGTTGCCTCTCCTAGAACAATTTCTCTTGCTGATGAATGCTACGGCCGGTTATAGGATTGAATGGCACTGACTATATGGTCTCAAAAAACCCAGATCTGCTCTTTCTTTTGAAAACAACCATGAAAACTCTGCCAATACCTTCAGTAGCAAACTAATAATGAATTCCTATCACCAATTCCCAGAATGAAACAATAAATCAAACCCTTGGGAAGTGTTGCACTCCTGCAGGTCTCCAAAAATGTGAAGGTTTTCGTCTCCACAATCGATCTGCTGAAACCCTTGCTCAGAGCTCCAAACCAAATAAAGCCAAAGCTTAAAATAACCTGTGAATAATGAAAAAGGGCCTCCAAACTTTCTTTTAATCCTCCTCCCAACTTGGGCGTCTACTTTTAGGGTTTCCATGAGTACTTTAATCATATAATGATTTGCTTTAATTTGAATAGAAACTCCTCCAAGGCCGTCATACCCCTTCATGCCCTCTTATTGGTATTTTATTTGCCTTTAGAAACAACTTAACATCCTCCTAGGATGGCTGTACCACTTATGTTGAGTATGATGTCATTGATGTCAAAGGTTGATGATCAAAGTCGTATGAATCTTAAAGGACTATTTAAAGTAATAGAAAATTGGTTGAGCTGCTTGCTTGCTTGCTTGAGTTGCTTGAGGTGGTTGAGTTGCATGACGAGCTTGGCGTGCCTGACGTGCTTAAGCTGCCTTGTTGTCTACTTCAGCTGCTTAGTCAGCTTAATATGCCAACTCAGATTTTATATATCCAAAGGGTCAAACAAATTTATTATTTCCTCCTCCATATCAATGGAAAAGTAAAACCTGTTTGCCCGTTGGGGTAAACTTAGTTTTGCACAGACATAGTACAGGAAATATAATAAACACAGAATATATCAGAAAAAAATAAATACTTCCATTAATCATTCCAGACTAGCAAGTACATTTACATCATAAGATAATACAATAATATCTCCCGTGTCCATCCTCCGAGAGGGTATATAAACTACCCGAAGGGCCACGACCGAAACAACATGACGCAACAGTTTACCTCTCAGTCACTAACGACCGAGGCTAACATAATACTTTATTAATATAATAACCCGTACATACAATTATCCCGACAACATCATCCCACCCAAAAAAACAAGTCATCTCCGATGACTTACAACAAAAGGGAGACGAAATACACTACATAGAATAAGAAAATCATTAAAGAGAAGGGGCGGAGGGCGTCCCTGAAAAAGCTTAAGTGCCGCCCTCCCCATCAATGCTGCATCGTAGTTCTTTTTCCGTCACATCACATTCCTCTTGTGCCTGCACCAAACTTATCTCCAAAACATATTTTTTACTTGTAGCCTCCGCTAACTCTTGTTCAAACAATACTATCACCGGGCCAATCTAACCTTGATAGCCACCCGTGCCGCCTTCTCCGCTTCCAACTCCCGGTACTCTGAGCCAAGTGTTTCTCTACTGCCTCCAACCGGGTGGTCAGCTCCTCCCGAGCTCTCCAAGCCACCAAGACAGCCTCACGTCCAGCCAACACCTACTCGAAGTGCCTCAAAGCGTAGTGCTCTCTCCACCTCCGGCATGCAGACACTCCATGCCTGCAACAGCTTTGGGTCTCATCAATTGGTCACACTCCCCAAAGGCTGATAACTGAACTGACTGGGGGTCTAGGGGGCAATGCCCCTAGCGGGGTCGAGGGGCAGCGCCCCCGCCGCAAAGACCAAATTAGCAACCTCAAACCCACACAAAAGTCCATGGAACACACCATTTTTATGATTTTCTTCTGATCCCATACTCTTTTCTGCAAACCGCTTATGTTTTCCTCACTATCTGCTTATGTCCTTCCCTTCGATACCATACGTTATTCATTGTGAATTGTTTTGATCTGTCGTCGTTTTTTTTTTTTGGAACCTTCGCTGCCACTCCTTGCCGTCCGTATGAAACTGCTCTACCTTCTAGCCGTAGCGACTGTGCCTTCCTACGTGTACTTGAATAAATGAAACCGTACGGCATTTTGTTGCGTACCAAAATTCGGTCTTAATCCTGTGTCGTACAATTACTTGGCACCTTACTCACGCATGGGTCCGTCCGTTTCAAACATCCATACGGTCTAAACTGTGCGTGTTTGGTCTCTCTATTGTACGAGCCTCTCCATGTTCTAGTTTCTGCACCGTACGGTATCGACTCTTTACCTTTTGTGCCGTGCGGCATCATTTTGTCTTGTTTGCACCAGCGTCGTACGCTGGTTTGTTGTTTCCTCTCTTCCGTCGTACGATGACCACTCTGTGTTCATTCTTTCCGTACGGTATTTTCCTTCTAACGCTGCTCTCTCCGTACCACCCGTACGGTAATATACGCTTGAACACGTGTGCTTGTCCTCTCATGTCGTACGGGTTGTCTATTTATGTGGCAATACAGTCCGTACAGATGTACCTCTTGCTGCGCACGTACAACAACCACTTTGTTTCTCCTTGCACGTGCACTTCCTTGCCACCGTACGGTGGGGTGTGTGTACGGCCTGTTATTTTTTCTCCTTGTGTCTCCCTTCACTTCGCTTGTCGTACGGTGACTTTGAAGACTAATTGGCACTCTGTCTTTTGTCGTATGGTAACCAAGCCGTACGGTTATTAAATGTCGTACGGTCACATCACCGTACGGTGTTTCCAATATTCTATGCACTTTTAGCCGTACGGTGCCTTCTCTTTTTTTTTCTTTTTAAATCTTAATCTAATTGCCTTTCGGATGCTTCTCCGGTCGCTCGTCTGGACGTCTCTTGGGTCGCCTGCCTGACCTCTCGAGTTCGTTTCCATCCTCTCAGGTGCTCTATCCCTCCTCTCGAGTCCATCCTCTCCAGGTAAGGTTTTAATTTGGTCCCAATAATGGCGTCATGTATCCGCAGTTTGTCGAGAGTCCACAGAGTGTGCAGTCGTTCCCTCTCCCTATCGCCGAGTCTGTTTTCAATGGCGATCCAAAAGCTTGGAACCATAAATTCTACAAGGACCACGATCTCTTGCCCATACATAAGAAGGAGAATAAAGATTTTGAAGGCTGCAGTCTTCCACACAAGATTCCAATCATCGCCGACAAGAATGAGCTTAGGTTCCTCTTCCTTGCCTAGATTCATTGGTTTGACAGACGACTCCTTATTCTTCATGGGGTTTTGCTCATCAAATTTATGCGTTGGGACTTGCTTACTTTTGCATCCCCTTCCTTGTATTCACCATACTCCGAGGGAAATAGTTTCGGCATTTCCTCAATACTTAGTACATTGCATGCTAGTCAAAAGAATTCGTAGTCCTCCAGTTGCTAGTGGAAGAGACCATTTAGTGAATCTGCATCATCCTCCAAGTATTCCCCCAATCTCAGCACACCTTCACTATTCGGTTCCATTTCGTTCCTTCCTTCATCCCTTCGATCGTCTTCTCCTTCGGAGTCAGATTCAGAGGAGGAAGCTATCTCCTCACTCACCAACTGGGTACGCAGATCAATTGTGAACTTTTTCCCTCCATTCTCCATCGAAAGGGTATTCCTTTTCCAATTATGGTTCGCTTTGGCTATTACTAACCATCCTCTACCCAGTATGGCGTCATAGTCTTTCTGCTTCAGTGGAATGACGACAAAGTCAAGTACAAACGGTTGTGTACCGACAATGACCGCTTGTGCCATCAGCGTCCCGAGTGGTTTGATACCCTGCTGATCTGCACCCAGTAAGTTGAAGGTTGGTGGCCACAAGGTGGGCTTTCCTAGTTTTTTCCACGTTGCCTCTGAAAGGACGTTCACTCCTGACCCACCGTCCACTATAGTGTCTGTTAGGATGGTGCCAAGGATGCCCATCTCGACGACTGTCGGGTACCTTCCACTATTTACAGCAAGTATCATCGGGTCCATTGCAGACCCTTCAGGGATGTCCATACGTGTGGTATTTGGCTACGTGGCCAAGTTCCCCAACAGTGTCGTTCCCAAGTGAGGCATGGTGTGAAGGAGGTCCTGGAGTTTCACCGATACCTCTAATTGTAACATTTGTCTCAAAATGTGTTGTTCTGCCTCCCTCCGACCTGAGGTGGTAGCCATCTCCCATGTTTCTTTTGGTGCCTTCATCGCCTTCTCTATTTCTTCCTTACCCGCCCATGTCACTTGTTTTGCTTGTGACCGTGTGATGGCTAGTACCCCCTCGTCACTTCTCATTCCCTCGATGTTGAGCAAGTTGACCCCAGATTTTGGGCAGTTCGCATCCTCGTGGTTGCCAGGACCACACCAGCAGCAGAGCTTCTGCGGGGTGTCACCCTTGTCACGGTCCCTTGCAAAGTGGCCCCACTAATTGCAAGCTCAGCACTGGATCATCGGCCGACCCTTGGAGTCATATTGTATTCGACTCATGTTGGTGTTGTTATTTCCCCTTCCGCCACCACGTCAGTTGCCTCCGTACCCGCCGGAGGATGTGTTATTGTTAGTCTCTGCCCCCAATGTAGATGGTTGCTCTTGGGTAAATAGCACTTGTTGATTCCTCACCTTCATGTTGTATGGGCATTCCTTGGTGGAATGGCCCATGATCTGACAAATGTCACAAAATGCCATTTTGGGACACGACCCCTTTGTATGGTCGCTCGCCTTGCAATCCGTACACCAAATGTCAACTTCCCCCTTGTTGGTACCCCCTTTCATGGTCTTGAATTCCTTCGTCATTCTCTCCATGTCCTTTTGGAGTGCCCTGACTTTTCCCTTCGACTCGCCATCACTACCACTGTCATCGTCCGAAGTGTCATCTTCGTCAGAAGAGGACTTGCTTCTTTTCTTCTTGGAGGTCTTCTGTTCCCTCTCCAAGTCCATCGCCCAATTATAGGTGTCTACGTATGAAGTGGGGGGGCACTATCTTCATTTTCCTCCGTAGGTTAGATTTCAGGCCCTCCACGAACCATCTTTTCTTCAAGCCATCCGATGGCTGGCTATCCATTTTTCCAACTAACTCCTTCAATCGGCAACTTTAAGCCCATACAGTCTCTTTCCTACCTTGTTTGCTACCGTATATCTCAAAAACAATTTCATTGTCATCCCTCAAGAGCCGAAACTCCTTTTGGAATTCTGTCTTGAGTTCATCCCAAGTGGTCACCTTTGTTTTGTCCACATCGGAGTCGGAGTACCAATCGATGGCTACCCCTCTCAATGTGGCCGGAAACTATTTTACCCATTTTGCGTGGTCGGTGACTCCATTCGCCGACTAGATTGTCTCGTACATACGACAATGCCGTACTGGATCTTCCTTCCCATCGCCATGGAATTTTGGCAGCTTTTCTTTATTAGTCGCCATGTTTACTTTTCTAGATGCCAACTGTGTTTGCAGCACCGATTGTGTTACAGGCTGGGATGGTACTGCCAGCGTCGGTCCTCCGGAATTGTTCGGTACCATACCGCTTGATGTCCACAAACTACTGGAACTGTCCAAGCCTGGTGGGCTACTGTGATCCTCGTGCCCCTCTGTCACTTCGAAACTCTCGATGGCAGCGGTATCCTGAGCCTCCCTCCATGTGGCTTCCTCTTCTTCCTTCCTTCGGGCTTCTCTTGCTTCCGTCCGTGGGGTTAAGGTTAAGGACCCAAACAAGCTCCTTGTTTCCTCTAGGCGGTCCTCATCACTTCTTCTGGCCTCCCGGTCAGATTCCTCCAGACCCTCACCTTCACTTACTCCCTTCGGTAGTCCTTCGACGCATCTTTGGAATCTCTCCCTTCGCTCGGCTTGGTGCTATGTGAGTATGGCAATTCTAGCGGCTTGTTCTTCTTCGAGTTCCTTCTTTAAACTTCTATTTTTATTCAATTGATTAAGCATAAATTCTATTCAATGATTCCGTCCTCATTCGTCCTCACATTGATATTCTCCTCCAATGGTATTCCCATCCATCCACTCATTCCGTCACTTGCCAGATTTGTTTGGCAACGGTGCCAGATGTTTGCCCACTGGGGTAAACTTAATTTTGCATAGACATAGTACAGGAAATATAATAAACACAGAATATATCAGAGAATAATAAATACTTTCATTAATCATTCTAGACTGGCAAGTGCATTTACATCATAAGATAATATAATAATATCTCCCATGTCCATCCTCCGAGAGGGTATATAAACTACCCGAAGGGCCACAACTGAAACATCACGACGCAACGGTTTACCTCTCGGTCACTAACGACCGAGGCTAACATAATACTTTATTAATATAATAACCCGTACATACAATTATCCCGACTACAAAACCTTGATTTTATTAATGGAGTGCATTTTCTTTAATTTATGGCTGGGCAGTGAAGTTTTAAATGAAAAACGTGGGCATGTGTTATATTATATGGGTTGGTGTTATACAGCTTTACAATGACCAAGAAGGTGCCGTCTTTTAAAAAGGCTTTTTTTCAGCTGTTTCTTGAAGAGTCATGCGTACTCAATGAAACTGGGCATTTATTGTGCATTTTATCCAGGGTGTCGTGGCTGGCAATAAAAGCAGCGTTCTGCCACAGATTTCCTTTTTTTGGCGAAACATATTATTGATCAAGGGTGGACATTGGGAGAATAGGTCTTTTGTCTCTTTTAGTTTATTAAAAAAAATTAAAATTGCAAAAGAAGCTTTGCATATGGTAATATTGACTGATTATTCTTGAGCCGTATGAAATTGTGAATTACTAAAAGGAAAACGTGAGTTTGGAAGATTGAAACATTATTTCAAATGAAAAACTAACGGATATGATTTATAGGAAGTGAAGGTGGCAGAAACATGGTTGTGCGTTACTTCTCCGGTATGGTGGGAATTTTTCGCAAGGGAATTAAGGCTGGCAGCATTTTAAGGAGTTGAAAGTGTGCAATTCTTAGTGACTGATATATGAGAAAAAGAGCTCATGTATGGAAAGGGGTAGAAGCAATTTGTGAAGGCATAATGGATTTTTGTAAGCATGAGATAATTTTGAGTTGAAGGTGCTGTGTTGAATAGAGCATGCTGTGATTAAGTTGAGTGAAGATATTTCAGTAGGGCGTGATCTCTACTAACCTGTGAGTGCATTTGCGCATGACCTTTATTCTTTGGTGTGAGCCCTTACTTCTATTGTGTGAATCTCCAGCTACAGTGAGAGGTCATATTTCCTGAAAATTGTTAGGATCTGCAATTTATTGCCGATTATCTAAGTTGTACAATTCATATTATTGCCAAATCATGATCAGGTTGTCATCTTTTAACCTAAGATTTGCCATATAAGGTCAAAGTTTGCAGTTGTGGGCGCATGGATTTATCTTGCTAGAATTACAAAGTAATGGCATGAGTTTGGTATTCTTATTCTTTCGAGGGTACGGTGATCATATTTTTGGATTCAGCATTGTGAAAATTCCATATTCTAGTCTTACTTCATCAGAATTACATTAGAAGGGATTTAAGGTTTGCAAGTAACCTAGGGGCAGTTGGTGTTATACATGCATGAGGTTGATAAGTGCAATATAGAGTCTAGCATGCTGATTGAGTTGAGTTTTGTTAATGAGTCGAGTTGATATTGTGTGTGATTTCTAATTGGATGGGATTGAAGTTGTGTATGAGAAAAGATTGGTGTGGAAACAAAATTCATGACATCAGGTTCAGAGTATTTTTGAGTGGGTACTCTAACTGAGGTTGGTGTCTCAACCGACTGGAGTTGGTGCTTCAGTTGTTCGAAGTTGGTGCTTCAAAGAGGATTGGTGCTCTTTGAGAGTTGGTGCTCACATTTGTAATCTGGTTTGGTGCCCATTTTGTTAATGAAAAGCTATTGTGTGTCGTGGTTTTTTAGCCGTACGTGTTTCCCGCGAGAAATTGGGTGTTTGCATCTTGATGGTTTCTTTTTTCATGTTTTATGTGGTTTCGGGCTTCTAAAAGTTTAAAAGTTCTGAAATATTGATTCACCCCCCCCCCCCTCTCAATATTTCTTGTGTGCTCTTCATTTTATTTATCTCTTTATTAAAATAATATAAAGTACTTTATGAGTAAAATACTTTATTTATTCTCAAGTTACTTTATAAAATTAAGATAAAGTAACTTATAAAAGAACTTTATTTGTTTAAAACATTAAAATTTAACACTTTAAAATTTATGTTTATTCCTAGAACTCATCACCTGGCCTCTCTAACTAGAAACTGATGCTACACTAGGCCCTCGAGTGATGTCCAAATATAGCAAGTTACTGTCAGTCCCCTCCTAAAAAATAGGACCTCCTCCTAAAAATTAGGGAACTATCTCAAACCATCTGGAATGTCTACAAATGCATCACAAGCCATCTCCCAGTCTCCTAAAAATAGGAGATTGTCTCTAAACATCTAGAATGGCTCATAAAGCCCTCTACAAAGCTTCACAAGCTCTAGGTGGTCAACTGGCGAACTACCAATCTCCTTCGAAAAAATAGGAACTCTCATAAAAATAAGAAACTGGCTCAAAGCTCTTGAAATGCCACACCAATCTCCTGAAAGGGCCATAAGACCCCTAGATGGGCTCCCCATCCACAGTATTAGCCTATGAGAACCCTACAAAAAGGCTAATCCTGCTAGAAAAAACTGACACTCAGGAAGGCACAAAGAGGGCACTGCAATCTGCCCTCCCCAAAGATTGCTTGTCCTCAAGCAATGCCACTGCAACCTCCAATCAGCAAACTGATCCAAATGGAATCGAGAATGATCCCAACATTCCACGTCAAATCTTGGAAGGAATCCACCACGCTAACATTGCGCCACTCTAACCATAATTGGAATGCCATCGTGCCAAATTTGCACTCTCCTCCTCTAGGACCCCCAAAAGTAAATCATCACCAAACCCAAGGCTGAAATGGCTAAAACCTATATCAAGAAACATCCTTACCAAGGCATCTTAGTGAGGTCCATAATTGCAATCCTTGTACGTGACATGATCTCAGGTAACAAAAACCTCAGCAACTCTCCATGATATCGCATAAGTAAAATAGATCGATCTCTATCAAGAAGCTAGTGTAAGATTATACCGACCAAACCATCTCTAAACTCTAAATCACCTATCCAAACTTGAGTCATTATCTCACAGCTGAAAACTTCACTTGGGTCCCAAATCATCACTGCAACACATCCCCTAAAAATGAAGAGATAGATATCTCTCAGAGTGTTTACCAACTATCCATCTTTGAATGATCTTATAGGGATGTGGAGGGTGCCCCTCGTATGTGCATAGAAAAATATGCTAGTCCACACTAGACTTCTGATATGAATCAGATCAGGACCAAGAAAACTAGGAATCATCCCTTTGATGGTGCAAAATGTACTTTCAATGTCATGTGATGATAGGATCTCATCATCGTGACAAACCACCATATCTCCATATGTAGTATCCCCCACATCATCGTGAAGCAACCATCCTGAAGAAGAACCAACAAAGAGATGTGATGAACTCTCGCATGGCAATGAGTCAACACAAAGTCTCCCAATACTGTTGTTATGACCTCGGCCGACAATATGAATGATACCAAAGGTGTCATCATACCAATGCAAACCAAAGGAATCCACCTCATACCCAATATCCATCCAATAGACATGCCTCCCCACCAACTGAATGGCTGATGTAGACCATGAACAATCAGTAGGTGCAGTGCAATTCCCAGTAGGACAGCCACTAGCCCATGACAATTCAGCAAAGATGAAGGCACCAGCTAACATATGGATCACTGCTATATCATAAAAGGTCAGGTAAACAGTCTCAAGGATGAGTTATGGTTGCATATTACACCCATCAAAGACATCTCTTGTGTGGCTGCTCCACTGAGTGTCACTAACAAAATCAGTACCACCGTCGAGAAAATGATCAACAACAGTATTTCCAAAATTAATCAACCCTTGCTCATCATCATCTATAGAGTGCTGAATATCATGGATGTATTGAAGATGGAGCTCGGCATGTTGAGCCAACATGGCAGTTCTTGCCTTCACAAGCCAACTCTCTTCCGTTCTTGGGGGTTGATTTGATGTTCAAAACTGTTAGATTTCCACAATCCATATCAATGCTATGTAATTTTTTATGGGATTCGATTGTGTAGAATTTTTTAACATCAATGTTTCGGATCACACTCCGTGATCCATCATCATGAAGCATTTTTTTTCTTCTCCTTATTTCTCTTGCATCATGATGATGGATCACGGAGTGTGATCCGAAACGTTGATGTTAAAAAATTCTACATAATCAAATCCCAGAAAAAATTACATAGCATTGATTTGATGTTTTTTCTTCTCCTTATTTCTCTTGCATCATGATGATGGATCACGGAGTGTGATCCAAAACGTTGATGTTAAAAAATTCTACACAATCGAATCCCAGAAAAAATTACATAGCATTGATTTGATGTTGTTGTCTCAAAGTTAACAAATTCAGTCTTCTCACAAGGAGCACTAACCACAAAGTTATGTCTAACCCTTGCTTCTTGTACACCATGAAATGGAGAGTCAATATCACTGACACCATGAATATAGGCAGCTAACTCATGAATATAAAGTAATGTAGTACTGCTGTCCCAAATCAGACATTCAGGGCTGACTGTACCATTATTTTAGCTGCCTCTGAAATCTTCAATGCTAGAGCGCTCCATGACACCAACCAAATCCATGTAGTGTACTCTCAAATATCCCTCCACTAGAGGTGACATTAAATCCACATGAGGCAAGTTATGTAAACCCACAAGGAATTCTAGTTCATGTCTGAAACCTGATTGCCTTACTTGCTTGACCACATATTGCACTAACTCGGTCCCTTGGTGCCTTGGGTACACAACTAAGGCCTCGTTCTCATCTTCCAATGGAATCCCCATAACGGAAGAAGATCCCTGATGACATGGTGACTCCAAATCCCAAGTGCCAAACTTATTAGATTTCTCTACCTCCTCCCTGTATGCAATGGCTGCTATGGATGAAGGAATAGGACTGTTGTCATATATCAGAATAACAGATCAGAATTGCATAAAACCCCGCGTTGCCTCCCCTAGAACAATTTCTCTTGCTGATAAATGGTACGGTCAATTATAGGATTGAATGGCACTGACTATATGGTCTCAAATAACCCAAATCTTCTCTTTCTTCTGAAAACAACCATGAGAAATCTGCCAATACCTTTTGTAGCAAACTAATAATGAATTCCTATTGCCAATTCTCTGAATGAAACAATAAAGCAAACCCTTGGGAGGTATTGCACTCCTGCAGGTCTCCAAAATTGTGAAGGTTTTCATCTCCACAATCAATCTGCTGAAACCCTTGCTCAGAGCTCCAAACCAAATAAAGCCAAAGCTTAAAATAAATGTTGGTATAAATAAATATTCACCTAATTACACTTTACTTAAGCTTACTTAGGATAATGCATATATACTATTTTGCATATGAGACACTTAGGAGTTTGCACCTTTATTTGCACATAGTGTAGGAGAAATTCCACTTTATGCAATGACAGTTGTTATCAAATTCCACTTTGTGTTCTCTCCACCTTTAGTGCACTTGTCGCATTATCATCATCCACATTCATTTAGTTAAAGGATTTAGTACAAGGTAGTTTTCCTCGACATTTTTATGGCAACATCATCCAACCAAAGAAAACATTTTCTATTGTATTAGATAGATTCATTCTTGGTGGCATCAACTTCATGTTTCCAGCGTTGCATTGTCATGTCGTTGTATGCTCTTGCATGAGCCATGTTGTACATGCACTATCATAAAGTGCCACACCTCTTTGTACTTTGTCATTGATGACATATTTGATGTAATTCCGGAGTACTTAAATTAAGAAATATCTTGTGAGACCTGGTGCATGGCTCTGGAGGAGACTTAGATTGCACATATTTGCCATTTGTCTCCATGCCTAATCTTTATCATGTTGCAATGAGTGATTCATGGGTCATTATACATCGACATTGGTAACTAGTTTTGTCACACTTTGACATTCTTGGTGCAGCATTGTATGATAGTCCCAACAGGTACTGAGAGGGGGAGGGGTGAATCAACACCCAATTAAACTCGAAGATACTCTTAGATCCACTAACTATTACTGCATGCAAAACATACCCTATAAAGGAAATAAACAACACAAAATCACAGCAGCATAGAACGCCAGATATATCACGTGGAAACCCAAATTGGGAGAAAACCACGATGTAAGTTGGAACTCACAAATTTTGCACTCTTCTGAAGTGCGCCCTGTGAAAAGCCCTCCCTGTTAAAGGATTACAAACACAATGTTAGGTGCGACCCGGTTAAAGGATTTGAATAAGGCCTGTTAAAGCCTGCCTTGTTAGAGGACTTTAAAACATCAACTAGATGTCACCTAGTTAAAGGATTTAGTACAGATACTGGGATTTGGCTATTGCAATTGTTAGAAAGCAATAGAAGGGTTGATCTTTTTAAATGGCTTTGCAAAGCCTGATAAGATCACTGATTCACTCACTAAGAGTCACCACCGGGCACCACTGGTATGCTCTCCTTAGGTTACTGTGCTTCCTTGCACACTCTCTTCCTTTTCTTCTTCTCTTCTTCTTTTCCCTTTCTTTTACAACGGCTTTGATCAGCGTACCGTTTCAGTCCTCCTTGGCAGAGTAATGGCAAATGATCCTCTTCACTAACTGCAGAATATATACACTTCATGCAAAGCGTAGGACAGCTGTACATATGAGAGAAAGAAGCGCAAATTGCTCAAATTCAACTTCAAAAGATCTTCCCGCTCGTTGTCGTTATGATCCCCTTGAAGATCTCTTGTGAATCCATCGTCCAGTCGTGTTTCAGTCTTTAAAGGAAACATCAAATGCGTGTCACATACTTTCCCTTAATAGAAAATCCTCCATGAATCCACTATCCAGTCGTGTTTCAGTTCTTTAAAGGAAACATCAAATGCGTGTCACATTCTTTCCCTTAATAGAAAATCCTCCATGATTTGTGCAACAAAACACAGTTATTGCTTCGGTCATTGTCTTCACCAGTCACTGCTCCGATCATTGTCTTCACTGGTCACCAACTCTAAACAGTTAGTAATACGCCGAGTACTCTATTCAAGTGCATTGTTGCACTTCACTTTGCTAATCACTATGTCACCGGTTCCCTAGCATTTGGACATTGTTATCATAGACATCAATGACAACACCACTGATTATTACCGGTGGTCTCTTTACCGATTGCATCCTTACTGGTAATGCCAACATTGTATCTATTTTCTTCCTATGGAGGAGCATTGGTCATCATCTTAGACCATTTTTGCAGGATATTCAACATTGAGGGGTTCTTCATGGTTTCTCTTCTTCTCTCTCATTCATTATTGAGAGAATTGTGTTTTCATCTCTCTTTTGGAGGGATTTTTCTCCCACGCAGTTTTCTCCCTTTCTCCATTTGTGAGAGATTGCATTTGCATATTGTACATGGGCACCTAACATGGACTAGTAGCCAAGACCCATCTTGCATTGTGAGTTTAAGCGCATTCCCCTAAATTGCACTTAAGGGGGGGTGTTTGCGTAATTAAATATTCACCTAATTACACTTTACTTAAGCTTACTTAGGATAATCCATACATAGTAGTTTGTATATGAGACACTTAGAAGTTTGCAACTTTATTTACACACGGTGTAGGAGAAATTCCACTTTATGTAGTGATAGTTGTTATCAAATTCCACTTTATTTGTTGTCTCCACCTTTAGTGCACTTATCACATTATCATCCTCCACATATTGCACATACTTCATTGCATTATGGAGGATGATCTACCTTTGGTAGACATGTGCTTCCACTTAGTGTGGGTGATAAGTTATCTCCTACTTATCATGGTCTCTTATTGCCTTGCCTATATAAGTAGGCACTTCCACATAGTACTCATCTACTGAGTTCAATTACTCATCCATTATTAATCAAGTTGATTTAGTATTTTGCATATTGATGAGAATATAGTTTGTTCTTGTCCACATTTTGTCTCTCTTTTGTGCTATTTGTTGGCCTCTAGATCTTGGGTTGTTATTGCTATAAGCAAATTCGTACAATAACCTATGAATAATGAAAAAGGAGCCTCCAAACATTCATTTAATCCTCTTTCCAATCTTGGGCGTACACTTTTAGGGTTTTCATGAGTACCTTAATCATAAAATGATTTGCATCAATTTTAATATAAACTCCTCCAAGGTTGTCATACCCCTTCATGCCCTTTCATTAATATTTTATTAGCCTTTAAAAACAACTTAACATCCTCCTAGGATGGCCATACCACTAGGGGCCCTTTTATTCATCACTTTATTAAAATAATATAAAATCCTTTATGAGTAAAATACTTTATTTATTTATTCTTAAGTTACTTTATAAAATTAATATAAAGTAACTTATAAAAGAACTTTATCATTTATTTAGAACATTAAAGTTTAAAACTTTAATATTTTATTTTTATTCTTGTAACTCATCACTTGGCCTTTCTAACTAGAAACTAATGTTGCACCAAGCCCCTGGGTGATGTCCAAATATAATAGGTCAACTGCTAGTCCACTCCTAAAAAGTAGGACCCACTCCTAGAAAATAGAGATCCTCCTAAAAAAATAGGAGACTATCCCCGACCATCTAGAACAACTCATAAAGCCCCTTGCAAAGCTCCACAAGCTCTAGGTGGTCAATAGGTGAATTGCCAATCTCCCAAAAAAATAGGAACTCTCCTTAAAAAAATAGGACATTGGCTCAAAGCTCTTGAAATGCCACACAAATCTCCCAAAAGGCCCATAAGACCCCTAGATGGGCTCCTTATCCACTATATTAGCCTATAGGAACCATGTTGATAGGATAATCGTGCTAGAAAACACTGACACTAAGGAAGGCACAAAAATGGGGACATTACATGCATCTTCCTTGACAAATTCACCCACTTTATCCAAAAGCTCTAAATCACTACCTTTAAGAAACATACCACATTCTTAATGAAGTTGGTTATTTGATTTTCCTAATACACAACACTAGTAAATGTAATTGTTATTGAATGTCGCTCCATCTTAAGTGTTGCAAAAGCCATTCATTTATTGCTTGTTTGTTAGTCAAATAAACATGCTTTCTCTTACATATTTGGCTCTACAGATCAAAATTTGAATGGGGACATCACAACCAATCTATAATAATTTAGGATACCAAGTGATCCTATGGAACTCCCAAGGTCCCAATGCGGTCTATACCGAGTCATTACAAAAAGAAAATATAATAGCTCATCAAGTTGAGTGAAAGCATATTTCTCCTTTATCCCTCAAAAAGCTATCAAATTTTGTTGAGGCAAGCCTCAAGGTAAAGGGCTTCTTATAGAGGAAATAGTAATGAAATATATTGAAGAAGCAAAAGCAGATGAAGTGGCTAGGAAAATAGCTATAGGTTCTCATCCTTTGGAAAAGCCTAAGAAAGGATCGAAAGCCTCTCCATCAATTTCTAATCTTGAACCTACAGAGGGTCATCCATTCTTGTCTAAGCCTCAAGAACAACCAGTGTCACGTAAGAGAGCAAAGGGACCCTTAGAAACAGCATTTCACAATGAGAGTAGAGAGATTGTCAAGCAAGACATAGCTAGATGTATCTATGCCAATGGATCAGACTTTAATGTTGTCATTTCACATTATTGACAAAAAATGGTGAGATCAATTAATGAGGCAAGAGCTTCGGCAATGAGAATGTGCATATTTCCTTATTGGACAGAGAGGTGAAACATGTAGAGGACCTCTTGAATCCCATCAAGAATTTATGGATTGAAACAAGGGCGTCCATCATATTTGACAGATGGAAAGATGCATGAAATCACCCGTTGATCAATGTTATTGCAGTGTCCACCAAAAGAGCAATGTTTTTTAGAGCAATGGATTGTGACGGGGAGGTTAAGGACGGTCCATTTATTGCCAACATTCTTTGCCAAGCTATTGAGGAAGTTGGCCCTCGATATGTTGTTCAAGTTGTAACAGACAATGCCAAAAACTATAGGGCTATTGGGTTATAGGTTGGGGAGTGTTTTACACACTTTTTTTGGACACCTTATGCTATCCACTCACTCAACCTAACAAAAAATTGGCAACAAAGTGCAATGGATCAAACAAGTGTATGTTGATGTCAAGGAGATACAAATGTCATCACCAACCACCATATGTCATAAGGCATATTTAGACAACTCTCTAAATTGGAGCTATTCAAGGTATGTTAAATTATTTAAATATGTTTTACTTTATTTTTAATTTTAATTTTTTTTTTATTTTTTTATTATTTTGATTTTGAAATAGGTTGCTAAGACCTATTTTGCCTCCAACACAATTGTTTCGAGATGCCCTATGAAGGTTCATGAGGTACTATCTAGAATGGTAATCAACTCTAATTGGAGCATATTAAGGAAATCAAGCACTACAAGGGCAGCAAATGTTAGGGCAATGATATTGGATGACTCTTGGTGGGATCATGTTGAGTGCATCGTAGATTTCACTGAGCCTATATTGAACACAATATGATATACTAACATGGATAGGGTTTGGGTGAGGTATATCGTGGCATTGACTCAATGATTAAGGAAATGAGAATCATCATAAATGAAAAAGAGCAAGATCCTAAAGAAACATTCAAGGAACTACAAAAATTATTGTGGAGAGATGGAACAAAATGACTACTCTTTTGCATCTCCTTGCCTTTGCATTGAGTCCCAAGTACTATAGTCAGCAGCTCCTTACTAGCACAAAAGTTGCCCCATATATTGATTTCAAAGTTGCTTAAGGGTACAAGCCAGCCCTTTGCAGACAGGCGGCCCTTCACAAACTCTTTCACCAAGAAACATGGCCTATAGTAAGGACTGAATTCATGAGTTTTGCAAGCACAAATGGTTGTGGTCTTGAAGCTCTTTGGGACAAGCATAGGGTTGATGCTCATAAATGGCGGTACTTCTATGGAGAATCATACCAGCAACTCTTAAGATTCTCATTAATAAATTTAAATTTAAAAATTATATTCATAACTCTGGACTCTCTAATTTCAAAATTGAAAACCTTGATAGGTTGCTAGTTCATCTTCATCTAAGAGGAATTGGAGCACATACTCCTTCATCCTCTCAATAAAGTGCAATAGACTACACTCCAAGAAGGCGAAGGAC
This sequence comes from Chamaecyparis obtusa, assembly GCA_027943335.1. NCBI lineage: Eukaryota > Viridiplantae > Streptophyta > Pinopsida > Cupressales > Cupressaceae > Chamaecyparis > Chamaecyparis obtusa. The sequence goes on from BSBK01001738.1 coordinate 341,928, forward strand.
TTGGTCTTGTGCATTCAAACTTGTGGCTCCTTACACACAAAAACAATATCTACAAACAAGTGGAGACAAAGGAGTTGGATATTGATATAAATCATGCCAAGTTGGATGATTCAGTTTCTCACCTTGCTACACTTGGAGTTGATGATAACCATAAGCTACTTGGTGATCATGAAGCTGAGAATGCTAGTAACACTGTCAATGCTTGTGCCAATGTCAGTGCCAGTGCCACTGCAAGTGGCACTATTTGTGGTTCTAATTTACCACAACATATGGAGGATGATGATATTTTTGATAACCCATATGATATTTGATCAATGATGGCTGATTGTTGACAGCTGACATTATTAATTTTTAACTAAAACATTAATATGGAGGTGTATTTTGGCATTTTGCTATATTATTTGAACTAAAACATTAATATATATGATGGTGTATTTAGCTGTCATTTGACTATTAGCATAGCGGTGTATTATGAACTTAATTACTGTGGCATATATGTATTTTTTTTATATATGTTTTTGTATGGATGAACCCAACCTCACAAATTTTTTACCAAGCCCACAAACCCGAACCCAATCCCAAACTGGAACCAGCAACTTATACATACATACATACATATGCTGTTAGAATATTCTTTGGGCTTATTTTCTTTATGTATTGAGGCTAAGTCTGTATACATTGCAAATGTCCTAGAACAAACAATATTATTGTTTCCAACTTGCCATCGAGTTTCTTCTGTAATTGTTTAAGACCCCTTCTGACATGTTTCCCAAGTCCCCAAGGTCGTATGCTAGACAAAAAGATTGGCACAAGCTAATTTGTGGGTGGCCAAGGAGTCCGCAATAATATCTCATTGCCAAAGCTTGGTTAAAACAATGAATACTTAAATGTGGGCTTGTATATTATACTATCGAAAGAAAAGAATATGATTTGATTGAAAGAATAAAGAACTTAAAACATACCTTGTTCCTTGAAGGACAAGGACTAAACATAGATTTCTGTTAATAAGTAAGCACTTACTGATTGGACAATAAACCATGCACACCAATTTGGAGGGATTATCTATAAAAAAATGGCATAAGATGGTCATTAAACATTTATGCTTTATATTATGTAAAATAATATGCTCATTTTGTTTATACTAAGCAAGGACAAAATAGCGAGAACAAAAAAGATGTGAAACATAGATGCTTAAGTATGCAAACCTGTTAAATTGTGAGCACATAAACTGTGAACAGTTTATTAAGTCATCAAAAGTTAAATCAAGATAAGTATCCAATAACTAAAGTTTGAGGAGATTACAAGTTATTAATGCATGCATAATGGATTTTATTTGATTTTAAAATTGGAATTCTAAGATAGAGAAGACTTGCAGCAACAAAAATGATAATTACAATAAATAAACCTCTGTCTACACAAGAAGAGCTTTCTGGGCTAACAAAATGAGGGAGAGAGGTAGCCAGAAAGAAAAATGAGGCATAATAGGATCATACATTGTCATCAAGGCCATCTTGAAGATAATGGTAGTATTCATAAGAACCTTCTACCAAACTCATTTGTCCCCCAGTAACTGTAGGCACATGTAAGCAGAGAAAATATTAGTATCCAAATCATTTACTATTTCACATAAAACCCTTCTAGGGGACTCATATGTTGTCTAAAAATTCTAGATACATGTATAGTTTGATGACAAACAATTCAAATTTTTGAATTGGGGATTTCATTTTTCCAATTTTATGAAGTCGGCCTTTCAATGCAAAGTTTGTTAGGATATAATATAACAAAAATGCAACAAATCAACTCACGCCGCCAACTGCTTGAAAGGCCACTGTGCACATTGGTCAGCCGCATTGTGCCTGCACTGCCAACCATAGCTATAATAAGAACATGGAATTGAAGTCGCCAGGCCATACTCCACGCCTTATCAAAATTTATGAGCATATGACAAAAAGACTATCTAAGTTATAGCAGCCTAGTGCCATTAAGAGAAACAACCTCTCAGACAGATCTAATAGATAATCATTTAGGTGCAACTCCTATGCAATAAAGATCCATCATTTCTGTTCTATTGAAAAATCTATAGTCAACATGTGACTTGCATATGAGAACAAAATCAATTGGCTACAGATAATGTACAAGTACGCGCTTGAAAAGGAAGGCTGAAAATATGCTCAGTTATAAACATTGATAACAGCATCTAATTGTTTAAATTGAACCCAATCTAAACATAAAGCAAGAAGAGGTTACCCTTTCTTGCGGTGTAAGTGCCTGAAGCAGCATCAGTGCCTGCAAGTATAAAAGCATTTGCAGCTCGTACAATTGGCCGATCTAAGGGTAATTTTAGTCGGACATGAAGCCTCTTCCTTTCTTCTACTGCAATGGGGAAAAAAAGGCATAAATAAGAACATAAGAAAATTGTAAGCTGGAAATAGAGTATGCACAGTTTTCTTTAGGCTCTCAGAATAAGAAAATTCCAAGATTAAAATAGAGTATGCACAGTTTTCCTTAGTCTCTCAATGTTGAGAAATGGAAACTATCTATACACCACAAAAGAAACAAAACAAGAAATCATATATTGTAAAATGCTTGGAGGAAAAACAAATCCTATACAGTGGTCAAAATGACTTAGTACAAGTACCACCATTCTACATGGATAGGAAAAAGAATAAATATCAAAATCTACAAATAGATACCAGGTTCTACAGAACAAAAATATTTACATACATCTATACAAAATTATATTATACATTATTTTCACGAAAAATCACTGAGCATTATCTTTAACAAAAAAAATCAGATATTTTTAATGTTTTCCCTTTAAGGCTGTAAACTGCTATTGTTTTGGCCCATTTAGTCTTTATTCTGCTCTGTTTCTGCAACAAAACAGACTAGTGTTTAGGATTTCCCAAGCACAAAACTCTTATATCTTTGCAGGATGGCCAAGATATGTTATGAAGAGCAACTGAATCAAATTAAGCATGGGCAGAATGTTGGAGCTTCAATATCAGGAACTACATAATATTCCTTTATGAGATCGTTACGTGTTCTTTGTAAACTTTGCATCTTCTCTTATGGTGATATTAAGGACTTCTCCATTTATCCATTGCTTTGCTAGATTCATGACTTGTGGCAAGTTTCATCCTCATTTAATTACCATCTGTAACTATAGTGCATGAATGCACTTTCAAGGCCAAGTTAAATTTGGCAAAACAATTATCCCCACACAATTGATTATTGAGTAATGCCAAATGCCATAGTTCACAAAATCATCCCAGAATAAATCATCTATACCTTATGATAATGCAGATATGCATAGAGTTCCTACCCAAATTAGACATAGTAATGAAGTAAAGTAATATTGAATTGGGAGAATTGAATTTTTGCTGTGCTTGTACATTTGATTCTCATTAAATTGCCACCTTACCTTGTTTCATTTCAGTTTCACCAAAGCTAAGGTCATAGATGGCTGTTACAGGATGAAGGAATCCTGAAGGACAAAAGTGATATACGCACAGCTGCACAAAAGTATAGATCATATTTATTTTATTTATCAAAAGAAACAATCCAAACATCATGTACCATAAACCTGGTTACGACCACTAAATGACGCCTTTGATATATGATTGCTTCTTTCAAATAAGATAGAATATATATACTTTTGATTTTCTAGTTTTTGTATCTGCTGCTTTCCGCATTGCTTTTAGCTGCTCAATCAATCCTGGTATAATCAACTTTGAAACTGCCTCTGATAAAGAAAGTTCCCTTGACGCAATACATGCTATGTCCAATTTTACTGTTACTGTTATAACCCTTACATCTTCCTTGACTGCAAGGCCAAAGAATATGTCAGTATCATAATGGTGCTTTAACTACAAACAGAACTTGAGCCAGGAAACATCTGTTCGACAAATGTAATATTTCAGAAAAAAAAAACATCATAACTTTTAACTTCTCAGTAAAGAAAAAATAAAGATAACTAGTGCTAGGTACGAAGGCTCATAGTGTTCTAAAAACCGTAGGAGTGGAAAATTACCTGGAATATAATCAACCCGAGGTGCACAAGCTTTGACATTGTAACTTGATTGATAAAAAACTGTTATTTTAATTGGTTCTGGGAACTGTCTAGTCCAAAAAAACAAAAAGCAAAAATCTTGAGAGTGATTCTAAAAGTGAGTCCTCATAAATTTCTTAATTTAGGCAAAGAAACTATTTACATCAGAAAGCTAAAGTGAAGATTAAAAACTTATCCCTCATGGCCAAGGAAATTTTAAGTGGCTATATGTCACAATTTGGCTGTTTTCACATTTTTATCTCCGAATTTGGCTGATTTTAGCTTTTTTTAGCATCCAATTTGTATCTATTTGATAAATTTTCTCTGATCATAAAACGAAATTGCCTCAAGTTAGAAATTTCAGTTGTTTAGGATAGAAACATATATGTCATTTTTGAAAACTTGGGCCCTAATCACCCCAATTTATTAGTAGCTGTTTTTCATTTTCTATACTTGGTCCAATTTAACATCTTTGTTCAAAAGACATACACTGATAAGACATTTAGGCGTTGAATCACCACACATATTAAATATTGATACAAAAATTTAGTCTGTAAATTGCAAAAAAGAATGGAACACAAAAGTTTCCCATGCACTCTAAAATTTGATTTTCATATACGAAAAAAACATGATCCACACTAAAATTTGATTTCCAATATGAAAAAAAAATTGCCTAGGATGTTATATTTATCTAAAGTGGATTTGCTCAGATTTGTATAAAATTTTCATGAGATCAATCCTTACACCATAGTTCGCAGATGCGGACTTGAGAAGTACTCGACAATCCCAAAATTTTCAACTCGACAAAATCTCGGCGGCAACTTAGAAAGTACTTGCTTAAAATAATTTTTTTAAAAAAATATATATATTTTGCAAAATTCAATTATAAAATATATTAAATTAACAACTGGCATTTCAGAAGAGAAAATGCATGGTTTTATAACCAAAGAAATGTGAAATTTGGGTTTTTTAACCAATGTTTTACCCGTGTCAGCATTTTCACCCACGCTTTTCCTATGTTTATAAAAAAATTGCGAGTTGAACTTGTAAAAACTCATGGAGCAAAAAAAGCTGAGAGTACTCAGCAACTCAGAGAGTACCTACAGAGTTTGCAAACTATGCCTAATTTGATTTCTACAGGATGTTCATGAGGTCCTTCCTTAAAGTTAAAATATACCCGGTTATAGTGATTCTCGAAAAACATGTGTGCTTACAAAAAGGCAGTTACCAAACATGTTGTGCAATGCCAGGAAAAGGTTTGCAAAATGCCCTACTATTCTAAGGCAACTATCTAGAAAGAGAAAGATAAAATGAACACTAATCTAACATGCATCTTCCTGCTGAACACTATAGATTAAACTCATACAAGTCATAGATACTTTAAAGTTTAGATCTCTTCTTACCTCTACCCCAGATGCTGACAAAACATGCTTATCAGTTGAACACAAGGTTGAACAAGGCAAAAAACATGCATTCTGATTTCTAATACTCCTTTTCAAAGAATCAATATTTTTTTGTGATGCACTATCCTTTGACTCCATACATTGTAATAAGACTGATGAGCATTCTTCAGACTGACTAACCACTTTCTCTGCCTCAAATACAGCTCTTGGTCCTTTAAGATTAGCAGCAAAGTCTTCAACCAGTAGAGAAAATTGTTCCTCTGTAGATAATAAGTAGACAGATATTCTAACACAGTTAAAATAAATTTCAATCTTGTACAGGCTTATATATGCAGACAATTTATCACAAATGTCTCAATTTCTTTAGCAAAATTAAATTCCAAGTACTAAATTAGTAACAATTCTAAATTTCATATATAAATTATAATGTAATTGAGATATAGAATTCAGCTGTTGTTAAAAAAGCATCCTGGATATCTAGATCATATTAGCATTCCATTTACATGGTATTGACAAAGTTTTGTAATAGTATAAATTGATTTCAAAAACTGCCCATGTGTAAAGCAAGAAAAACTCCAGGGGAAAATGCAATATTTGTAAAAACAATGAAAAAACTAGTTTTGTCATTTCATGTCAAATATAGTGCATTTGGACAAAAATCAGAATTATACAGTATAAACTTTGTAATTATAAAATTATAAGACTTTAAAAAAATTATTTTATTTTCACCAAAGAGAGTTTATGTAGAACACAAATGGCTGCCTTAAAATGGTAGGGCATTTCTATCGTGAAGCGTGACCTACTATTTAGGGACAACCCTATCTTTTTAACCTAAACCCTTAAAAGGGTATATATTTAAAGACAAAGACCTCATTGTGGCTTAAAATTGACCTTCTTAAATCAATATATTCAAAGATTATAAAGTTTAAAATATCCAAAAAATATTCAGTCTGCCTTTGCTCTGTATTTTTCTGTTTCTAAGTGTAAATATGAGCCAAAAAAGGATACATAAAAAATCAAAACCACTTTCAAAAAACTCCAGGAAACAGAACAGCAGGTGCGATAGGTTATGATTAATCAGGATTAAACATGAGCTTTTCAAGCAGTGCTACTGTAATCTAGATACAGAATTAAATCCAGTAATACCATAAGATTTCTCCCAAAAAATTCAAAAAAAATTATAGTCCTAAAATAAGTCATTTCTGCATCTTTACCATCTCAAGAACACAATATCAATGAGTTATGTCTAAAATGAAGAAAACACACACTTATAATGAGAGGGGGGTAAACCAGTATAAGAACAACTTTTTCAATTATAACTTTAACAATCTTAAGCAATAAGCAAAATGTCCACACAAGTAAGATCTAGCAAATTAGAACACAAGATGCACAAACAATTTTACATGGAAATCCTTGCAGGAAAAACCAATGCAAAATATTGCACTTTATAAAGAACTTCTTACAACCTTATATGGCAAATCTTAGGTTAAAAGATGACACATAAAATCTACTCCTCGGACTACTAAAGGTCCAAACCGAGGACCTCGGAGTTTGCGGAGCATGTCAGGCTGGAAAGCAGCATCGAACTCCATTTTTGAATGGCAACTCCTGGAGAGCTTCTAAGGTACTACAACTGGTCCATGCTGATATCTGTGGACCTATGGCTACTCCTATTACTGTGTCTAGGTATTTCTTACGTTTTGTTGATGATTTCAGTCGTAAAATGTGGGTGTATTTCCTTCATCAAAAATCAAAGGTGTTTTCTTTATTTCAAAAGTTCAAAGCATCTATAGAAAAAGAGTCAGGTCATCATATTGTTACTCTTAGAATTGACAATGGGGGAGAATTTTGTTCTTCTTCCTTCTCCCATTTCTGTGAACATGGCATAAAGCGCCAATTCACAACACCCTACCCCTCAGCAAATTGATGTCGATGATCAAAGAAACTGCACGATCACCGAAATGGCTCGATCTATGCTTGAACACAAGAGTGTTCCAAATAAATTTTGGGCTGAAGCAATCAACATTGTCGTCTATCTTCTCAACCGCTCACCTACAGTGGCAATCAAGAAAAAGACTCCAGAAGAGACCTGGTCAGGCCGTAACCCCAGAATCAGTCATCTCAAAGTTTTTGGCTCCACTGCTTTTGTTTGGATCATTGATGCTAAGCGCACTAAGTTGGATGCCAAGAGCCAGAAGCTTCTGCTAACAAGCTATAATGATAATCATAAGGCCTACCACCTTATTGACATTGAGACAGATATTGTCATCTTCAGTCGAGATGTACTCTATGATGAGGAGGGTCATTTCAGCTCTCTTGTCCAATTTTGAATTTAGAGGATCGAAATTTCAAGGCTCTTGACTTGGGTGTTCGCCTTCCACTGGGTCCAATTGATGGGAGGGCTCCAGTTGTTCCTGTTCCTATTCCTGCACCTACATTGGTTCCTTCTTCTGCAAGATCACCTAGACACGCAGTTGCACCACCTAACTTTCTGCAGGATTCATCCGATCTTCTATTTGATGAACTTGTTCTTGTTGCACCTCTTGCATCTGATGTTGGCGCTTCTACTCTTAGGCCTAAATGGTGGGCTAAGACGATTGGTGATCTTCATGATGATGAGCTCGTCGAGGGTTGAACTACTGAGAAGAAGAGAAAACCTTCTAATTCTGTGAATTTTGCTCTTGTGGCCAACATTCACAATGTATATGAGCCTCAAACATACACATAGGCAAAAGGGATACTTGAGTGGGAACAAGCTATGAAAATTGAGCACTACAACTTGCTAAAAAATAACGCTTGGGTTCTATCAGATCTTCCTCCCTGGAAGAAACCCATTGGATCCAAATGGGTCTATAAGGTCAAATACAAGGTTGATAGTACTTTGGTTAAGTACAAGGCTCGTCTTGTTGTCAAGGGCTTCTCTCAACGTGAAGGGATTGATTAAGAGGAGATCTTTGCTCCGACAACAAAGATGAGCACCATCAAATAAGTCCTAGCCATGGCAACTCAATGTAGATAGAAGGTCCATCAAATGGATGTCAAGAGTGACTTCCTAAATGGTAATTACAAGAAGAGGTCTACATGACGTAGCCTCATGGATTCAAGGTTGACAAGGCACTCAAAGATGTTCTCATCACCATATTCTTTGGGGGGTGCTAAAAGATCTCCAGGAAGAAACACAAATGGAGTCATTACCAAGGGCATCTCAAGACAAACAAGTTGTTGCAAGTAGCATGATTCACCATCAGTTGCAACCTCTAGAGACATTGCCACTTGAGATTGTATTTGATGATCAACTTGTGAAAATGTTTAATGCTCCTATCAATTTTGAGGACACTATGATTGATGAAATAATGCTTGAAGAATTGCAAGATTTGCCTAATGAGAAAGTAATTTGCAATTTCATGCTAGATGATGTTGCTTCTGGTGTCTTAGGTGAAGATATGCAAGATTTGTTGAGAGATGAACAAGTTACTCCCATGGAAGAAGAGAATGGAGAACAGTTTGGGTTGGTGCAACAATTAGATATTGAATTTGAACAATTTGAAGAGATATTTGAGGGAGACATCATCAAAGAATCCTTGATTTTTGAGGACGAGCTCGAGGAGACCCACAAGGATGAATGGTTCATGTTACACAAGGACAAGCCTCCAAAAGTAGTCTTCCAAGGCCTTGACTTCACGATTGATCCTGCCTTGATTGATTATGAGTTCGATGCTAGTGCTAGTGGGATGGTCCACCATCAACTTCAACCTCCTGAAGCTAGGGATGATCAACGAGGATTTGAACAAAAATTGTCATTTGAATTACACTAGGTTGTTTCTTTCCCTGCTTTTAATGTTGAAAGTTTTCAAAAGTTACTATTTTGATTATGGTGATCTAGGAAGGACAACTTGCATTTGGATTGACCATGGACCATATGAGTTGCCTCAACTGTTGATTTTGTATGATATATTTCCTAAGTTTGAATGTGAGGTGACAAAATTTTTCTCATAGTGCAAGGATGAGTTTGCCAAATTGAGAACCATCACCAAAGCCTTGCTACTCCTAAACATTTTGAGAAACCATGTTTGGTCAAGTCTATATATAGCTCTTTTGAGTGTTGTCCGCTTAGGCCTTTTGTACATAGTTAGAGTAGGTTTGTCGTAAACCACTTGATTCAAGAGGGTTAGAATAGGTTTCCCTTCCATTGCTTTAGTTTAGTTATCCTGAGAGCTAGGAAGTAGTTTGTCTCGAGTCATTTGACTTGAGATTTGTTTGAGGGCTCTGTCAGTTGTTTAGTTTTCTTTAGAGAGTCAATTTGTAGGTTTGCCTTGAGTCGTTTGACCCAAGTAGTTGTTTGCTTTAGTTGTTAGTTTTTGTTGGTTTAGGTGTCTGCTTTGGTTAGATTAGTTTGAGGGATCCCAATTTGTGAGAAGGGCGAGGTGTTATACAACACACACTGGTATTTTCGTGATAGATTTGTTTGGTTTATTTCTTGGATATCCCTTTGTGAGGTTCCTTTGAATTGGAGATCATTCCTAATAGCGTTATCTTTCGAAAAGGATTTGTCCTAAATTTGGATTGGACCATAGCTGTGTTTTGAGTACCTGAGTCTTTCGATTGCAACATTTTATTCACACTTAATTGCTTTGAGTTCTTTGGAAGTTCTTGAAGTGAAGTTGGAACTAGCGAAAATCATACACCTGCTTCAGTGTCACTGTTGTTTTCCAAACCTGCTACAAGCTTTGTTGCTTGTAAGCCAAAAGAAAAGATTGAAAAGAAAAGAAAAGCAATATCAAAAGAATGAGAAAAGTAAAGAAAAAGAAAGGCATTTTGGCTCTGGGTGTGCAAATTGTTGATATTTTTCAGATTCTACCAAACTATAGGAGACTTTCAAACTAAGCACAGAATATAGAAAAGTAAGCACAAGAAGGGTGAAATATTACCCGGATTTGAAGCCCTTATATTGCCTATAAATCTGCTCTTGGATGTTTCTAAGTTCGGATATATTCCATCTTGGATATGAACTTATATTGACCAGATTTGACTTTACATAATCTGCATTCCAAGATCTGATCCGATTTGCTGATTCAGACATTGCTAGGTGTATAGACATATATCGCAGCTACTGCTGCTAAGTTCGCTGCACACAGCACCTTCTTACTTGATTTTCCACTCATGCCTTAACCTGGAATTCGCACTGCAAGCAGATTGATTCGCTGCATTAACTTCTCCCATTCGCTCTTGATCTACTCTCATTCGCTATTCCTTATGCTGCTCTTAATGTGCAGAGATGATCGATTCTTAAGGAGAGGAAGGCACATTATGTTTTTGGTGTCCCTCTTCCTCAAGACTTGTTCAAATATATATGAGGATGAAACCATTCCTCAAGGGCCGACTTTGCCATAAAACATTTATATCAACAGGCCGACCTTGGGCCCTCTAATATTTAATTCAAACAACTCATATAAATTTTTGAATTAAATTGATAAACAATAAATAATAAATATCTCCAATATTCATTATTATTATTTATGCAAATCAATTTATCTATCCAAGGTAGAGATATTTGTTGTAAAGGCCAAAATATCAACACTCCCTCTTGGACTTGAGGCAAAGATCAACCCAATGTTCTCCCTCTATCACCCTTGATAGAGATGCCAAAAAAACATAAACAACATGGATTCCATATCCAATAGAATCATAGATCTTATATCTATGATAGGAAGAACACATATGTTCTTACATCATTTCCAACCATAGATTTCATATCCATATGAAAATCATGGTAACAAGATGTTTACCAACCGGATGTGGATTTCCTAAATCCACGAGTCTCCGAGACTCAAAACATAACAAAAATGGATTCCTAATCCAAAGATGCCATAGATCTCTCATCTACGATAGTAGATCTCTATCTACAAGATATAATGAGAACACAATTGTTCTTTATAAACCATACGTCTCATAATCATATGAGAAACATCGTATCATATGATGCTTACCATTCAAATGTGGATCTCCTAGATCCTCTGGTTTCCTAGACCCAGAAATATCAGGTCATGATATGAGTGATATCAAAAATCCAATCAATTTGTGAATTTCCTAAATCCACGAGTCTCCTTGACTATTTTGAATATCAAGTCCATGATATTCAAGGTATCATCAAGTCCGTGATGTATAGTATATACCATCCAATTTGTGGATAACTAAATCCACGAGTCACCAAGACTCAAGAGATGTCAAATCCATGACATTGTACCAACATCAAGTACATGATGTTTTACTATCCAGATGTGGATTTCTCAGATCCACGAGTCCCATGACTCAAGAATTTAGAATATCAACTCTATGATATTCATGGTATCATCAAGTCCATGATGTTACCAAATACTCAATTGTGGATCCCTGATCCATGAGTCTCCAAGACTCAAAAGGATATCAACTCCATGATATCCAGAGCATTGGTCTCTCGAATATCAAGTCCATGATATTCACCAAGTGCTCGGAGCAATGGTCTTTTGACATCAAATTCATGATGTCTCGCCAATTGCTTGGAGTAATGGACTTTTGACATCAAATCCATGATGTCTCACCAATTACTGGGAGTAATGGACTTTTGACATCAAATCCATGATGTCTCACCAATTACTCAACAATGGATCCCTGATCCACGAGTCTCACCAATTACTGGGAGTAATGGACTTTTGACATCAAATCCATGATGTCTCACCAATTACTCAACAATGGATCCCTGATCCACGAGTCCTTTTGACTCGAAAAACATCAAATGATATTCTTCAATACATAAGAATAACTTAGCCAAAAACATAAGTATATCCATATGAAACCACATAAGTATAAGATTAACCAATATGATCATAAGATTCAAGTTAGATGTAAAGTACACATATAGAACCACATGTATTATAGTTTCTACTATAAAGAAATGTATTCATACATATATATGATCAATGACCATGAATACACAAAGCATAACATATGCAAGGGATAACATTTATCCATATATAGTATGCTCCATGCATACCACAACATTATCTCTTAAGTGTCATAATGTATGTTTCCATAAAATATGCCAATACAACATATGCCAATGAAATGTGTCAAGGCAATATAAAGTATGTTTCCTATACATAACATAATGTAAAGTATGTTTCTACATTCATTAACCAATAATGTATGCACTCATGCATCAATGTAAAACAGTTAATCAGCTGTATAAGTTCCCTATAACAGCGTAAGGTATAACACGTTTCATAGAGTAAGGTATGTTCCTCATACCTAACCAACCTAACCATCCAAGCTAAACAGACATTCCAATCAGCTATGAATGTTACAATCATAAGCTATGCCAATAGGGAATGTTCCTACTCATGTAGAAGGGAGAGGTTTATACCAGGTGTAAGTGAGCCCATAATAAAACTCCCTCTTAAGCTTAGACTCGGGGCAACATGAATCCATATGTGCATGATCTATGCATATATTTAAATGTAGTTCTCTCATAGAATAAGTATAATTCAATCATGAATATCAGAAGCATGTTCACATATATGCAAAAGAAAACCAATGTAATGCAACATGAGACTTTACTTAATGTGAAGTAGTGCTGCTAATATCAAGTATGATCCTATCATACAAAAAAACCAAATATATGCCAATATGCAGTCATAGTAACATAAAGTCAATACATACAAGGTTATACTAGCAATCAGCTGTGTATGTTCCTTTATAACAGCATAAAGTATAACCTATGCCTGGGCAGAGCATGCATTTCACAATGCCAGATCTACTGCTATAAGTTAATCAACTAAGCAGATATATCAAATAGCTAATTCAATCAGTTATACATGAAGAATCGTGTTCTTTTCAAACATCTCAGCTATGACAATTTGTTGTGCCAATCAGCAAGATATGTACCACTCATACATGACCAAGTTAACTTGCAAGGTTGCAATCTACCAATGAAAGGTGTGCTTCCTACACATGCATAGAACCAGTATGTATACCAATAGTTAAAGTTCTCATACATCAAATGCCAAACAAGATGAAGGTATGTGCAATACTATGTGAAGGGTGTATCTCAATTCAAATATGATCTATCCAATATACTCCCGCTGAATCATACATGCCATGCACTTAATCTCAAGATGATCTACTCCCTCCGGATTTGAAGAAAATTAATAAGATTTCCCATAGAGACAACTAATTGAAAATCAAAACCCTTATTTCAATTTCAGACCAAACCCTAGTTGTCATAAAGTTTCTTAGTTTGTATTCCTAAATCTGAAAGGATCTTTACTCAACCTGGCTCTGATACCATGTTGATATTTTTCAGATTCTACCAAACTATAGGAGACTTTCAAACTAAGCACAGAATATAGAAAAGTAAGCACAAGAAGGGTGAGATGTTACCCGGATTTGAAGCCCTTATATTGCCTATAAATCTGCTCTTGGATGTTTCTAAGTTCGGATATATTCCATCTTGGATATGAACTTATATTGATCAGATTTGACTTTACATAATCTGCATTCCAAGATCTGATCCGATTTGCTGATTCAAACATTGCTAGGTGTATAGACATATATCGCAGCTACTGCTGCTAAGTTCGCTGCACACAGCACCTTCTTACTTGATTTTCTGCTCATGCCTTAACCTGAAATTCGCACTGCAGGCAGATTGATTCGCTGCATTAACTTCTCCCACTCACTCTTGATCTACTCCCATTCGCTATTCCTTATGCTGCTCTTAATGTGCAGAGATGATCGATTCTTGAGGAGAGGAAGGCACATTATGTTTTTGGTGTCTCTCTTCCTCAAGACTTGTTCGAATATATATGAGGATGAAACCATTCCTCAAGGGCCGACTTTGCCATAAAACATTTATATCAAGAGGCCGACCTCGGGCCCTCTAATATTTAATTCAAACAACTCATATATATATCGAATTAAATTGATAAACAATAAATAATAAATATCTCCAATATTCATTATTATTATTTATGCAAATCGATTTATCTATCCAAGGTAGAGATATTTGCCGTAAAGGCCAAAATATCAACACAAATCTCTATCGGTGCTACTCAATAAAAATCACTAAAGGTAGAGCAATGTTTGTGGTGAACCACAACAATAACCTCGTTAGGGCTATGGACGTCTAACTAGCAGGGAGGCCCTATCCAGGATGCTTTTGGAGTAAGGATATTAAAATAGCTAAGTCCAATGGATCTAAGAAGATATCTAGGTTCTTGTCAAGTGGGGAATGAATACACTTGCACACACGTGGGTAGTCTAGGATGAAGGCTCTTAGCTCAATTCGTGGTTTCTTCCATTTTGAGTGCATTTCCTAGTTGTTTGAAAGGTGAAAATGGAGTTGATCAAAGGTTCTTGGTTCCAAACGATTTTTATCCTTCAAATGTTTAGAAGCATTTCTTTGGGCGGGTGCTAGATGTTGTGAGGTTTTCACACCATCACCCCATTGCAAATGGGGACCCCCTATTTTTTCTTTAGCAGGAGTAGGTGCTTTTAGGTGATCTTAGGTGCTCTTACTTGGTAACAATTTTCAAGTCTTCGAGTCGAGGAAGTGATTTTGAGCAATTTTGGCTTGCTAAGAAGTCAAGTCTGTCTGGGATGTAAGCAAAAGTTGGGCCAAGTCTGTCAAGGATGTGGAATTGAAATCAGGGGATTTGTGATGAAATGAGTTAAAACCTTTTGAAAATCTTTATTCTAGCTTCAATTTGACCTTCAAAAGTCAGTAAAGGTTATGGGAGGTAATACTGTTGAAGGCGTGCTGAATCCTGAAATTTGACTAAGTCTGGAATTTTTTGGAAACTCCCAAAATCTAGAATCTTTATTATAACTCCTATAAAGTTGAAACCTATCTCAACCATCCTGACAATATTTATATAAAATATAACTTGAAGTATAAAAACTTATGCTTAAATGTTATATTTTATATAAACGCTCTTGCCTCCTGAGCTGAAAATTTAACAAAGTCTGGGTAATTTGAGCAATAGGTGGCGGTATTCCTCTTAGCCCAGGAGTTCCACCCTAAAATTCCTCTTTCCCAAAATTCCGCCAAGCATAAAGACAGATTTTGAGGGAAATTGAAGTGCCTAAGTGTTGATGTGAGTTTTATTCCACTACAACATGCAAAATCAAACACTCAATGCTTCGAGGTAAAATATCAAATACTCAATCCTCTCTTGATAAAAGGTCATCTCTCATGCTAAGCTTGCAAAGTAAGATCATGAAATGACTTCAAGGTTCCTTCAATTGTGGGTACTCGCTCAGTGAAATAAATGTGATTTGTTGGGTAATCACTTAGGGGACTTAAGCTAGTCATTTGATGGATATCAAATCTTCCACCTCTAAAGATTTGCCTTCACAATGAGCAATGAAAATATAGTTTTGATCTTCAAATATCCACTTCAACTTAAACTTAAAGTTCTACTTCTACTCCTAATTATGAATGCACAAAAGCATGGATGACTTGGACTCTACTAGATGCAATCTCGCCAACGACTCCACCCACCTAGTGCAAGCTTCTAAGGAACACTCAAATGGTTTTCAAACCAATATCCCTCCCCAATCCCATCAAATGGATGTAAACTAAAAATTTGAATACCAATTGAAGTTAAGTGCTTTCAATCATCGGCTTACCACACAAGGCACACTTACAGTCAGCAAGAGGCTAGTGGCCCGGCTTTGTCAAGTCAATCAAGTAAACATCGACAGTTATTTCCATCGAACTAATCTACTTCAAGATGAAAGAAAAACCTAATCCAAGTGAGAGATTGAGGAAACTATGTAACACTTCAAAGTAATATTAAGTAATTTACAATGAAGAACAAACAACGAATTATCCATTACTTCAAAAGCATCATAGCAACAATTTGATCAAGTCTCCCCCTTAGCTAGCCTACTCTCATCTATCTAGCTAACTTCTCTCTAGTCTCCTAATCTCTTGAATCTCTTCTACTCTAATGAATCTAACCCTTTACAAATGAGAAGGCCTTGGCCTTTTATAGATGTCCAATTACAATGAATGGCCAAGATCGATTCAAGATTAAGGGCCAGGATTTAATCCTACAAACCCTAATTAGGGTTGCCAAATTTACAACCAATTACATGAAGGCACCAAATCATGGGCCAATAAGAAAACTACAATGATTTTTCCGACCAATGAGAAAATGGACACTTGGCATAATGTGATTGAATGTGCTTGAATCTAGAATTTTCTGATTGGAGAAGACAACTAGGTGCCACCTCATCAACTTTATCTTGTAGATCTATTTAATCCTTTCATGAAGAGAAAATATCTCCTGATACTCAACAATTCTAACTTTGATTAACTCTTCCAAAACTGTCAACTTCTTCGAGGATAATAGTGATGGCCCATATTCCCAAATTGCTGCTTGCGAGTCTTCTCAATCCTCTGAGATTTTCTCACGGCCCGATTTGAATTTGCTAGCTTGAATTTTCCAATCTTCACTTTCTAACTTAAACTTGCATTTTGAAATCGCAGTCTTGATTGATCTTCTTGGAGTCTTTCATGTAGCTGGATCTGATTTGGATTTGTACTTGGATTGCACCTGATCTCGATCTAAACTTGAATTTTAATTGTTCTTGATGTTGAATTTTCCTTCTCATTTGGAATTTGAAGCTTGACCCACTCTTCCTGTAGCTTGCACCTGAGGTCCTTGAGGTCTTGCACTTCCTCTAGCTTCTTCAAAATTTACATTGCACAATAAGAAGAGAAATGCATTAAGTTTGTGTGATTATGAAAAGAGACAAAATGAAGAAACTTAGAATTTTCATGAAATAAAATTTCTTCTAGATTCCACCTCCTTCCTATCATTGCAAATCATCGATTAGACTTCGAAGTTTAAAATTTCGATTAGCAAGCCAAGGATAATACTCGAATTTGAAATTAATAAGTTATACTTGCTAAACCTCTTGAATGCCTAAGTGAATTTTTATTGCCCAAGTTTGAAAAAGAGCTTATAATTTCCTCTAATTAAAGAAAATTAATAAGGTTCTACAATTAAAGATGTCATTGGAATGATTCGCCCTTTTATTTAATTAAGATTTGCTAGCTTTAGATAAGGATTCAAATTGAGTTTTTGATCCAATTTATTCAATCCCCTTTCTATATTCAAGTGTTTTACAAGAAGGAAGTTGGAGCTTTAGTTTCAGTTTTCTCCTCAATGATGTTTCAATTACTCATAAAAGAACACAAAAACTTAAAGTAAAGCCACTTAAATTTAATTACATTCGGCAAGACTTCCCTCTTCCACTAAATTAAGACTTATTAACACCTCAGTAGTTTTCTCCCATCAATTCCAAATTTAAATTAAAGCATCTTGCATTGAAAATTGAATATTTGGATTCCAAGTAGTTCCAACTTGAATTACAAATAAAAGGGAAGGGAGATTGAATGATTGCATCATGTTAAACTCAAATCTCACCATCCTACTACCTCTGACTCAATTCAATTTAATCTAAAAAGATTATATCTCTAATTCTAGTGCTCGACGTTGTGATTTAAAAGGTAGGAGTCACTGTTGCTTAGAGTATTTCGCTCCTAGACTTCGCAGAGACAAAATCGCTTGATTTGGAGTAAAAAATGAATCCATTCACCTCTTTATATAGCTGATCGTCCATATCGAAGGGGCACAACTTTCAATAAAAGCCAACTTGGCCTTTCAAATGAATAGATAAAGCATTTTGAATTATAATTTTTTAACCAACTTAGGCCGACTTGGCTTTTCAGACATTTGACCCCCTTTTTTTTTATCTCCTTATCGTAAGCGGGATTCATAACAATGAGAGGATAAAATCCTCTTAGCTAGCGGAACCCGACCAGCTTAGAGGATTTCCTCTACCTTCCTATCGGCTAGCCATTTCATCTATTGATCATTCTCGCACGCCTTATGGATTGGGAGAAAGCTAAGACGCTTAGAAAGGGTCAAAGTCCCATCATTCGAGGGAATAAAAATCCACAAGGAGAGGGATTTGTGAGGTGAAGAGGATAAAATCCTCAAGGCTCTATGTTTTCTGCTAGCCTCAATCTTCTTCATCATTTCTTGTCTTCATTTGGGTTCCAAATTCGTGCATTTAAACACCTTCCCATTCCTATCGCTTCTCTGTCATGATTGATTGCCGATTGTTAAGTGTTTGAATGGACCTTATCTAAGGCGGAAATATGGCATGTTTGAGGATAAAAATCCTCTGGGAGGGCGGAATCTGCCCTCCACAGGGTTATATTTTGGTATTAAACTTTCTTATCGCCACCTCCAACTCACGCCTTCTTTCATTGTGTGTGCCATGTTGAGGGGGAGTCATCTTTGTCTTAGGGAAGGCGGAGACTTGTGTGCGTTGAGGATTTATCCTTACCCAAGAGTGGGTTCTGACCATATAAGAAGATTATTGGATCCTCATGTCCCAGCAGAACCTAATGACGCCAAAAGACAAATCTTCAAACATTGATTATCGACAAAATTCAATGTTGATGTTTGTAGCATCGGTCAGATAAATAATATTGACTATATGATTCTTATGAAAAATGATTTATTATATATATACATATATATCAATATATATAATAGTTGATATTACTATATGCATTGATATATATATAGTTAGATTACAATTATTCTCATAATAACTGAATAGTTAAATTGATAAAATAAATTAATGAATAGACATGTCCCATGAAGGGACATGTCTCTTCTTGTCCTTGTCATGTATAAATACAAAGAGATCGATGCATTTGGAAAACACGTACAATCATGAGTGCTATTACATTTGCAATGATCCTAAAAATCTTAACATTCAAGTTCCATATTTTGAAGCGGAAATTGGCTCTATTGAAAGATTTTGAATGCCTCCCCATCATTCATCCAATTTGGATTGAGTTCGTCAAACATCGCTTCGTGGAATGTTGGGATCATCGTGTCTTAGGGAGGAGCGGAAAAGATACTTGATAGGGAATAATTAATCCTCACGGGAGGGCGGATTCCGCCCTCCTGTGAGGAATTATATTTTCTTCCTTTGTGATCATCCTCTCCTCACTCTTCTGACTTAGACTTTTGTCCATTTTTGAATCATTAGCAAGCTTCTTGTAGCCTTATCTTTCTTTGTACTCGATATAGTCATGGCGGGATTTAGAACAAAGGGAAGATAAAATCCTCTGGGGAGGCCGGAATCCGCCCTCCACAGAGGATAAATTTCGATACCAAACTTACTTATTGCCTCTCATATTCATTCTATTTGGTCTCATTCAAATCGCCTTTCATCTACTCAATTCGCCCTTCGACTTCTTGAAACGAATCCTCAACCTGAATGTTATCATGGTGTAAATTGGGGAAAGCATGATGATCTAGAGCATATGCTGGATGAAAATTGAGTGATCTTGAGGATTTTATCCCCATGGGAGGGCGGATTCCGCACTCTCTTGGGGAATCATTTTACTTTTCAAACTTATTTCGTCTTCCCATTGAATCCTTTACTTCGCTTCATGCCCGCCTTATTAGATCTGACTTGGTTGATTTCCAAATTGTTCCTAGCTAACTTAGGAATTCATTTATAGGTTGAGTTGGAAGCTAGGAGCCTAAGGGACTGATTGATCTCTCACCCATCCTCCCGACATCCATAAATTCTTGCTAAGGCAAGGAGACTCAGAGTTAATGCCATCGAAGACCCTAGAAACTAACCTATAGCAACTACTCCTAAAGCCCAAAAGCGAAAAGAGGGAGTCCCCATCTACAATGGGGTGATGGTGTGAAAACCTCACAACTCTAAGGGAAGTAAGAATTGAGAATCAAATTGATGAAATGGCTAAGTTAGGAGTTTTTTTATTAAGGCAAGTCTATGTGCATCAGTTCTGGTTGGAATTCCTCTTATTAGAGGAATTCCACCCATGAGAATTCCTCCAATCACAAATGTTCCACCATGAGAGTTGACACCCCCTTTCTATGAGGGCAATTGTATAAGTTGCAAGGAAATTGAAGACAAAGGTAAGAGTTGAGGGTATTAAGCCAAAAGCCAGCATGAGATGGAAATGGCGGAATTCCTCTGATTAGAGGAATTCCATCCTTAAAATTCCTCAAAACATGAGAACTCCACCCTTGCAAAAGGGAGAAAAGTTGGCTGCGAAATCGGTGATCAGGTCCTGCAAGAGGAAAATAGATGAAGTGATCAAATGTTGATAGTGGAGCAAGTTTGGGATTGAAGAGGAGGTTGAATGGAGCCAACTTTGGCAGAATTCCCTGATTAGAGGAATTCCGCCCACGAATTCCTCAAAGACTGAAATTTCCACCTCCCTTTGACATGAGCTTTCTCACTGAATCTGATCAGCAAATAGCGAAATTGAGCAATGGCGAAGTCTTGAGGGAGGAGTGAAAAAAAATTTGACCCATAGCAAACAAAAGGAGGCTAGGAGATTCTTGGCGGAATCCCTCTGATTAGAGGAATCCCCCCCAAGATTTTCCTCTAAATGGAAGGGGCAATTTGATGAATTAAATTTATTTTCCTTGCCCAGGGTCGGCCTAAAAGGCCTAATTGCGATTTAAATAAATCATTTTTATTGGTTGATCAAGGCCAAAGTCAGCCTACTTGGAATTCGTATCCTTTCACCTCCTCAAACCTCTATATAAGGGAGTTCATTTTAATCCAATTTTGCATCCAATTCAAGACAGTTTGACTGTGCATTAAGACAGTGAGTTACTCCAGATTGACAGTGAAATACCTCTGCATCTTGACAGTGAATTGCCTCCTTGAGAAGGTAACGAATTAGACCATAGTGGCAAGGATTTTTTCTCTGCCTGTAGCAGCACATTGCCCCTGTAGCATGACAGCGAATTAAAAGACAGGCAGGCCTTCTTAAGGCATTGGCGGGGCATCTAAAGTTTCCAGATTTTGATGAGCTAACATTATTTCCTCAAAGTTTATAAGGCAGATCTGAACATATGTAATTGAGCCCATGATTCCTTTATGCTAGAATGATCAACAGCTTAAAAAAACGGAAGTCAAAGTGCATTAGGAAATTCTAATCCATGAGATTCTGATGTAAAATAAGAAAAAATCTAGGCATTGCTTACACATTGCAAGACTTGTCTAAGGGATGGAATTTTGTGAACTAGGTTTGAGATTGCAGGAAGATGAGTGAGATATGATTTTATGTTTGAGGAATTTGTGATTATTGCATAAGCTTTCAAATTTTCTTCCTTCTATTTGTCAACTTTGTGAATTTAATGCATCCTCTCTCTCTTGTTTTGCAAGGTTGATTCTGAAGAAGGAGAGGCTTGGAAAGATGGAGGTAATGGCAAGGTGATGCTCAAAACTTCAAGATTGCAAGTGGATGCTCCAGGTTCAAACTCGAAGACTTTCAGATGAGAAGATGATTCAACATCAAAACCATCAAAGGAAAATTCAAGTCAAGATAAAAAAAAGATCTAAGTGCATGAAGAATTCACCACTTCAAGAAGATTCAAAGATGAAGTTCAAGTTTCAAGTCTGCAAGAACAATTATGTTCAAGACTATAGCAATGAGAAGATTTTGAAATGAAAATGAAGAGGATTGAAAAGATGAAGCAATTTGGGCATATGCAATCACAATTGAAGGCTTGACAATGTTGAGTATCAAGAGATATTTTCTCATCACCAAAAGAATTGATCAAGTCTACAAGATAAAGATGCTAAGTTGGCGCCTAGTTGTCTTCTCCAATCAGAAAATTCCAGTTTCAAGCACAATCAATCACAATATGACAAGTGTACAATTTTCTCATTGGCTATCAAGAGCATTGCAATTTTCTTATTGGCCCACAGGGTGGTGCCTTCATGTAATTGGTTGAAAGGGTGGCAACTGTAATATCCCCGTCAATAAATGACTATTAAAACTATTGTATTAGGGGTCGCGATTGATTTAGTTTATCTCGGGCCCATTCTTTTTGTTGGCATAGTTTTGTTGTCGCCGTCGGCTCTTTTGTGCACTCTCAGGAGTTTTCCCTGACGGGTATTTATGCTCGACGTGTAGGTTAGATTTGACATGTTGAGATTTATATTTGATTTGTATTTGCAAATTTCTGTTGGGATTCTATTGTTCGCCATTTCGGAGGTGAAAGACCCTCCCTATTTGGTTTTGTGCAGTTTCAGTGGGAATCAACCCTCACCCTACTCTGCCTGTTCTCTGGTTCTGGGTATTTGGCAAATTGAAGCAATTATTATTCATATTTCATCTAGCAAGTATTGCCAGATCCGCGCCACTGTACGGCACCCTTGGTTGATTGGGTGTACACCGTACCTGTTCACTCTATCCGTACAGGCTCAGAAACGTGTCAGTCTGGTTTGGGACATTACAGTGGTATCAAAGCTGGTGATTCTGCCAGCTTGTGGGTATTGAATGAGAGTTTATTCAAGGAAAAGGAGTAGATCTCACTCAGTCGGTAGAATGAGCGATCCGCAAGACCCTACGGCCGAAGTCATGACTCTTTTGAGAGAACTCACTAAGAACCAGGTACAAATAAATGACACTCAACGCCTCATGGAAGAGACTGCGAAAATTGGCCAAAAGCAAGATATCCATGGAACAAAGCGACAATTCTATCTCGGGACGGGCGAATCCCCAACCCATACACTCTCGACCGTCAATGCCAACTTTCCCTCCACGGACGGAAGAATGGCGAGGAGAGCAACCAACCTTCCAGGAAATACAAGATCAGCTTCGGGAAGATTGGAGGAATGTAAATATGGAAGGAGACATATCCCACAAAGATTATGCTGAGCTGAGAATGAGGTACGCCGGTGGAAACAAGCATGGCTATTATAATGACGATCTGAGACGGAAGATGGGCAAAGTTAATCTATCCTCTTTTGATGGGTCTGGAACTATCACAGCTCAAGCATGGGTGCAAAAAGCAGACACATATTTCCAGCTCAACCCTATGCCAGAAGATGAGGCCATCAAATTTGCAGCACAACATCTCGAGGGAATAGCCCACAAATGGTGGCATCATGGCATGGTTACTCTTGGCCACAACCAAATAAATTCCTATGCTGAATTCACTAAGAGGTTGATAGATCGTTTTGATGGGAAAGATCCAGAACTGAATTTCAAAGAGTTGGCTCAATTAAAGCAATCTGGCACAGTCGATGATTACATAACGGAATTTCAGAGATTGTCTGTTTTGGTGACTGATACTTCAGAAAGACGATTGGTGGTACTCTTCATGGATGGACTGGCGGAACCCTTGAAAGGATGGGTGAAAGGATTCAACCCCATCACACTCACGGAAGTGATTAAGAAGGCACGCGACATGGCGACATCTTCGTCGTCGTCCACCAAATATCACTCACAATCCAAACCACCTCTCGCTCCACAGGAAAGAGACAGCAGACCTCCACCCAGGAGGCCTCCGTTGGATGAGGAAACTAGGCAAGAACTCAGAAGGAAGAAACTTTGTTTCAACTGTAAGGAGCCATGGGTGTCGAGACATCAATGCATTGGCAAAGGAAAAATCCATTACATTGAGGTTTCGTCTGACGAGGAGGAAGAATTGGCAAAGGAAAAATCCATTACATTGAGGTTTCGTCTGACAGAGAGGAAGAACAAACACCTGAGTCCGAAGCAGCCAAACAACAAATTTCGGGGGAGCTAAACACAATCACGCAGAAAGACTTGCCACACTCTTCAAAAGAGGAGGCGCCATTGCTACTCTGGCGGGAACTCCGAGATGCACTATGTTCCGAGTCCAGGGCACCCTCCAAGGATAACGGGTCGTGGTCATGCTTGACAGCGGAGCCACACTCAACTTCATTAACTCCTCACTAGTGAGCCGACGAAGCCTGTGTAAGGAGGCACACCAGGGATTTGATGTCAAAGTAGCGGGAGGAAATTTGTTAAAATGCACTCATCTGGTTCCGCAACTGAGCATCACCATGGGCAACCACACGGTGACGAATGATTTCTTCGTGGTGGATTTGGACGACATGGAAGTCATTCTCAGCATTCAGTGGATGGAAACATTGGATGAATACACACAGAGTTTCAAGCGAATGGAGTTCTCCTTCGAGGTAAACGGCAAAAAGGTTGTGCTGAGAGGGATGTCGAATGGAGGGCCGAAGGAAATTTCAGCCGAACAAATGGAAGCTATCTTCAGACACGACAATGTGGTTTGGGCCGCACAATGTTTTGCCTCGACAAAACCCATACAGAGACAAAGAACGGACCACCAGGAGGAAGAACTTCAAAGGGTTTTGGATAGATACCACCAGGTCTTCGCCGACATACCGCCAAGCATACCACCACACCGAGGATTCGAACACACCATTGAGATGGAAGCTGGTGCCAAACCGGTAATCACTGTGCCATACCACCACCCTAGGAGGCTAAAAGATGAAATTGAAAAAAAAATTCAAGAACTCCTTGACAAAGGTTGGATCAGACCCAGCGCCAGTCCCTTCGCATCATCGGTAGTGCTCATTAAAAAGGATGGAACAATGCGAATGTGTGTAGACTACCGCGCACTGAACAAAAAAACCATCAAGAACAGGTATCCGATTCCCAAGATCGATGAATTGTTGGATGAGTTACACGGTGTCGTTTATTTCTCCAAAATAGACCTCCGTTCGGGGTATCACCAAATCCACATGAGGGAGCAGGATATGGAGAAGACAGCATTCCGTTGCCATTATGGGCATTACGAATTTCTGGTCATGCCGTTCGGATTGACCAACGCTCCTGCTACATTCCAATCGTGCATGAACCACATTTTTAACAAACAGCTGCGTAAATTCCTATTGGTATTCTTCGATGATATACTGATCTACAGCAAGACATGGGAGGAGCACTTAAGGCATTTGGAAGTACTCGAGATTATGAAGTCACAACTGTTGTTCGCCAAACAATCCAAATGTGAATTCAGGATGACAAAGATATTATATTTGGGGCACATTGTCAGTAGCCGGGGAGTTCAAGTGCATCAAGAAAAGATTCAGGCTATCCTAGATTGGCCACCTCCGAAGACTCTTTCAGAACTACATGGATTCTTTGGGTTGTGTAGTTACTATAGACGGTTCATGAAGGGGTTCTCTCAGCTCAGTGCACCTCTCACCGACCTAACGAAGAAGGGATCTTTTCAGTGGAATGAACGTGCACATCAGACCTTTGAGAAACTCAAAGAGACTGAGTTCTTGTCCAGTCCTTGCACTGCCAGACTTCAGTCGACCTTTCATCCTGGAGTGTGATGCCTCCGAAGAAGGCATCGGGGCCGTCTTAATGCAAGACCGCCACCCCATTGCTTTCGAAAGTCGAAAGCTCTCAGGAACCAAGAGGTTGTATTCTATATACGACAAAGAAACGTTAGCCATCATGCATGCCTTGACCAAGTTTCAGCAGTACCTCGTCGGAGCCAAGTTCATTGTCCGTACAGATCACAACAGTCTCAGGCATTTTTTGGAACAGCGAGAATTGAATGAGCGACAACAGAAATGGGTAAGTAAAGTCTAGGCTTTTGACTTTGACATTGAATATGTTAAAGGAAAAAATAATGTAGTAGCTGATGCCTTGTCAAGAAAACCGGCCATTTGTTCCTTATCTCAAATATCAACGGATTGGAAAGAACATTTGTTGGTCGAATACTCCAAGGACACGTTCGCATGCCAACTCTTAGACAAAGAAATATAGGACGACAGGTATAAAGTGGTAGATGATATTATTTTCTAAGGACAGAATTTACCTGGTACCTGAATCCAAGTTGAAGAAAAAGGTTTTGAAAGAAATGCACGATTCACCTCTAGCCGGGCATCAAGGTTACTTGAAGACCTACCGACAGATTAGGGAAAGATTTTCTTGGAAGGGCCTAAAAGGTGATATATTACAGTACGTCCGGGAATGTTCCATCTGCCAACAAAATAAATCTGAACACACTCTACCAGCGGGTTTGCTGCAGCCATTACCGATTCCAGAGAAGAAGTGGGATAGTATATCAATGGATTTCATCTCCGGGCTCCCGAAGGCACAAGGGAAGGACTGCATCTTTGTGATAGTCGACAGACTAACCAAGTATGCACATTTCTTTGCTATACCCATAGAGTTTTCCGCTTCACAAGTAGTAGACTTATTCTTCCGAGAGGTGTTTCGTCTGCATGGACTCCCTCGAAACATAGTGAGCGACAGAGACAGTCGCTTCCTCAATAATTTCTGGAAAGAATTGTTTCGGCTAGCAGGGATAGAGTTTTCACCAAGCACCAGTTACCACCCACAGACCGACGGACAAATGGAGATTGTAAACAAATGGCTGGAAGGTTACCTCAGAAATTATGTTTCAACACAACAGAGGGCCTGGGTAAAATGGCTACACCTGGGAGAGTACTGCTACAATACCACCTTCCACATGTCCATTGGAATGGAACCTTTCAAAGCTTTGTACGGGTATGAACCTCCTTCATTTGTGGATTTGGCTCTCGGTGACAGTCACACGCCGAAGGCCAAAGACTGGCTGCATGAAGGAATAGATATTCTAAGATCCCTAAAGGAAAATCTCCAGCACGCTTAGAATCAACAGAAAATGTACGCTAACAGGCACCAAATCGAGAGGAGTTTTGAAGTGGGGGATTTGGTATACCTCCGACTTCAACCTTACAGACAATCGTCTCTGAAGGCTTCGGGAAAGGAGAAGTTGAGACCGCGTTTCTACGGACCCTACCGTGTGACAAGGAGAGAGGGCGAAGTTGCATACGAATTGGACCTGCCTGAGGGAAGCCGAATCCACAACGTCTTCCACGTTTCTTGTCTGAAGAAAGTTGTGGGCCAGCAAGTGACAGTTTCCACAGACCTGCCACCCCTCGACGACGGAGGAAAGTTAGTATTGGAACCTGCGGAAATCATCGACAACCAAGAGAGAAGATTGAGGACACGCACTATCAAGGAATTTCTTGTGCACTGGAAGGACCTTCCCCTTGAAGATGCCACCTGGGAAGGAGAAGAGATTCTAGAACACCCCAACCTAAAATTGCTTGAGGACAAGCAATCTTTGGGACGGGAGGACTGTAATATCCCCGTCATTAAATGACTATTAAAACTATTGTATTAGGGATCGCGATTGATTTAGTTTATCTCAGGCCCATTCTTTTTGTTGGCATAGTTTAGTTGTCGCCATCGGCTCTTTTGTGCACTCTCGGGAGTTTTCCCCAACGAGTTTTTATGCTCGGCATGTAGGTTAGATTTGACATGTTGAGATTTATATTTGATTTGTATTTGCAAATTCCTGTTGGGATTCTGTTGTTCGCCATTTCAGAGGTGAAAGACCCTCCCTATTTGGTTTTGTGCAGTTTCGGTGGGAATCAACCCTCACCCTACTCTGTCTATTCTCTGGTTCTGGGTATTTGGCAAATTGAAGCAATTATTATTCATATTTCATCTGGCAAGTATTGTTGCGTAGTAATAATATAGTCTGGAATATTGTGGATCATTGTGCGCCTCCCTTCCTCGGTCCATTTCCAACGTCATCTGTGTCATCTCCATTACACAGCCTCATCACACCGTACGACAGACAGATCCGCGCCAAATCCGCGCCAGATCCGCACCAAATCTGCGCCAGATCCACGCCAGGTCCGCGCCAGATCCGCGCCACTGTACGGCACCCTTGGTTGATTGGGTGTATACCGTACCTGTTCACTCCATCCGTACGGGCTCAGAAACATGGCAGTCTGGGTCAGGACATTACAGCAACACTGATTAGGGTTTGTAGGGATTAATCTTGGCCCTTGATCTTGAATCGATCTTGGCCCTTCATTGTAATTGAACATCTATAAAAGGCCAAGGCCTTCTCATTTGTAACAATTAGTGAGTTAGAAGGTTGGAGATTGTAGAAGATTAGATTAGAGAGCTAGTAGTAGAATTAGATTAGGCTAGCTAAGGGAGAGACTTGATCAAATTGTTGCTATAATGCTTATCAAAGTGATTGATAATTCATTGTTGGTTTCCATGGTGAATTACTTAAGGTTGTTTTGAAGTGTTGCCTGGTTTCCTCAATCTTTCACTTGGAGTAGATTTCATTTCATGTTGAAAAAGCTTAGTTGAATGAAAGTAATTGTGGATGTTTACTTGCTTGACTCCAGCAAAACTAGGCCAC
Organism: Chamaecyparis obtusa; assembly: GCA_027943335.1. Classification (NCBI taxonomy): domain Eukaryota; kingdom Viridiplantae; phylum Streptophyta; class Pinopsida; order Cupressales; family Cupressaceae; genus Chamaecyparis; species Chamaecyparis obtusa. Next base: position 370,517 of record BSBK01001738.1, read on the forward strand.
TAGCCTCTTGCTGATTGTAAGTGTGCCTTGTGTGGTTAGCCGATGATTGAAAGCACTTAACTTCAATTGATATTCAATCTTTAGTTTGCATCCATTTGATGGGTTTGAAGAGGGGATATTGTTGTGAAAACCATTTGAGTATTCCTTAGAAGCTTGCACTAGGTGAGTGGAGTCACTGATAAAGTTACATCTAGTAGAGTCCGAGTTCATCCATACTTGCTTTCATTCCTAGTTAGAAGTAGTAGTAGTAGAAGAAGCTAAGTTTGAAATGAAGTGGAAGTTGGAAAATCAAAAAACTATATTTTCATTGCACATTATGAAGTCAAATCTTTAGAAGTGCAAGAGTTGATATCCATTGGATGAACAGCGTAAATCCCCTAAGTGATTGCTAGAAAATCACATTATTTCACTGACCAAGTATCCACAATTGAAGGGAAGCTTGAAGTCATTTCATGATCTTACTTTGCAAGCTTAGCATGAGAAGTGACCTTATTCAAGAGAGAGTTGTAAATTTGATATTTCATCTTGGAATGTTCAGTCTTCGATTCTATATGTAGTAGGTGAACAAAACTCACATCAACAAGACCTTGGAGGAGCTCTTTCAAACAGCAGCTTTCTTCCTCTTCCGGGAAGTCTCAGAGGCATTCCAAGCGCACTGCCAGCGCTTCGACTTACCCTTATGTCTCAGGGTTCTTCTCTACTGTTCCGGTTTTGTAGTGGGGTTTCGGGGTCTTCTGTTGGGCCCCCTCCCCCTCTTTCCTTTTCTTCTTTTGCTTGTTTATTCTTGTTGTTGTTCCTGTTTTTCGTCAGGCATCGTTTGGTGTCCCTGCTGTGGGCAGGCCTATTGTTTTGTGTTCGGCAGTCCCTTTGACCTGCTTCGTGGTCTTTCGTTATACATTAATAAATTTATCTTATCTTGCTTCAGTTTTGAATTATATAATTTATGATGTGGTTGTGATTCAAATTTCATACTTACACCTGGATCTTATAACGCATGACAACAGAAGGCTAAGGGTGTTCTATTTTGGAATAATGTATAACTAGAAATAAACATTGTTACACAGATAAAATGGAAAACCAATTGGTCCACGTATATTTACATTTGAGGCATGGCCTCACTAGAATTGGTTTGTAACAAAGTAAAAAAACAAAAATTATTAACTAATTGAAAATGGAAGTATTTGTAAACAATTAATAGAAATCAACTTGTTATCATCAGATAGAATGACAGTTATGATTGAAATTTTAAGATGCTCAAAAAAATGGAGGGACAAGCATAGAAACCTGAAGATTTATTCGATGAGAAGTAAACTGGCAAACTGAGTGACATTTGACAGCAGAGAAGGCATGCAGCATCCCACAGGTACTGTGCAGGTTTTTCTTCATGTATAACAGACTCAAAATTTTCTAGGAGTAAGCTCTTTCCCTTTATGCATATAAAATAAGCTATATCATCTATGTTTAAGGTGGTCGAACCAGTAACAAAGGAACTCTCATTTCGCACCAAGGGAAGATAGTTTTTCAATTCGGAAAAGCTATCTGCAGCCTTTAGTGCATTGTCTCTACTCTTTGTGTCGCTTACATATAATGCCCCAATGATTTCGAGTCCCCGAGGAAGCAACACTTGCAAGTCTTCTGTTCCATTATAATACACAAACATAAAAACAAAGTAAACAAAGTTAAAATGTATTTTTACATAAACTCTAAAACTATAGAATCAGAAGTCTTCTTTTAGAAATATATAGACAATGCAGAATCAGATATCTACTATATGGAAAGCATCATCTAACCTAACAATACAAAGGAAAAGATAAATCTGGTTTCAAAAAGGAGGCAACGAAAACATGAGGAATTTCAAATCAGAAACATGATTGAGTCACTTGTACAACAGCATATTTGCAAAAGCAATGAAACAAAATCAACAAACTGAATATACGTATTTATATATATGACTACGCTTCAAGTACATATTTCAGAAACAAAAAATTATTATCACATTGGAAAAATGTAATATGTATTATAATGCAAATATAAAATCAAAATGTCTTCATGAGATTCATGTTTGCTGGAACTATAAAGCAACATTGCCATGAAACAATCAACCAGCTAAGAACCTGATGACAGGAGTTGACTCCAAAAAATATTTCTGAAAAGACACTTGAGCCTACTACCTCAGGCTTGAGCTAACAAAAATCAACCTGCCAATTATATGGTCAAGCAATAATGAATATGGATACCTTCTTTTCACTTCTGAACCTTATATCTTCTCTCATCAGAAAATCCAAAAAATATATTTTCTGTTATCTTGAATCACTCAAATTTCTACAACCCTGCATCAACTTATGTTCAGTTTGAATCAATACTAAGCAACTGCCAAATCCATATCTCCTCCTATGCTTGCAAAGTCAAAATCTATGCTTCACAAACATGTTTATGATGGCATTTCAACCTGGTTGAAGCCTGATTGGAAAAATGCTACAGGAAAGCTCCCCAAAATAATCTTCATCATTCAACCCAAAAATCTAGAAAATAAAATTCCTCAGTTCACTCAATAGCAAGCAAAATCCCCAATGTAAGCAAAGGTAACAGAAGACTTCTCACAAGGCGCTCACAGCTGATAAAAAGCTAACCTGTAAAGAATATAGTGCTCGGGAATTTATATATACCCAAAACCATAATTGTGAAGATTAAAAAAAAAAGCATATGTAGTCGCCAACCCTGTCTGCCACTAATTTTTTGTGCTACTTCCACCAGTTCAGCTGCATAAGCATTTTATCAAACAGTTTGCAGGCTATCTGAATTTTAACAAAAATTGAAATTCAGATTTGTCTACCGAATGGGTATTTGTTTAACAGTTTCAATTGCAGATTTCTTTGCATAGCCACACACAGAAAGCATGAAGAATAATAGCATACAGGAACAGTAGTAAGAAAGCTTTCCCTCAACTGAAATTACTAACACAGAAGTCTGAGTTTTAACAGTGTACTTTCAGTAAATACTATGTCCAGCAAACATTCAATTTTTAGAAACCAATATGCATTTCCATCTAAATCTGATATTTGTTTATGCAACCACTCATGATACTTCTATTACATACTGGGTATGAGGGAAGCAATTATCTCAGACCTCTGTTATGCTGCTGCAAATAAGATCAACTTCATGAGTTCTCAGTTGTTCCCACACTGAATTTAGTAATTGCAGACATTCTTGTACATGATGGGACGAGCTTCAACAATAGAAAATAAAGGCACCACATACTGAGAGCAGCTCCCTCTGATATCCACGAATTGGTTTGTTTGGCTTAAGTACCAAACAAGCATATAACTTCTAATTGCTGTCCAAGCATCTGCTCACAGCTCCAAGGAAACTTTGTCTCTTTCTGTATTTGTCTTCTTATACAAATTCAGTGGCATCTACTGTAATTTTGTAAAACAGTTCACTTGCAATATTGGATGTTTAGTTTTCAGACTTGAGCTCGAGGTATAATCAAGTTTTGATAAATATAGATATTCATGCCTTGTTATAGAAAGGTATTTGAACGGAAATACAACTATAATGTCTTGCATATGAATCTCATATCAATAAATTACAATCAACAAAGCACAAATCATTCATTAAATTTACAGTTATATGAAATACAACAGCTACCTTGATGACTGAATTAAATTGCCTTTCTTCTGTATGACAAGGCAGGTCGCCATCCTTGAACTGCTCTCCTTCCAGTTATTACTTGTTCTCTGCTTCAAAAATATGTATACTAACAGCACATCAACGATCTACATATCTGATACATATTGGCATCCTAAAAACATCGGAACTCTCTGTTGCTTGCATTTAGGAAACCCAGCGGTAATCTCTCTGGTAATGCCTAACAGTGAAAGCAATCTCCACCAGCAGCAGAAAACTATATGTTTATATAAACATTCAAAACTGACTATGGCTGAGTCACAAGCTTTCAGTTCCCTGTTTGAGATGAGTCGACTCCATCACAAGGCACATGAATCTCCTTTAGGCAAGCTGTGATATTTCCCTTGGCAGTGGTGTTAGCTGTGTTAAATCTCAAGCCACGATGGGAGTTGAAAGTCTGAGACACTTAAAATTGCATCGCCTAAGCACTCTTAATGAAACGGCTGCATAAAATAATGTTTGGCATCCAGTATTCAAAAACTCCTTGTTTGAAAACACATAATATCCACACCTAGCAAGGAAACCCTCATGCCATGTAGAAAACCAACGATTTATTACAATTACATACCAGGCAAATTTTTTCAATGAAAAGTGCCAAAATTCCCTTAATCTCACGCCTAGCATTGAAATATAGCTTCGTTTGTGTTTAAGTATGCAAATTGAATATAAGTATATTATATATATATATATATATATATATATATATATATATATATATATATATATATATATATATATACTGTTATAATTATGGTTGGCATACTGCAGAGAAACCGATCGAATGAAGAACATACTGCAGACACGATGGTATCGTACTGCAATGTATACATTGCAGTCACGATAAGTATCGTGTACTGTAATGTATACATTGCAGTCACGATATGTATCGTGCGCTGCAATACATTGCAGGCACGATAGTATCGTGTACTGCAATGTAATTGCAGTCACACGATAATTATCGTGCGACTGCAATTACATTGCAGTATACAATAATCATTGTTAAACTTCTTGTTATTAAACGACTCTAAGTCGTTTGGGTTATTTATCTAATCTGCAGTTGGTTGATTGTCATGTCCCCTTTCTAGAGACATGATCTTTCATGACGGATTTGCCTATCATCGACTCTCGTAGGCAAATAGTTTGGAGAGAGAGTCATTGTGTGGATCATTTGATTGCTTATTGCTACAGAGCCTACATTCGGCAGAGCCTACATCCAGTTTGAGGCCTACATGCAGTTGTAGTGGAGCCTATGTCCAGAAGTGAGCCTGCATCCAGTTCGAGCCTACAATCAGTCTAGTTGGGCCTACATTCGGTTATGAGACATCTTGGCCTACATTGTTATATTTTTGAGTTGAGAAATGTACTTTATTATTATAATGTTATTTTATTATAAAGTACATTATAATTAGATGTTTCTAGAAGTTCTAGTAACTTCTCAAGAAAAAGAATAAATAGAGGGCTTGGGCTATCATTTCTACATGCTTGGATTTGGGATTTCTTCTACTTCTTCATTGTGAAGCAATTTGTAGTCTTTTGGGTCTGCAAATACTATTCGATCTTTGGCAACGATCACTCCCCTAGATTGGCATAACTGAGGTAGTGAAATATCTACTGAAGGGTTGCAAGTTTGGAGTTGGTACTCAGCCATCTCATTGGTACTTCATTGAGAATTTGATGTAAGGGTTTGTTTGTGGTTGGAATAAGGGTTTGAATTCACCTCTTGTATTGGTGAATCGTTTTGGTGAAGATTGGATATCAATTTGGCACATTTTCAGTCAGTTCATACCAGGGCCTGGATTCAGAATTTTGCTCATATCTCCCAACATACTTGGAGATAATTTTTATGCTCTTGGAGGAAGACTAATACATCATTGGCGGCCAGGTTAATACCATTTTGGGGTTTCAAAACCTTGCATTTTATTTTCTGCAGGAGCCGTACATGTACGGCCTGGTACGGCAGGCTGCAGGAGACAGTACAGCAGCATTTTGGAGGCCAGTTTGGGTTGCAGAGAATAGGGTCTTCTATAGCGGTCTTCATCATCAAATTGGAGCATCATACCAGGTTCTTATACACTGTTTTGGTTGTCAAAAATAATTGTATAAGCATTGCATATAATCAGTCTTTTATCACAGTCTAGTGCATACTGAACTCTACTGTCATAACTGTCCAACAGTGGTAGGAATCAGTCACTGATTATCATTAGTAACATAAGCAGGAAAGAGTATTGGTTTGTCATAAGAAGTTAGTTGTTATAGTATGTAACAGCCCATATAATTTAGTCAATATCATTTATGATGTATGGAATCTGATTTGGAGAAGTATATGATATATTGGCATTTGGGTCTTAGCATTGCTATCTAGAGTTCTATTGTTGTTCATTGCATTACATTCCTATATTGGTATTGCTATCTCAATTTCATTTGATGCCCAAAACAATTGTCACATTGAAACACAACAATACAAACAAACAATTTAGTTGCTTGCCAAGTGTTTGACGAATTGTCTCAGTTCAGATTTGGGGGTTTTAGTGATCCTATTGGTAAGGGTCATTATAGTGGTATCAGAGCGGTGTTCTTGCCATCTTGTTGGGTAAGAAACCTACATGCATCCTTCAGCATTTGGGCATCACAGGTACTACACACGAAGAAGAGCAGCACTAGAGGGTGAATAGGACTTCAGAGATACTCTTACCATGGGTGAGAGACAGTCACAGAGCCCACCTAGAATTCCTGATAATGAAAGGGAATTCTTTTGGATTATGACTACGGGACAGCAGGAGATGGTCCAGTCCTTGCGTAATTTGACCACTATGATGGAGAGAGTGGTTCAGCCCAGAGCACAGGAACAGGTTAGAGGAACACTTGATCATGATAATAGGAGCGTGGCAGGTTCACAGGGTGCTCCTAGGCACAGGTCTTGGACAGCGGATAGACCTACTCGTCCTACTTTCCTTAGAGAGGAGGCTCAGGAGGCAGGAGAGGGTGATGTACAGGATGAGTTTCAGGATGATCTTAGAGCTGCTACTGCAGAATGGCAGGCATTACCACCACATGTGCGTGAGTTACTTAACTTTGATCGCTACTTGAACCAGAGGAGAGAGCACACGAGGAATACTCGGCAGAACAGGAGACCTAGAGGAGGCCATGACAGTGAGTTGCAGCGAGCTGCTAGCAAGCTCACTTTACCTTCTTTTGATGGTAGTGGACAGATGACAGCACAGGCATGGATACATAAGTTGGATACTTTCTTAGCACGGAGACCCATGTCAGAGATAGATGCCATCAGATACGCCACCTTGCATTTGGAGGGCGCAGCTCATGACTGCTGGTCACGTGGTATGGTTACCTTGCAGCACAACCAGGTGACATCTTACCAGGATTTCGTGGATAGATTGGTGGAGCGTTTTGACAGGAAGGATCCAGAGATATTCTTCGGTGAACTTGCACAGTTGAGACAGACAGGCAGCTTAGAGACTTATATCAGTGAGTTTCAGAGGTTGTCAGTTATGGTCCAAGATGTATCGGAGAGGCGGTTGGTTATCCTATTCACTGAGGGATTGTCTGAACCCCTCAAGGGTTGGATCAAGGCATTTGATCCATCGAAACTACAGGGGGCCATGAGGAAAGCTCGTAGTATGGAGCTTACAGCACCTTCTAGCAGATTCACCCCTAGGAGTTCTACTTCTTTCAGAGATAATAAGAAGTTTGATAAGGGGAAGGGGAAGAAGGTTGATACCAAGGGGAAATCCACTCCACCCTTGGATACTAAGGCACTTGATGACCTACGCAGGAAGAAGCTATGCTTCTATTGCAAAGGTCCATATGACAAGGATCACGACTGTCCTTTGAGGCCTAAAGGGAAGGCCAATAGAGTTATGTGGGCGTACTATGAGGACTCAGATTCAGATAGCACAGCACATGAGGATGAGCATAGTGACACAGAGCCTGAGGTAGAGGCAGAGGCTTCAGAGCCTAAGGTTGAGCCGGAGTTACATTTGCAGTAGGCACGCTTGTCCAGTATTCAGCAGGAGGGGTCCTTTAGATTGCGTGGAGTTCTAGCAGGACAGAAGGTGATTACCCTAGTTGACACAGGTGCTACGCATAATTTCATTGATGCACGTTTGGTTGAGCGCCGTGGCATTGAGACAGAGGAGTTTGAGGGACTCCGAGTACAGGTTGCTGATGGTTACACTCTTAAGTGTAACAGGATGATCAGAGATATGCCCTTACGCTTGAGCAATTATGGGTTCAAAGCGGATTACCATGTAGTTAACATGGGCGACCTAGATATTGTATTGGGGATGATTTGGTTGCATTCATTGGGTGAGGTCACTTTCAGACTCAGGGACATGGAGATCAAGTTTGAGGCAGATGGTAGGCAGCATGTCTTGAGGGCTATCAGAAATAGTGATATTAGGACTATTTCTTTCAGGTGCATGGAGAGGATGGTTAGACACGATGGGATCGGATGGGCAGCCATGTGTACTCTCATGCCTACACAGGAGGAGCATCAAATGACAGAGTATCACCCTGATATTCAGAGATTGAGAGAGCAGTATGATAGGGTGTTCAGTGACATTCCACCTGGTGCACCACCTGACCGTGGAATTGAGCACATCATTGAGCTAGAGGAGGGTGCTAAACCCGTGATGATCACACCATACGGACATCCTAGGAGGCTCAAGGATGAGATAGAGAAAACCATCAAGGAGCTGCTTGAGATGGGGCATATTCTACCCAGTAAGTCTCCTTTTGCTTCTTCAGTAGTATTGGTGAAGAAGAAGGATGGTTCTCTACGTATGTGCATTGATTACAGGGCGCTAAACAAGAGGACTATTAAGAATAGGTACCCCATCCCAAGGATAGATGAGCTGATAGATGAGCTTCATGGGGCTTGCTACTTCAACAAGATAGACTTGAGATCAGGGTATCATCATATCAGAGTCAGAGAGCAAGATATAGAGAAGACTGCATTTAGATGCCATTGTGGACACTTCGAGTTCGTGGTCATGCCATTTGGGTTGACCAATGCACCAGCCACTTTTCAGTCTACGATGAATAAGGTCTTCCATCATCAGTTCAGGAGATTTGTATTGGTTTTCTTCGATGATATCTTGGTATACAGTCGGACATGGCAGGAGCATGTAGTACATTTGGAGACTGTATTGAGTATATTGCAGAGGGAGTCCTTGTATGCCAAGGAGTCCAAGTGTGATTTGGGTATGACTGAGCTCTTGTACTTGGGTCATATTATCAGTGCAGATGGAGTGCGGATGGATCCTGATAAGATCCGTGCTATAGTGGAGTGGCCTATTCCAGAGAACCTGACACAGTTGAGAGGGTTCCTAGGCCTATGTGGATTCTACCCCAGATTTGTGAGTGGGTATTCACATCATGCAGCCCCTATGATAGATTTGCTGAAGAAGGGGGCCTTTGTTTGGACACCAGAGGCGCAGGCTTGCTTTGACAGGTTCAAGGAGATCATGACTTCATGTCCAGTGTTAGCTTTGCCTAATTTCTCGAAGCCATTTGAGCTTCAATGTGATGCATCCAGAGATGGTATAGGTGCTGTGTTGATGCAGGACAAGCACCCTATTGCATATGAGAGCAGGAAACTCCGTGGACCTAAGAGATCTTTCAGCATTTACGATAAGGAGATGTTAGCCATCATGCATGCGTTGGCTAAGTTTAGACAGTATCTAGTGGGTGGTAAGTTTTGCATTAAAACTGACCACAACAGTTTGAGGCATTTCCTTAGTCAGAGAGATCTCAACGATAGGCAGCAGAAGTGGGTAAGTAAGCTACAGGCTTACGATTTTGATATATCATATGTGAGAGGGACTCAGAATGTGGTAGCAGATGCATTGTCACGTAGACCACATCTCAATGCATTGATTGAGATATCAGAGGATTGGCGACATATGATAGTGGCAAAGTATGCTAGAGACCCATGGGCGTCAGGGGTAGTTGATGGGTCAGTTGTTGATACCCAGTATACACTTGTAGATGATTTGATTATCTACAAGAGTAGGATCTTTCTAGCCCCAGGATCGAAGGTGAAGCGATCTATATTGAGAGCTCTTCATGATTCACCTACAACTGGTCACCCCAAGTACTTCAAGACATATAGACAGGTGCGGAAGCGGTTCACTTGGAAAGGAGTGAAGACAGATGTATTGCAGTATGTTCGTGAGTGCCCTGTTTGTCAACAAAACAAACAAGAGCACACCTTTCCAGCCGGGCTCCTACAGCCACTTCCCATTCCTGATCAGAAGTGGGAGTGCATATCCATGGATTTCATTACAGGCTTGCCCAAGGCCCAAGGGCGTGATTGTATCTACGTGGTGGTGGATAGATTGACGAAGTATGCACACTTTTTTCCCATCACTACTACTTACACAGCAGTACAAGTAGCTGAGGTCTTCTTCAGAGAGGTCTTCAGATTGCATGGGATACCCCGCAGCATAGTGAGTGACAAGGACAGCAGATTTTTGAGTCACTTTTGGCAGGAGGTATTCAAACTTTGTGGCACTGAGCTTACACCTAGCACCAGTTATCACCCGCAGACGGATGGACAGACAGAGATAGTCAATAAGTGGGTGGAGGGCTATTTGAGGAACTATGTGGCTGGTCAGCAAAGGGCATGGGTGAGATGGATACATTTGTGTGAGTATTGTTACAATACCACATTTCACATGTCGATTCAGATGTCACCTTTCAGGGCTCTATATGGGTATGATGCGCCTAGCTTCATTGATTTGCTTATGTCTGATATTAGAGTTCCACGTGCCGAGGATTTGCTTTAGGAGAGCAAGGACATTGTTGATGCTCTCAAGGATAATATAGCCAGGGCACAGAATCAGTACAAGCAGTATGTAGATCAGAAGCGGATTGAGAGGAGCTTTGAGGTTGGTGATATGGTTTACCTCATACTTCAGCCATACAGGCAGTCTACTCTCAAGAAGAGTGGGTCGGAGAAGCTTAAGCCGAGATACTATGGGTCTTTCAGGATCATTAGGCGTGTTGGTGAGTTGGCTTATGAGCTTGAGCTTCCAGCTGATAGTAGAGTGCATAATGTGTTTCATGTGTCGCGCCTCAAGAAGGCGTTAGGGCAGCATGTTGTGCCTTCTACAGTGTTACCACCCTTGGATGATGAGGGGAAGTTGGTTTTGGTGCCAGAGTCTATCTTGGATAGCAGGGAGAAACAGCTTCGCAGGAGAGTTATCAGGGAGTATTTGGTGAAGTGGAGAGATCTTCCTGTTGAGGATGCTACTTGGGAGTCTGAGGAGATTTTACAGCATCCAGCTTTGAGATTGCTTGAGGGCAAGCAATTTCTGGAGGGGCGGACTATCATGTCCCCTTTCTAGAGGCATGATCTTTCATGACGGATTTGCCTATCATCGACTCTCGTAGGCAAATAGTTTGGAGAGAGAGTCATTGTGTGGATCATTTGATTGCTTATTGCTAACAAAGCCTACATCCAGTTTGAGGCCTACATGCAGTTGTAGTGGAGCCTATGTCCAAAAGTGAGCCTACATTCAATCTAGTTGGGCCTACATTCGGTTATGAGACATCTTGGCCTACATTGTTATATTTTTGAGTTGAGAAATGTACTTTATTATTATAATGTTATTTTATTATAAAGTACATTATAGTTAGATGTTTCTAGAAGTTCTAGTAACTTCTCAAGAAAAAGAATAAATAGAGGGCTTGGGCTATCATTTCTACATGCTTGGATTTGGGATTTCTTCTACTTCTTCATTGTGAAGCAATTTGTAATCTTTTGGGTCTGCAAATACTATTCGATCTTTGGGAACGATCACTCCCCTAGATTGGCATAACTGAGGTAGTGAAATATCTACTGAAGGGTTGCAAGTTTGGAGTTGGTACTCAGCCATCTTATTGGTACTTCATTGAGAATTTGATGTAAGGGTTTGTTTGTGGTTGGAATAAGGGTTTGAATTCACCTTTTGTATTGGTGAATCGTTTTGGTGAAGATTGGATATCAATTTGGCACATTTTCAGTCAGTTCATACCAAGGCCTGGATTCAGAATTTTGCTCATATCTCCCAACATACTTGGAGATAATTTTTATGCTCTTGGAGGAAGACTAATACATCATTGGCGACCAGGTTAATACCATTTTGGGGTTTCAAAACCTTGCATTTTATTTTCTGCAGGAGTCGTACATGTACGGCCTGGTAAGGCAGGCTGCAGGAGACAGTACAGCAGCGTTTTGGAGGCCAGTTTGGGTTGCAGAGAATAGGGTCTTCTACAACGGTCTTCATCGTCAAATTAGAGCATCATACCAGGTTCTTATACACTGTTTTGGTTGTCAAAAATAATTGTATAAGCATTGCATACTGAACTGTGCTGTCATAACAGTCCAGCAGTCTTTTATCACAGTCCAGTGCATACTGAACTATACTGTCATAACAGTCCAGCAGTGGTAGGAATCAGTCACTGATTATCATTAGTAACATAAGCAAGAAAGAGTATTGGTCTGTCATAAGAAGTTAGTTGTTATAGTATGTAACAGCCCATATAATTTAGTCAATATCATTTATGATGTATGGAATCTGATTTGGAGAAGTATATGATATATTGGCATTTGGGTCTTAGCATTGCTATCTAGAGTTCTATTGTTGTTCATTGCATTACATTCCTATATTGGTATTGCTATCTCAATTGCATTTGATGCCCAAAACAATTGTCACATTGAAACACAACAATACAAACAAACAATTCAGTTGCTTGCCAAGTGTTTGACGAATTGTCTCAGTTCAGATTTGGGGGTTTTAGTGATCCTATTGGTAAGGGTCATTACATTGATTGAAATAATATTAATGTAGGGTCATGACCCTACATGACAACTGCCATGTACGGTCATGACTTTAGATACTAATATATATAATAAAAGGAAATTGTAGAATCAATCAATCAAAATAGGCAATTGCATGCTACAGCAATATCTACTAAATATAAATAATATATTAAATCTTCTAATCTAATATTCCTAACACCTAGGACAGCAGCCTACACCATAAATGCCCACGTCCAGTGATAAGTGCTCATTTGCTCTCTTATGCCCATACAAGTATGGCACCCAAAGAAATTGAACAACAGTGCTTCAATCTTCAGCTAAAATGTTACATAGCCATGGCGTCTAAACAAGGAAAGCTCTTCATATTAGAAATCATTGCCAACTTTTAACAAATAATAGCATACCAAATAGTGCCACCCATTACAAAGGATCATTTCAAACTCCTACCCATAAGCTAATTCCTCCACAATACTTCAAAATGGCTCTTTTAATGTCATAAGCCTTCTACAAATATCCACGAATCCTCTTATTTTAGTGTGCCCAGCAGTATAACAAAGTTCCCAATAAAATATAATTTGCTAAACTCATTAAAAGGTTACGCCCGGGATGCAAATAAAGAAACCTTATTTTATTCCAATAAAACTTTCAAAACAAACTAGGCGTACAAACTTACTTTATTTCTGATTATTTTAATGTTTCCCCTCCATGCAGTTTAGTCCCAAAAATGAGACTTCAGCAGATTTGAATTAATCTGCAAATACAATGTGAGATACCTAGATGATATCTCCAACTTGAATCGGGTTTTCATCCAATTCTAAAGTAGTCCCAAGGGTTTCCGTCCTCATGAAGCTCTTAGAGCTCTTCTAGAAAAAAAATTCATTAACCAAGCATAATCAGAATGAGACTCTCCTGTTTTTTAAAGCCCATTGCAGTGACTCTTCGTTTTCCCTCTTCCTGCGCTTCATTTTCCTATGTTTTTTGTCTTTTTATTTCCCCTTTTTAATTTCATTTGAATTAAAGGAAATAATAATAAAATGACTTTATTAATTTTTCTAACTCACCATTAAATTCATTTTTATACTTTGTTAAATAATTAAATTAAGTCGTCATTAAATTTATTATATTTCAACAACTTAAATTTAATTATTTAAATAATTTTTGATATCCAAACAAAGGGGACATTACAGCATACATATACTTGCTAGTAGGACTAAGCTTACATCAACAAGCAGAAGATAGAACCAATTCATTAAGATAAAAAAAAATTGCATGAAATAGGGGAGTATTCAATGTGCATAGGCCCATGATGCAATGGTATGTCGATTGGTTTTTTGGCAATGTGTACCAAGTTCAAATCCTGGATTACAGGACAAAATAACCCTGGACAAAATAACCTGGCCATAATAACCCGAGGACAAAATAACCCAAGGTCATAATAACCCAATCCAAAATAACCCGTAGTCAAAATAGCCCATGGACAAAATAACCCCATAAGATTATAGAGAAAGGAAAACAAAATTTATAAATTACAAGTATATTTCTAAAAAACTTTTTATTCAAATTTTCAATTAAAGTGTCAAATTATGAGCAATGCCTCTTATATAATCTTAAATATTATTATTGTCATAACCATCAACTAGTCTTTTTAGTCTTTCTTTGAGTTCACGGTATTTTTTCCTGCTTGGTTGTGTAGTGTGTCCAGCCATATATTTCTCTATTTTATTCTCTTGGTGACCCTGTTCTTTTTTCACTACTTTGATGAATTTCCAGATTGAGCTATGCGATGATTGAAGCAATTCACTAAATCCTCTATGCCATCCCTCAATAGAATTATTGGTTTTGGGAAGATCATCTTGAATAGTTGAATAATAGTTCTACATTGTGATTGGAAATTTGGGTGACCGTCTGTTGCCTCTTCTAGTTAGTCTTCCAATCCATGTGTCTTCAAAATAATCAATTATGGGTTGCAATGTCTTCTCATGATCTATATAATAAGGAGATTGTAGAAGTGTTTTAAATTCATTGATTACATATATCTGAGGCACAAAAGCTAATGCAACAAGTTTTTTGATCTCAAATAAAAATACTTCATCGACACTGTAACGTGTTTGTAGACCTTCTTCTTGAACTTTCCTCCACAAGCACTGAGAGAAATGGAAAAGGCATCCACGAATAGTGACATTCGGAAAAATTTTAGAAATAGCTCCCTTGAAACCTAATTCAAAATCAATAAGTATAGTTTTTGGGTTTAGATCAGGTTGCAACTGTTTTAATTTTACAAGTACTTGTGTATAAGTGGATCTTGTTTTGTTGGTCATAAGAATATAGATGAGTGGAAATATTGCATCATTTTTCAAGCCATGAATTGTGAACAACTGCTGAAAAATACTTGGTACTGTTTTAAATGTACCATCACTAAACCAATGTTTAAAAAACCGCTAGAAAAAATTATTATAATGTTTAAAAAATTATATTAAAAAATATTTTTTTTTATGAATTTTGATTTCTCTTTTTCTTATCACTCTACACACTCTTAATTCTTCTCCCCTTCTTCCTTCCTTTACTTCTCTGAGCTCTTAATTCTACCACTTTATATATCCTCTTAATGCCTCTTCATAATGCCTTTTGACTTATATCCTAAGTTGCCAGTATGGGTACAAGTACGTGGGTACGGCAATTTTTTGGGAGGGGGATTGGGTACATCTAGGTACGTCCGTACAAAAAACATATAAAAATAATATATATATATGCATGTATACAGCCTGAAAAGTAGAAACAAAAATTAAATTTAGAATACAACATTTCAAGCATATGTTAAACAAAAATTAGAACTACCATAAATATTGCACTAACACATTTATAATGATTTACAATAAGTCTAGTTTCATATCAACTTGTCAAAACTTGAATGTTATGATAGATATATCGAATTCATTGTTTCACACTAGTTCAACAGGTAAAATAATACAATTAGTAATCAGCGTCATATGGGTCATCAAGAAAATCATGATCTGTGGAACCACATGCAGCCCCAGTATCACTTGCACAGCTAGAAGTACGTTGGCTGTCTGACTCCACAGAAGGTAAAGTTTGTGTGGCAACTGAAAAATCCAAATCAGTTCGCTCAGGATCTACATCCCACAACTTTGTGCCCCCTTCCTTGTACTGATTTTGTTTATGTGTAAGAAGGCGCAAGTTGGAATGCACATAAACCAGCTCTTCCGCCTTACTTGCTGCCAATTGGTTGTGTTTCACTGAATGGATAAAGGAGTATGTACTCCAATTTCGCTCAGCTGAAGAAGAACTAGCAACCTATTGAAAATTTGACACAGTGTTCGAGAGTTACAATTATAAAATTAACTTTAAATATGAAATTAACAAAAAAAAATTAATTCAAAATAGTAAACAATATAATAATAAATTTAGAGAGAATAATAAAAATTAAGAAACTTACCTGCGATAAAAGTTTGATTGCAAGAGTTTGAAGGTGTGGTGATGTATAGCCATTGAGGTACCACCAAGCATGAGCATCCTTTGTATACTTGTCACGGATAGCAGCAGCACTTTGACCATTGGAGGATACAAAATCAACAAACTCAGCTGTAACTAAATCCTCCATTTCACGATCACGGAAGAGTTTAGTAAGTGCTGTTCTACACCCATCACTAACTTCTCCATCTCTATATGGTGGTACCCTTGTTGGCTGAGAAAGAATTTCATCACTATAAAATTTTGGAGTCAATGCAAATGCAAGAAGATGTAGTGGGGTGGTCATTTTGTTCCACCGCTCAACACAAATTGACTGAACTTCTTTGAAGAAAGTTTCTTCGGGATCTTTCTCTTTTTTATTGATGATGTCTCTGATTTCCTCAATCATCGAGTCAATGCCATCATATACCATTCCCAAACATGGGTGATCCATGTCTGTAAAACGAATCATGCTCATGATGGGCTCAGTGAAACTAAGAAGATATTCCACTCTTTCCCACCAAGTGTCATCTAGGATCATATGCTTTACATTTGTTGCCCTTTCTGTATTGGATTGCCTCCATAGAGACCAGCTTTGACCAATAACCATGCTAGCAAGTGCCTCTCGCACCAACACAAGTCGCCTCAAGACAATTGTGTTGGATGCAAATCTAGTCTCAGCAACCTATTAAAGAATTAAAAATCAAAATGAAAATATGAAGAAGTCATTATCAAATTTAAAAAGTAAATTATTAATTACTATTGAAATGTAGAATTTAAAAGTTGTAGTGTTTCAATTACCTTCAGCAATTCCAACTGTGAATATGATCTAAAAATAGATTGTGACATGTTATGGTTTGTGATGAACATCTAAATCTCTTCAGCCTCAACATAGATTTGTTTGATCCAATCTATTTTCTTACCCAACTTTTGTAGCATTAAGTTGAGAGAGTGGACAGCACAAGGTGTCCAATAGATGTGTTCAAACCCTAATTAGGTAACTTAGCTTATGTCTTTTCATAATAACTCTTATTTAGCTTATTCCCACGAATTTGTCTTTATTTCTATAATTATTTACCATTTTATAAGTTATTTAAGCATATTAAAGATGTTTTAAGGCTATTTTAGGGGTATATAATGGATATATGGTCTAAAAATGACCTAAATATCCTCTATGGTGCCTCACAATCCCTTTTTTAGCATACTAACTTGATCTAAAATGACCATGGGTTATTTTGACCATGGGTTATTGTGACCCTGGGTTATTGTCCTTGGGTTAGTATGGCGGGGTTATTGTGTCCAGGGTTATTTTGGCCGGGTTATTATGTCTGGTTACCCAAATCCTGTAGTGTGTTACATCCTTTGTGACCATATTATTTTATAACCATAATAACTATTTCTTGTGAAATGTGACTATGGCAGTTTAATGGATTTCAGATAATTTTGGTTATGTTGATTTTCTAATGAGAATAGAAATGTATATTTTGTTAATTTTGGTTATGTGGATTTTCTAATGTATATTTTGTTATAGCAAGAATTGAATTTCCTTATATGGAAATAGGAAAATGAATTGTTGATGCATATTTATGTTATTTTGATAGCATGAGATTATTACATTGGCATGGATATCTAATCCCCATGTCACTGGATGTAAGAGAAGAATCACCCTGCAAGTGGAGAAAGAGTATCATCAGCATAGAAGCGCACAAGCAAACGATGAAAGTCAGGAATGCCATTTGAGCTAGAACCTCAACCATTGTCAGGTCCTTAGGAAGGGACTTGTGGTAATTGGGTGTCTAGGTGGTTTAGTTGTCTTAGGGGTAGAGTTTCCTTATCGATTTAAACCTTGGTAATCATTATTTAACTATCCTTGTATTTCATATTTAATTGATTATTCTTTTATATAGACACATACATATATATATAGATAGCATATATATATATCTTTAAGTATATATCTATATATATATAGCATATATATACCTTTAAGTGTGTGTGTGTGTGTGTAATATATATATATATATATAGCATTTGATATAACTTGAGTTGTGTTTGACAATGTTGCCTTTATGTTTTTGTAATCTCTTAAATATATATATATATATATATATATATTATTTTTGGGGGGAAATTGCTACCATGGGGGTAGCACCCATTTTATTAATATAAAAAAGATAGATTATTACATGAGATGTGTCACAAAGATCGAGGACAGTCACAAGACTGCACAAACAGAGCAAGGGCATAATGCCTCTTACAAAATGAAATAGTCACCAAGAGACCCATCCAGATTCATCCCGAGATAAAGGGAACAACCTGATCAAAACAAAGATAGCCACAATACCATCCCAAATAGCAGGTGAAATAGTGAACAGAAGTGCACACTGACAGTCGCCACCTTGGACAAGAAAAAATGTCGAAAGTCTGAATGGGATTGAGATGATCAATTCAAACTGCCCAATTTCCACTTTGGTCAAGGATTGAACCACAGAGTTCAGGTTGTAAGATAAACCGTGAATGCATCCCAGAGAGAATATATCCTCAGTATTGACGAAGCATAAATATTGAAGATTACAAAAGCTCGGGCAAGAGATTTCATTCAATAACCAATTTTGATTATTCCACAACATCGCTTAGTGAAGGCATCTATTTCAGTCAAAGCTAATTTGGATACCTGGAGATCTTCCATCAATTGATCAATTTGACGCTTGATCATGCATGTTCAATTAGGGGCGATTAAACCCCTAACGCTCCATGTGGCGATCAACAAATCCCTCCAAGGGAGGATGCTCCCTTGGAACGAGTTAGGTAAGTTCTAATTGAAGTTTGTTCCTTTGCCTAAGCATCTTCCTCTCTCTTTTGTCTGCTAGATTTTCGCCCAGTTTTCTTCCTAGCAGGGGTTGTATTAAACATCATAGTAGCAGAGTGTGATATTGTCCTTGGTTCGATGATATCTAACTCATCTGAGTCCTATGGGACAAGTGACTCGGTATCATCCAAGGATTGTAAATGATCATGGCTTTCTCTAGTTTGAAAGTCATCAAAGGAGTCGCTTCTTCATCCCTAGTGAGTTCCGCCTCAGCTTTTCCCTCATTCTCATCATCCCACACATCAGTTTTGGTTTGATTCTTTTTCGGTATCCATCGTTGTGCCCTAGGTTAAGGGCATGAGGCGGCATTGTGTTTGTGTCTCCTGCAATGGAGGCAAAATAAAAAAATTTGTTCTGTTTCAATGTCATGTCTTCATGATCTAGCCCCAGTTGTAAGGTGTAGCTCCTTTGGAGTTTTTCTAAATTGCGATAATTTTTATACGGGCGAAGAGGAATGAATCATCATCACCCATATCCAAATCGAAGGTTTGTCCTATTGAATTTCCAATCTTTGCAAGGACATCTTCTGACCAATACTCAAAAGGAAGATTGTACAATTTGAGCTATACAGGTTCTTCTGCGGGATCCATTTCTCTGGGGTTAAAATTTGCCTCCCAACTTTGGAGGAAGATGAATTGCTCTTCAAACATCCAAGGCATGGCTTGTAAAATGTTATCCCTGACATTTTTGTTGTGGAAATCAACCACGAAGAAGTGCTATGGGAGGAAAAAACCATCTGTGTTATCATTGCCCCATTTGGTTTGAATCCACATTTTAATTTCTGCCCTAGTTCGCACTCTACCAATTATTCTTCCTATAATGGCAGTTTGTTCCAACGCTTTAACACCATTATACAATCTCCGCAAGGTTGATAACAACATTTAAATTTCTCCTTTTGTACCCCTACGTGTGAAGAACCGAATCGGCTCTTCCTGGATGTTTATTAATAATTTCGAAAACAACTGCAACTATTTTCAAAAATAATCTTGCAAGGCAAATTCTGATAATACTCCCACCAATATTTAATTATCTAATTCAAACAAATAATATTCTGGATAAACATTTACTAATTCAACTTCTTATTACAACAAGCTTTTGTAATAATCACATATCAAATTAAATGTATGCACCTGAACTGCCGCAAATTCCCATTTAGACTTACGTCTTCACACAATTGTTTGCTGCCACCTTTTTGCCTGTTATAATATCATGTATCGGATAGCTATCCTGCAAAGCCCCTCACGTGAATACTCCCAAACAATGCCGTGACTGATCCTAGCATGTATGGCACCCACAAAATGGACAAACGGCCTTGTGCTGAATACTCACGTGTCCCAAAATGCAGCCACAAGTCTCTAACTAGGCACGTGCCAGAATTCAGTTATTGACGCAGCCTGTGGTAAAATCACGCCATCAAATAGACGCCTTCCATTAGAGTGCAATCACAGCATGAAAGATTGCATAGCAATCTACATTCTACGTTAATTCCCTCCTTGTCAATATTTTCAAAAATCAAGAAACAATTACTTCAGCCTCCGAAAATTATAATTCAGAACTTCATTGCATTGTATTAATAAATACAATTTCATCAACAAACCACGAATCTTCAGATTTGAAACTTTCACAATTCCGATATACAACAGCACCGAATTGTGATCTCAGAAACAATCAGCTGTAAAATTCACCACCGACAGAAGATGGCTCAAATTATGAGAGGAATCAGTCCTCAAAACCCTTGCCAGGTTTGTCTTCTTCCCAAATTCCAAGAAAAAATAATCATTGCATAAGATGAGTAAAGTGCTTTTTCGAGTAAAATATATAGGCTTTTTGGAAAAAGCATTTTTTTAATATTTTCACTTAATTGGCTTTAAAAAAAATCTCACTTTATAACATAAAGTTATAAAGTCATAAGTTATTAAA
The DNA here is from genome assembly GCA_027943335.1 of Chamaecyparis obtusa. Taxonomy (NCBI): domain Eukaryota; kingdom Viridiplantae; phylum Streptophyta; class Pinopsida; order Cupressales; family Cupressaceae; genus Chamaecyparis; species Chamaecyparis obtusa. The sequence goes on from BSBK01001738.1 coordinate 391,285, forward strand.
TTAAATCAAAATAATTTAATTTAATAACACATTTAAAATATAAGCCACTGAATTGTCTGACTGCAATCAACGAACTTCTGACAAAGCACCAAGTCCAACTACCCAGCTAGGAATATGCACTGCCCTGCTAGAAATAGCCACTACTAAAAATAGACTTACTATAAATAGTAAATCTCTCAAACTGGAGATTCTCTGAAACTCGATCCTGAGATATCTGACGCTTTGTGCAGACACCCTGCTAATCCTGGCCATACCCAAAATATCGCTTACTAAAAATAGTAAGTTGACCAAAATGATCCGAATGAAGAGCAGACCTGATAATCAGAACCTCCAAAAAGGAATCCGAACGCTGGCTTCACCATCTAACCCCCTCTAATCGCCCGATTAGCCTGTGAGGGTTGCCAAACCAAGCTAATCCCATAAGTCAAAAAATAGGGACATTACAATCCTCCCTTCCCAAGATTGCTTGTCCTCAAGCAATCAAGAAAAACAAGCAACATCATAAACCAGCCGAATCCCAAGGATGGGCACAAGTAGTGTCCCGATCCTCACCAAACTCTTGTGAAGAAAGAACCAACATCAACAGAACAAGCACCAATGAAAACAACATCTGTAAACCAACTGTAGATGTCGATGCTGAAAACAACCCAATGGAACTCAACCCATCTCAAATAACAACTCTGTCAAAACCTGAGTCCCTGTCTATCCAGCACTCACACCCAACTTCACTAGGAAAATAACAGTGACCAAATGTGTTTGAATCACTGTTATCAACTCTGCCCTCTGATAAACAGTCCTGAGTGTGTGGATACTGCAAGCAATCTAACTTGCAACTGTCAAATCCATCTGCAAACGATGGTGCTAATCCATCCCATAATGGATGGTAGGATACTGGAGCCGGTTTACCCCTGCGTGAGATCAAATCTTCCACCTGAGGGTCAAAAGAAAAATGATGAGCATACCCCACTGTGAAATGCCGGTCAGAAACCCCAATCTCTGTCAATAGCCCCTCATGCCCAAATTGGGAATCAAGAGATGGCTCCAATCTAACTGCAGGCTGGGTAGGAACCTGAACAATCCTCTCAACAAACCCAACCTCGAAATCCCTGTGGGAAAGCATAGTAGAAAGAGTCTCCACAATCTTCCCAGCCAAGCTCCGAATAGCACAGGAGCCTCGGATGAAAGTACCCTCAAACACTCTATAAGAGTCCTGTCGCACATCTGCACTCTCAAGTAAATACTCCATAAAAGACTCGATGCAGTAGAAACTATACATGGAAGCGTCAACATGTTCCCCCGCAATCCACAACTGATCCCTCTGAAAATGTGGCACAGCCAACTGTCCCATGCTATCAGCTATGTGAGATGATGAAATGGATTCACTCCCAGCTAAGGGAAGCAAATCAACCTGAGAGCTCGACTCCACTGGTACTCCTACCTCAACCGTACCAAGTGCTCCCATATCCTGAACAAATGTGTCTGCCACAACATCATGTTCCTCAACACCAACTGTAGGAGCAAACTCACCACCAACCACCTCAATGTGCAATCGAACTGGATCTGGGGCTGGTGTGGACCGTAAATGCTCCAACTCCATGGTCACCTCCAACTGAATCTGTGACTCCTGAAGAACCCGCTGAGTGTCCTCTAAAACCTCAGTAGTCGCTGCGAGCTCTTGGGTAAGCTCACTCACCTCCTCCTCTCTATCCATCAATGCCTCATAAGCTATATTCCCCCACTCAACCAAGTGATCTCAGTCGGCTACTATCTGTAAATAATTTTGTCTCAAAATCTTGACAGCCTCACGCAAAGAATGAATCTCTGTCAATGAAAGGTAACCACCACTGGGCTCATCTGTCATAGGAGCACCCCAACCATAAACAGCCAGCAACTGACGAGCGGCATCAAAATGCTCGAGAGTAGAAGAACTATCCCTCTCATCAACTCGCAATTGGCTAGTCACATGATGACTCTGCACAACAGGCCTCCTATGAACAACCTCAGACGCACTATCTACACTGAGAGGAAGCTGTATCCAACAAACTCCCGTCAAGATCACTCTCTCTGTGTACTTACATCTGAGTACACCTCTACACTCTGAGTCCAAGCATCGGACACGTCCTCAACTAACCCCGAGGAAGCTGCTGCTGAATCTGACTCAACACAATCTCCAGCTACCTCGTCCTCTGCAACCATCTGACAGTCCAAATCCTGAGACACATCCTCATGAGTTACCGAAGAAGTAACCCCGTCCCTAAAAGTGGAAGCCCTGGCTGTAACAAACTCTTGCCACTCATAAGCTTCCTTGTCCTCATTTGTGAGTCCCTGTAACACATAATCCTGGAACCCACTACCACCATATGACAACGCTGAATCTACACCCAAAGTCAGATATAGAAAGCCGGAAATACTACAGCACTCATCATCCTCGCTCTCAACATCGGAGATATCTGCAATGCTAGTGTACACATCATCTATCAGCATCTCCTCGACTAACTCTGGCTGTATACATGACTCAATGTCGTCATGTGAATCAACTAAACTGTGGCATGAAACTACGTCGCCCAAATCAACTGCAACACTCTCATCCTGAGTGTCATCACTAGAAAGCTCCATGCTCACATCCTCAACAAAGAAATAAACTATTGTCTCGTGTACTGATCCCACACTGCGACTGCTATCATAAATCTTTGAGCTGTCAGAGCTCATACGCTCCTCGCAGTCATCACCCAACATCTCACAAGGGGTGTCATCTCCAATGCAACGCTGAATCTACACCCAAAGTCAAATATAGAAAGCCGGAAATACTACAACACTCATCCTCGCTCTCAACATCGGAGATATCTGCAATGCTAGTGTACACATCATCTATCAGCATATCCTCTACTAACTCTGGCTATATACATGACTCAATGTCATCATGTGAATCAACTAAACTATGGCATGAAACTACGTCGCCCAAATCAACTGCAACACTCCCATCCTGAGTGTCATCACTAGAAAGCTCCATGCTCACATCCTCAACACAGGAATAAACTACTGTCTCCTATACTGATCCCACACTGCGACTGCTATCATAAATCTCCGAGTTGTAAGAGCTCATACGCTCCTCGCAGTCATCACCCAACATCTCACAGGGGGTGTCATCTCCAATGCAACTCACAGCATCCTCAAAAGTGTCATCAGATGTGCCTATACTATCAACTCCCACATCTCCTGCTAAAATCTCATCTGCGAACACGTCTCTACACACATGACTCAACGTCAAGCTGTGCACCACTAATGCCAGAGCACGAACTGTCATCAATTGACCCCGTTGTAATGCCCAGATCTCCAACCTCACTACTGGGAGACTCCGTACATGCCTCGGTCCTATCTGAGGAAGCAACTGCCTACTGAACTGGAGCAACACTACTACAACTGACATAAACATCAATAATAACGCCCTCCATGAAAGAGTCTGAACACTCAGTGATATCTGCAACATCAGTTGCCCCTGTACAATCCATAGTGACTGCTCTGGGAGCCTCAACCTGGTGATCCTCAACGCTACTGTCAACCAATGGCACTGAAACATCCACTGGCTCCGGTGCAATAACTCCCTCACCAGCACTGCGAATGGGAATAGCAGGTGCTGAACTAGATGTAGGGACATCAGCATCTGTAATGACCCTCACCAGTAGGATCACTAAAACCCCCAAATCTGAACTGAGACAATTCATCAAACACTTGGCAAGCGACTGAATTGTTTGTTTGTATTGTTGTGTTTCAATGTGACAATCATTTTGGGCATCAAATGCAATTGAGATAACAATACCAATATAGGAATGTAATGCAATGAACAACAATAGAACTCTAGATAGCAATGCTAAGACCCAAATGCCAATATATCATATACTTCTCCAAATCAGATTCCATACATCATAAATGATATTGACTAAATTATATGGACTGTTACATACTATAACAACTAACTTCTTATGACAGACCAATACTCTTTCCTGCTTATGATACTAATGATAATCAGTGACTGATTCCTACCACTGTTGGACTGTTATGACAGTACAGTTTAGTATGCACTCGACTGTGATAAAAGACTGATTATATGCAATGCTTATACAATTATTTTTGACAACCAAAACAGTGTATAAGAACCTGATATGATGCACCAATTTGATGATGAAGACCGCTGTAGAAGACCCTATTCTCTGCAACCCAAACTGGCCTCCAAAACGCTGTTGTATTGTCCTCTACAGCCTGTCGTACCAGGCCCTACATGTACGGCTCCTGCACAAAATAAAATGCAGGGTTTTGAAACCCCAAAATGATATGAATCTGATCGCCAATGATGTACTAATGTCCTCACCCAAGCATAAAAATTATCTCCAAGGGGTTTAGGAGATATGAGCAAAAATCTGATTCCACGCCCTGATATGGAAAGTCACGAATTCTCTATGAAGTACCAATGAAATGGCTGAGTACCATCTCCAAACTTGCAACCCTTTAGTAGATATTTCACTACCTCAGTTATGCCAATCTAGGGGAGTGATCGCTCCCAAAGATCGAATAGTATTTGCAGACCACAAGGCTACAAATTGCTTCACAATGAAGTAGAAGAAATCCCAAATCCAAGCATGTAGAAATGATAGCCCAAGCCCTCTGGTTATTCTTTTTCTTAAGTAGTTACTAGAACTTCTAGAAACATCTAATTATAATGTACTTTATAATAAAATAACATTATAATAATAAAGTACATTTCTCAACTCAAAAATATAACAATGTAGGCCAAAATGTCTCATAACCAAATGTAGGCCCAACTAGACTGAATGTAGGCTCGAACTGGACGTAGGCTCACTTCTGGACGTAGGCTCCACTACAACTGCATGTAGGCCTCAAACTGGATGTAGGCTCTGCCGAATGTAGGCTCTGTCAGCAATAAGCAATCAAATGATCCACACAATGACTCTCTCTCCAAACTATTTGCCTACGAGAGTCGATGATAGGCAAACCCGTCATGAAAGAACATGTCTCTAGAAAGGGGACATGACAGCATCATGGACTACTGTCGGAGAAAACTCCAACCTTCTCCCCTGCAAACTAGATGTCGGCCTTCTAAAGGCAGAGACGATATATCTTGCTGCCCTATCTACTGTAACTGGATCCGACAAACTCTCTGCTAATCTTTGTTAATATAGTCTAAGTCTCTCCATGCTTTCTACTAAAGCATTTAATTCCGCTCTATTTCCCTTACTGCTATGATGACTCCCAGAACTGGATCTCCTGTATTTATCCATAGCTAGGGAAAATGGAAGTGCTGGTCCCTTTAAAACAACTTCATAAAATTAATGTAACCAGACCCCACAGGATGGCAGGAAGAAAGCTCTGATACCACTGTGAAGAACCGAATCGGCTCTTCCTAGATGTTTATTAATAATTTCGAAAACAACTGCAACTATTTTCAAAAATAATCTTGCAAGGCAAATTCCGATAATACTCCCACCAATATTTAATTATCTAATTCAAACAAATAATATTCTGGATAAACATTTACTAATTCAACTTCTTATTACAACAAGCTTTTGTAATAATCACATATCAAATTAAATGTATGCACCTGAACTGCTGCAAATTCCCATTCAGACTTCACGTCTGTTGTCGGCATAAATGTATGTACAGGTGTAATTAAGTTATGTTATGTTAATCTCGGCAGTTAGTAACCGAGACCGTTACAATGCGACGTTTGGTCGTGTCCCTTCGGAGACTATATGTATACACTTGTTCTCGTGTTGTAGGGGGGATTGAATGTACAAGTTCTTATGATTATGAATGAAATAGCCTATTGTCTTCTATGTTGCGTACTTGAATATTTGATTGTGTTTAGGTATATGTCTGTTACCCCACGAGGATAAACATCTGGTGCCGTTGCCTAGACATACCCGAATGGCGAGTAGGCATAATGGGCTTACCCGTTGGAGAGATAAACCCAGAAGCAGATGATGCCCGTACTGAGTTGTACAAAGGAGAGGATAATCAGGCACGGGAATTCCGAATTTTATTCCAAGTAGCTCTTGAAACTTACGTCCAAAGGGAGGCAACAAACCAAGACGTCCCTGCAGGCGCAATGTGGGACGCGATTGGGGCTAATCCAGTAGCCAATCGACTGTTGAACCAACTTCCACGGTTGCTGGCACAAGCAGCACTAGCACGACGCGTTCGGCAAGAGGAAATTGATTGAGAGGAACGCCGCCAGGAGATCCTCTTGCATTCCACACCCGAGAGCATCTTCGTCGCCGTCCGAAGGAAGGAAATGACAAACAGTAAAGTTTTTGAAGTATGAAACGAAGGGGAAGGGAACACAAAAATTCAATTGTAGTACAATTGAGAATGTTGTAAAGCAACATGAATTAATAAAAAATAAGTGTTCTTTGGATTGAGCAATGTTTATAGTTCTGTCTTCATGCCCAATAATTTAAATAAAGATAGGAATAAAAAAGTATTAGATGACGAAGGGGAAGCCGCACAGAAGGCTTTGATATCCGCGCAGCAACGTGAACGTCGGTATAGGCTCAGGCAACTTGCCAAGGACCAGCTTGCCAGAGGGTTGCCCGAAGGGGACCTCGAAAGTGGCACGGAAGGTGCAGAAGCCGACTTAGAACAATTCATTTCGCCGGAACATCGAAGAGTGCAAAGTAGAGAAGAATTAATTGAGGAAACGTGAGCGAGGAAAACCTTACTCCAGGAAGAACGAAACCAATTGGAAGACTTGGCCCGTACACCACGTGCGGAGGACCAAGATCACGAAGGGAACCATACGGACGAGGGTGACGGTGACGGAATTGCCAGAGGTGCCAGGGATAGTACGACCGAAGGCACTCGGGACGCGCAGGTAAACCCTCCATTGGAGCCCACAACTCCACACAACACAGTTCCACCGATTCCACAGGCACAAGCACAAGTGCCATTAGTAAACACAACACAAAGCAACACAGCAAGGGTGGGTGTGGGTACCAGCACAAGCGGTGCCGGACAACCGAAAGCAGCCCAACCACCTATGGCGGCACACAAAGAAAAGTTGCCCAAATTCCATGATGATGGAAAGGACGACCCAGCACGACATTGTCGTACATGCGAAACCATCTGGTCAGCCAACGGGGTGACTGACCAAGACGAATGGATGAAGCAATTCCCCGCTACACTCAGGGGAGTTGCCATTGACTGGTACTCAGACTTGGATAAAACCAAGATAGCCACATGGGACAAACTCAAGAAAGTATTCAAGAAGGAGTTTTGGCTTCTGAGAGATGACAATGAGACAGTCTCCGAAATCTACAGAACAAAACAAGGAAAAAAGGAGACCGTACGAGCATATGGCCGCCGGCTAAAGGAATTAGTCGGAAAGATGGAAAGCCAACCAGCTGACGGCCTAAAAAAGAGGTGGTTTGTCGAGGGCTTGAACTCTAAGTTACGTCGGAAGATGAAAATCGTACCTCCGACATCCTACGATAATGCATACAACTGGGCCATGGACCTGGAAAGCGAGAACAAGACATCCAAAAAGAAGAAGAACAAATCCTCCTCATCCGAAGACGATACGTCCAAAGAGGAGAGTAGCAGCAACGAGAAGCCGAAGAAGAAAGTCACGGCCCTTCAGAAGGATATGGAACGGATGTTAAAAGAGTTTAAGACAATGAAGGGGACAACAAGCAAGGATGATGAATTGTGGTGCACGGATTGTAAGGAGAGCGGCCACACGAAGGGTGCCTATCCCAAGAAGGCATTCTGTGACATCTGCCAGATCATGGGACATTCTACGAAGGAATGCCCATACAATCTGAAGGCACGTAACCAGCAAGTGCTCTTTGCACAGGAGCAGCCCTCCACATCGGATTCAAACAATAATGCATCTTCTGGAGGCTACCAAGGAAACCGACGAGGCGGACGAGGGAATAATAATAAACCCGAAGCAGGGTCCAATATGATGCGAAGGGATGCCCGATGATTCAATGTAGGGCTTGCAATCAATGGGGTCACTACGTACGAGAGTGTAATAATAATGATGCTCCTCAAAAGCTATGTCGATGGTGTGGTCTCGATGACCATGAAGATGCCGATTGTCCGAAGTCTAGAGTAGGGGCCAATCTAATTGATATCGAAGGCAACACACGGGTTAAAGAAGCCATCCTTGCTCTTACCCGAGGGCAAGCAAAGGAAGCCCGATACCCCCATCCCCGTACGGAGAAGCAGAGAATGGCGGAAGCAAGGGAGGAAATAGAAAGGGCCATGAAAGCTCAACGGGGAGAAACACACGAATCATCCGGACCCTACTGCACAGACGCGGAGAGGAATATTGTACGGCAGATGCTCCAACTGGAGGTACTTGTGAAACTGGAGGACCTCCTACACACCATGCCTCAATTGGGGACAGTGCTATTGGGTACAAAGGTTGATAAACCCAAACCGAGACACACAGACGCTTCCATACCAGGAAGCTCGGCAACAAATCCAGTTGTGCTTACCGTTAACAACGGCAGACATCCAACTATGGTGGAGATGGGCATCTTGGGCACCATCCTGACGGACACTATAGTAGACGGCGGTTCCGAGGTAAACGTCCTCCCGGAGGACACATGGAAAAAGCTAGGAAAGCCCACTCTGTGGCCACCTATGTTTAATCTGCTAGGTGCCGATCAGCACGGGATTAAACCCCTCGGCACGTTGATGGCACAACAAGTCACCGTGGGTGTACAACCATTTGTGCTCGACTTTGTGGTCATCCCGTTAAAACAGAAAGGGTATGACGCCATACTCGGAAGAGGATGGCTGGTGGCAGCGAAGGCAAACCACAACTGGAAACGGAATACACTCTCGATGGAAAGAGGAGGCAAGAAATTTACTATTGATCTCCGGACCCAGTTGGTGAGCAAGGAACTTGCCTCTTCCTCGGGATCTGAATCTGAAGGGGAGAATGACCCACGAGACGAAGGCAGAGAGGGGATGGATCCAGATGCCGAAGGCATACTAAAACTCGGAGGATGCTGTTCGGAGGATGACACAGATTCATTAAATGGATTGTTCCATTGGCAGCAGGAGGACTATGAGATGTTCTCACCCTCCTGTAACGTATTAAGCGTCGAAGAAGAAGAGCCAGATCAATATCCTCCAAAGTATGGGGAGTATAAGGAAGGAGAAGCCACAATGGACACCGTACCCGCACATCAGTTTAAAAACAAGGAGGCTATGAAGTACGAAGAACCGACGGTGAAACCTTTGAATTTGGGTACGGAGACAGATGGGAAAATCATTCTGGTAGGGGACGACTGGAACCCAGTGCTGAAAATGGCAGCGTTCAAGATCTTCACCGAGTACAAAGATGTATTCGCGTGGACTTATAAGGATTTGAAGGGGGTCCCACCGGAGTTATGTGTTCATCGTATCCCGTTGGTACCAGGCACAGTACCAGTACGGCAATGGCCGTACAAAATGAATAAAAACTATGCTACGAAAGTACAAGAGGAGATTGAACGAATGCTGGAGGCTAAAATTATCTTCAGGGTGCAGACTAGTGAATGGGTATCCCCCATCGTAATTTCTCTTAAGAAGGATGGCAACCAGATCCGGATTTGTGTCGACTTCCGGCGTCTCAATGCAGTCACTATTAAAGATCCGTTTCCCATACCGTTTACGGACTCTATTCTTGAAGAGGTGGCCGGCCATGAAATCTATTCGTTTATGGACGGATTTTCCGCCTATAACCAAATATCAATCGCGGAAGAAGATACGCTGAAAACGACATTTGTGGTGGAGGATGGAGTATACGCTTACAATCGGATGTTGTTTGGTCTCTGCAATGCTTCAGCAATGTTCCAACGAATAATTCTCCACATCTTCGATAAGATGTCCGTGGGTAATTTCAAGGCGTTCCTGGATGACTGGTCCATCTACAGCGGGGAGAAGACACATCTGAAGGCACTCAGAGAATGTATGGACAGGTGTCGAAGGGCACGAATTGCATTGAACCCTAAGAAATGTCGGTTCATGGTACCTCAGGGTAGACTACTGGGGCATATAGTGTGTAAAGCGGGACTCAAAACAGACCCGAATAAAGTTCGGGTGATTGTGGAGATGGAACCCCCACAGGATGTCACAAAGGTAAAATCTTTTCTAGGACATATCGGTTATTACCGAAGGTTCATAAAAAAAATTTCTCAGATATCTTACCCCCTAGATAACCTTACAAGAAAAGGGGAACCGTACGTATGGGGAATGGTGCAGATGGAATCATTTGAGGAATTGAAATCAAGACTGTTGGCGACACCAATATTGGCCTACCCAAACTGGGACAGAGAATTTCATGTGCACGTCAATGCCTCCAACTATGCAATAGGTGCGACGTTGGCACAAGTTGGGGATCATGGGTTGGATCACCCGGTCTACTTCGCCAGTAGACTACTCTCGAAAGCGGAATGGAACTACAATACAACCGAACGGGAAGCTCTCGGTATGGTTTACACCGTATAGAAGTTCCGACATTATTTGTTGGCGACACCCTTCACCTTCTATGTAGACCACCAAGCTCTGATGTACTTGGTGAACAAACCAATTATTCAAGGACGAGTGAGTCGATGGTTGTTATTACTGCAAGAATTCACATTCAATATTATAGTACGGCCAGGGAAGAGCCACGTGATTGCCGATCAACTGTCACGAATCAAGTCGGGAGAACAAGTGGGAGGGGTGAATGACGATTTCCCGAACGCGCACCTATTCCGGATTGCGGTTTTACCATCCTGGTACACTCGTATTGGCGAGTACCTATCGACGTCCCAGTTCCCTCGGGACATGCCACCAGGGGAACGACGCAAACTGGTTCTGAGAAGCCGAACGTTCCAACTTATTAATGGGCTTCTCTACAAAATAGGGACAGATCAAGTACTCCGACGATGTGTCATGGAGGAAGAGATCTCGAGTATCTTGAAGGAGGCTCACGAAGGACCGGCAAGAGGCCATATGGGGCCAGACACAACGGCCAGAAAAATACTGCTTGCCGGACTATGGTGGCCGACGCTACACAGTGACACCAAAGAATGGGTCGGAGGGCCGGGAAACCATTAAAACGAGATTTTATGCCATTAAACCCTTCGGCTGCGTAGGAGTTATTTGAACGTTGGGGGCTTGATTTTGTGGGGCCCCTAAAAGTTAGTAGACCCCAGCGGTGTACATACATTGTGGTAGCTACGGAGTACTTGACGAAGTGGGTCGAGGCACGGGCCCTACTAGACAACACGGCTGTGAGTACAGCAAAGTTCATCTACGAACAAATTATCACTAGGTACGGCATTCCACTCCAGCTAACCAATGACAGGGGAGGCCATTTTGTGAACCATGTGGTGAGACTCCTCACAACAGAATTCAAGATTTTTCACTCCTTGTCTAGCCCGTATTATCCGAGAGCCAACGGTCAAGCGAAGGCGACCAACAAGATTCTAGTCTCAGTCATTTATAAGTCATGTGGGGTAGAAAAAGAAGACTGGGAGGAGAAACTACCATCGGTATTATGGGCATACCGCACCACTTACAGAGTGACCACAGGCCAGACACCCTTCCAATTGATGTACGGACAAGAAGCTGTAGTGCCGATGGAGTTCATGGTGCCAAGCCTCCGAATTGCTATTGATAATAAACTTGGTGATATGGAGAGCCTGAGGGAGCGCCTCTACGCGCTAAACAAGCTCAACGAACGAAGGCTGATGGCACAATGGGCGACAGACGTGGTCCAGCAAAGAAGGAAACACTGGCATGACCAACACATCCGTCGGGCAAGGTTCACCCCAGGGCAGTTAGTATTGAAATACAATGGCCAAAACAAGATTAAGCCCGGCAAGTTCAAGGTCAAGTGGTTAGGCCCCTACAAGGTCCGAGAGGTCGCAGCAAATGGGTCTGTAAAACTCTGGACCCTCGACGGAAAGGAAATTCCGGAGGCTGTCAATGGTTCTAAACTTAAAGTATATCATCAGAGGCCGGAGACGCACAGGCAGCAGCCTGGCAATTGACGAAAATTTGAAAAAAAAAAAAAAAAATGAAAAAAGCAAAAATATATTAAAAAATGAAAAGCACCGTACGGTCGTACGATCGTACGGCAAAAGTGAAATATATAATAGAAAGGCCGTACGGCAAAAAGAGCATTACAAGGTCATAGTTAGTGTTTGGAGAAAACCGAGTTGTAATATGTTGCTCGTTTTTGGGATCTTTGGTAAAAGAGTTCAACGGTGAAGTAATTCGGGTTTGTGTTATTGGCAGCCGGCATTAACAATTCCAATTTGGTTTTGCAACAAAGGAACCAAGCACTAAGCCATTGAACAAGTTTAAGTTAATAACGGTTTTCCCAAGAACTGTTTTCATATTGATATCGAATCCTAAATTGAACAATCCACTGGTGTAATGAGATAAACAAGGGATTATGTTTGACAGTCGCGTGGAGGAGTCGAGGGACTTGCGAAAATAGTCACGCTGGGATTGAACCAAGAGCACCATGTTGATTGAACTTGGTTCACTGTGACAACGCAATGTCATTACTGCTCATTGCAAGGTGAAAGAGCCCTGTCAGGTTTCATGATAATATGTTGGACTCGTGAGCACTATGTTCGCAGAGAAGAAGGAACCAAAAGACATCAGATGTTTGTATTAGCATTTAAAAATGGAGGGGTGTGGCGACAGTCTCAAGTGAAATAGACCGAGTGGAAATATGGTTGGAACCATTTAGAATGGTCTCCAAATAACAGTTTATGTTGCTGTCTGCATTAGGAAATGGAAAAGATAGCGGTGTGTTATGTTATGAACAGGCTCGTGTTGAACCCATAAGATGGAATATTTGACAGTCCCGCGAGGTATGAGGAATAGTTTTGAATTGTCATTGGCCTTTGGTGTTGTTACCGCTGGGCGCTCTGCATCAAGTGGCACTGTACGGCACATAGGTCGTTCAAAGGATTTGAAAAACACCATACGGTACTCCAGTGCACAGCGATACATCGCCGTAGGGCCCAACCACGCAGAATATAGGAGTTAAGATCACCATCGTACGGCATTGTACGAAACGAGGGCACATGTTCTAGCATAGCGTACGGCAGCACAACACTCGTACGGCAATCAGCACATATATGTTTGTAGCAAATACGAAGATGGGCATAAGGTATCCGTTGATTTGAAAGGACATTGGCAGACAGAGGAGAGTAAAGGACCATACAAACAAAAATTTCATTGGCAGCCGTACAAGCCAAGGAAGGGAAAAGGAATGCACTCATTTCATCATTGATCATATTCAGTAATAACGGTTTGACTGTATCTGTGCAGTATGGAAAGGAAAGAGAGTAAAGACAAAGGCACAAGCAGTTGAGAAACGGTTATATAACTAGCAAACAGAAGAAATCATCAAGATGCAATCTGCAGGCAAAAGAAGTTGGAAGAAGAAATTGGAAGAGGACCCTAGAAGTATGAACCGGAATACACCAAGAGTTGCAGGCGCAGGCATAGGAAAGAAGCTGAAAATTCATAGGCCTCCAATGGCAGCCACAGGATCTCAGCGAGAGGAAGTTACAGCACAGAATATCCCATTCGAAGGTTTGAATGGTTTAGACTACCGCAAATGGTGGAATGAGAATGATAATTGTCCAAACACGCGATTGATCAAGGACAGCCTGTCAAGGGCCCATGTGCAATGGGTAATTGAAATGCCCATATTCTGCATTAAAGATTTTGAAGGTCCATTGCGGGCAATGATCGAGGCCTTTGATAGTTTTTCTAAGACCAGTACCATTCCTTACTTGAGTCACTCGGTGACAGTTTCTTTTACAGCATCAGAATTCTGCCGAGTCTTCGGGTTACCAAACAGAGGAGTACAGGTTGATCTGAGGCCACAGAAGATGGTTGTAGAGAATAAAGACTTCTACATCAGGCTGATTTGCAGAGCTAATCTTACACCAGCAAAGAGGGAGTCTCTTCGGAAGACGTCCCATAATCGCGGCATGAAGAAAACGTTCATCAAGGAAGGCCACTGGCGAGCTCTTATGGATTTGGTGAAGAGTCGGCTCACCGGGTCTAGCCGTGCCTCTAATATTTCATTTCAGCAGGTTACCCTAATGAACCATCTTCTTGGGGGCAGAATGTACGATTGGGCGACTGTGTTGGCAGAACAGATGTATACGTTTATGACCCTTCAGCACCGCACCTATATGCCACATTATGCGATTGGACTTTTCTAGGATGGAGTGGAGCGGCAGATTCCAGCAGACATATTATCATCTGAGCTTAAGGTGGGACCCATGGTGGAGGGCGAACCCCCCATCATGAGATGGCGTCATCTAGATACACCTGGAGGCCAGAAGGTAGGAATAGGGAAACGTAGCAAACCGGAGGTAGAAGCGAGTGGGGACACGGATAGTGGTCGGGAGGCGACCTCCGAAGAGGGCAGCAGTCCGGAGGACGATGATGAGGAGGACGTGCGGGTGGTGTCAGCAGCCCCGCTACTATTTCCCCGTCTGGTACCCTCCAGTGGGACCACAGTTGCATTTGTTCCCGGTCCCACGGCCATTCCAGCATTTGGCCAAATACGGATCCCAGTCCAACTATCCTTACCTGTTGCCACATCTATAGCAGATTCGACAGTAGAGGTTCCCCCAACACCTGAGCGAGCTACCAGTCCGGATACACTTCCAGAATTTGAGACAGGGGATAATGAGAGTATCCCTCCCCGTAGTGAGATGGCAGAGTTGATGGAACAATTTGCAGATCAGGGTAGGTCGGAGCCTAGTGAGGTGCGGCTGGAGATGGCAGGATCTAAACCGGTTGTGACATTTGGGGACTCAGTGTTGACCGAGTCCGACCACGAGGATATGGAGGGCGGAGGGCCTATGGAGGATTTGTCGGCACTGGTGAGTCAGAGTCCGCCATCCGTGTTAGACTGAGCGAGTGCGTTCTTGACACAGAGGTCTATCACACCAGTAGTCCGAGGATCTGCGATTGTGTCTCCTCTGCGAGAGGACTCCCAGATAGCGGCAAGCACATCAGGGGGTGTAGGAGACAGCCGAGTGAGTGTCCAGCTGGAGGTAGCCAAGGGGTCGGCACGGGAGGAGAAACTGGTGGAAGTCATGATGGCAGAGGAATTGGCAGCATGCATGAACACTCTGGAGGCGGTGATTGATAGGGGTCGACAGTTGGTGCAGACGGTCCTTACAGCACGCAAGGAAGGAGAGGCTCGGGAAAGGGCTCAGGAGGCAGCAGAGAGATCTCGGGAGGAGATGGCCACCGAGTTAGCAACAGAGCGTCGTGCCTGGCAGGAGGAACGTGCACAATTGTTGGCACAGCTGGAGGCAGCCAATGCCGCCAAGAGTCTTGCTGACAACCGGTTTGTTCAGAAGGATGCCGAGTTCCAGGAGGCTACCTTGATGCTAAAGGAAGTGGTTGAGGTTAATTCACAGCTTCAGACAAACTTGTCCATCCATACGCAGCAAGTCTACCAGCTGAGGCAAAGGGCTACTTTGTCAGCGTCCCAACCGTCGGTTCCAGGGATGCCCCCTTCTACTTAGCTGCTTTTTGTTTCTTTTCTGTACTAGGCATTATCTCCGTTTTGTTGTAAGTCACCGGAGACGACTTGTCTTTTTGGGGGGGATGATGTTGTCGGCATAAATGTATGTACGGGTGTAATTAAGTTATGTTATGTTAATCTCGGCAGTTAGTAATCGAGACCGTTACGACGCGACGTTTGGTCGTGTCCCTTCGGAGACTATATGTATACACTTGTTCCTGTGTTGTAGGGGGGATTGAATGTACAAGTTCTTATGATTATGAATGAAATAGCCTATTGTCTTCTATGTTGCGTACTTGAATATATGATTGTGTTTAGGGTAAACAACGTCTTCACACAATTGTTTGCTGCCACCTTTTCGGCTGTTATAATATCATGTATCGGATAGCTATCCTGCAAAGCCCCTCACGTGAATACTCCCAAACAATGTTGTGACTGATCCTAGCATGTACGGCACCCACAAAATGGACAGACGGCCCTGTGCTGAATACTCACGTGTCCCAAAATGCAGCCGCAAGTCTCTAACCAAGCACGTGCCAAAATTCAGTTAATGACGCAGCCTGTAGTAAAATCATGCCATCAAATAGACGCCTTCCATTAGAGTGCGATCACAGCATGAAAGATTGCATAGCAATCTACATTCTACGTTAATTCCCTCCTTGTCAATATTTTCAAAAATCAGGAAACAATTACTTCAGCCTCCGAAAATTATAATTCAGAACTTCATTGCATTGTATTAATAAATACAATTTCATCAGCAAACCACGAATCTTCAGATTTGAAACTTTCACAATCTCCGATATACAATAGCACCGAATTGTGATCTCAGAAACAATCAGCTGTAAAATTCACCACCGACAAAAGATGGCTCAAATTACGAGAGAGGAATCAGTCCTCAAAACCCTAGCCAGGTTTGTCTTCTTCCCAAATTCCAAGAAAAAATAATCATTGCATAAGATGAGTAAAGTGCTTTTTCGAGTAGAATATATAGGCTTTTTGGAAAAAGCACTTTTTTAATATTTTCACTTAATTGGCTTTAAAAAAAATCTCACTTTATAACATAAAGTTATAAAGTCATAAGTTATTAAATTAAATCAAAATAATTTAATTTACTAACACATTTAAAATATAAGCCACTGAACTGTCTGACTGCAATCAACGAACTTCTGACAAAGCACCAAGTCCAACTGCCCAGCTAGGAATAGGCACTGCCCTGCCAGAAATAGCCACTGCTAAAAATAGACTTACTATAAATAGTAAGCCTCTCAAACTGGAGATTCTCTGAAACTCGATCCTGAGATATCTGACGCTTCGTGCAAACACCCTGCTAATCCTGGCCATACCCAAAATATCGCTTACTAAAAATAGTAAGTTGACCAAATGATCTGAACGAAGAGTAGACCTGATAATCAAAACCTCCAGAAAGGAATCCGAACACTGGCTTCACCATCTGATCGCCTGATTAGCCTGTGAGGGTTGCCAAACCAAGCTAATCCCATAAGTCAAAAAACGGGGACATTACGCTGCGCCGGTGCGAAATTTTGCAGATGTGCCATCCTAAATATATATATAAGTATGCATACCTATATATATATATATATATATATTTTTTCATTTATATGTTAGCACGTTGCATTCTCATGAATTATTTCGATCACATGGTACTTGGATCAATGTGTTGCGTTTGATTTGTTTTGGGGAAACTCTTGCCAAGGGTGGCAAGAGTAACTCCCTCTTGCCACCTTGGCAAGGAGTTACTTTTGCCACGTCAAGCTAAGAGCCTGGTGATCGGCAAAGGGATCTCATTCTTCCTTGTTCTAGTTTGTGATTTTGGGAGGAGGCAATTTGTTTTTGAGGATTTCCATGCTAAACATCATTGGTGTCTTGTCTCTTTCTGTTGTTGTTGATACGGCTCTAAGCTGGGAAATTACTTGTAGCTTGATCTCCCATTGATCATACATTCAAGCAAGCATGTGTACTGTTCATTTTGATTACTCTTTGAATTCGAAGGATGGTTTTCATGTTTGAATGCTTGTAGTTGTAATCGTATTTCATATGGGATGAATGTCTAGCATCATGGGAATAATTGTAATTTTGATCGTCTCTTTAAATCAAGAGGACGTACGTTTGTGCATGGATACTTATATTTACAACACGGCATTTCTTATCTGCATCATGGTTTATATATTTCTGTAACACGGCATCATTCATATCTGCATATTGGCTTCAATATTTGCAGCACGACATCATTCATATCTGCATATTGGCTTCTATATTTGCACAACGACATTATCATCTGTGTCATGGCTTCTTATGCCTGCAACATGGCATTAAATATCTGCAACATGGCTTTATATAGTTGCATTATGGCTTTGAATATCTACATCATGACATTACGTATCTGCATCATGATATTGAATCTCTGCTTCATGGCATCATTTGTCTACATCTCAACTAGATGGCATTATATACCTGTAGCATTGCATTGTTTAAATGCCTAAGATTCAGTCTCAAACTGCAGTAGAGCAATCTACATGCAACGTTGTTTTGATTATGGAAAATGTGTAAAATCCTCCTACGTGTCAATATGATTCGTATTCATTAAAGAGATAATGACTTACCTTTAGTAAAGAAACTGTTAATCTATGTGAATATAGTTGAATCCTTGTCTCCATTAGGACAGAACCATTGGAGTTTAAGCTGTTACGAAATGGTTCCAATTAAGGTTTGCCCTGTTGGGTTCCCTTAGAATATTTTATTGTTTCTCTGGATTACAAATCAGATAGGTGAAAGAACCTAAGTCTTTGAGTTTTATGTTAAACCGTTTTGGATTCTCCTTAGCTGTTATGGACTAAACTAGTTAAGATACAACCCTAGGATGGGTAGAACATAATACATTTATAGTGTCTTACCAGTAAAGGTTAAAGCCATCAGGATTGTGATATATGAAGTAACGGACCAGGGGGTCCATGGAACAAGTTTGGTGCTGACATTGACTACACAGGGTATGTGCTTGTACTTGCAAAACAATGGCCGAGGTGGTAATATGCCACGGGTAATATACGTCAATCACTGGGACCAGTAGTACAACGTCTAGCTAGGAAGGTCACCTAATAGGCAAGGATGTCTTTAGGATGACTAGCTAAAACGGTTGTGGGTTCTACAACTAATCTCGGATGGTAAGAAAATGGAAATCATACTCGTGTACTTCTGCGAAGGCTTGGGCTACTTCCTCTGAAAATTGTGCGGGTGATGGTCATGATCAAAAGATCCATGGTTGGGTAGTAAAAACCCCTGATAATACTCTTTCGCTCTTTATGTACAAACTTTCCAAGGAGGATCAAGTGATAAGATCAACATGTTCAATTTCAGTTTTGTGTAAGTTATTTGTTAAAGCAATATTTATTTTCTTACATGAATTTATTTCCTGGAAAGTAAATTGATAAAGTTAGTTAATTTTCAGTTTCATGTGAAAGCAGTTAGTAACTACATTTGAATGTTAATTATCATTCTTTTCGTACTCTTAGGAAATTGAAAGTTAGTTGTAATTCAGTTTTCATCTTCGGTAATTAAAGTTTTATATTTATTTTATTATGTTAGTAGAATTCTGGATGTATAACGTGGTATCATAATTCAGTTTTCATGTTCGGTAATTAAAGTTTTATGGTTATTTTATTATGTTGGTATAATTTTGGATGTTAAACGTGGCATCAGAGCTACCAGGTTCAACTCTGGACCCTAGAGCTCACCAGCTTTCTACCTGGACAGCCAAAACCAATTTGTCGGATTTCCACCGGGAGTGGAACCAACAAATTTTATGGATAAAGATCCATGAACTACGAGTCATTCATTTATGGATGACTAATGATCACGCAAAAAGAAAATCTTGTTGATAAATTATGTCTAGTGATGAGACAGTAACAAAAGCTACCAGATGATTTTGGGATGAGAGGCTCAAGTAGCCTTCCATCTATAAATAAATGAACACTACTATAATTGGATGAACTTACAAACTTCTATCCCAATTGAGAAAGTCTCAAAGAAATGAAATGTGACCGAGGTCAGGAAAACCATCAGTCCATCATGAAATATTCTCTGAATTACTGGGACAAGAGGTGCCCAACATTGATAATGATCAGGAAGAGATCAATTATTGGTTCAGGTAATTTAGAAACCCAGTGAACCAAAAACCGATTATATGTTAATAAGAAAACCCTTGAGCCAAACCCACTCGGAATCCAAACCTTGGAATAACTATATTAAGGTTAGAATAAGACCAAGAATGAGGAAGAGATCATTACACTCGTAGTGAGTATCAAGAAGAGGACTCGGGTACCCTTGCTCAAGCTAAATAAAGAAACTAAATGGTTGGTAAAGGAACTATTGGAATGGAAGGAACTTATCTTATAAGGGGACTAGGTAAAACCTATAGTTAATAATCGAAGACTCAATGAGTCAAAAAGGTAACTACCTCAACAATATTATATTTACAAGTTATCATCCCACCTTGAGAAGGAAATAGAGAAAAGCAATTAAGGAATGGATACTCCTTGTCCAGAATTGAAGACTTGTTGAACCAATACGAGAAGCCGCAACATTCCTAAGAAAGATTTGTGGTCAAGAAATCACCAAAGTGAGTAGATATTTAGGAAATCATCTCTAGAACTCAGAGTCGACAATACGAGTTCACAAAAGCCACCTACAGACTCACTAATGCCCCAACAACTTTTATAAGTCTATTGAGTAGGGTGTTTAAGGAATACCTAGATAAGAGAATATTAATACTCCTTGACCCAATCTAAACTTGAGGAAGAGTAATTTTCTACGATTGTGAATGGGTTTCATAAATGGCTAAGAGGGTACATATGGTCAAAAAAATTGTCCTAAAAGGAAAGTGCTATACTTAGGGCACAATATTCTATCAAAAGAATAGCTAGGAAAGCCAATAGTGGGCTGATTGGTTATTATGGAAAAATCGCGATGAAATTTTCATGCACAACTTATCCTCCCGCCACATTCCAGAGGAATTAGATGAAGTCAGAAGACTCCCAATTGTTGAAGGAAAGATTAAGCTCAATAACGAATTCAAAAAGTGTGAGACCCCTCAAGCATAGTGGAATTGTCACAGACGCATTCAAGAAGGATCGGGAGGCATGCTCTTCGATGTAGTGGCGATGGCTGCTAGGAAATTATTTAAACTTAAATTTGATCATCAAAGAAATAAAGTCTATAATAAAAGAATCCAATTCCAATAGATTTTAGCTATACAACTAAAGAAGCCGAAGGAAGGGATGTTAGATCTTGTAGTCAAAACGAAAGAGACTAGAGGGCTGGGAGAGATAGTTTACCATGATGATAAGATGCTTAATGGGACGAGATCATGTTATGACAAAATCTTTTGCAGAGAAATATCTCTTCCTACAATATTTTCGGGATGTGTTTCCAAAGGAACTACCAAGGTACCCCCTAAGAAGGTGTTTAACTTTTCCATTGATTTGGTACCTAAAACTAAAACTTTCTAAGGCCCCTATAGGATGTCCATTGTCAAGCTAGTGAAACTCAAGGCACAACTATTGGAATTACTTTCCAAGGAATTAATCAAACCAAGCATGCCTTCTTGGGGCGCACCCGTAATATTTGTAAGAAAGATGGAATCCTTCGCCTTTGTATTGATTAGAAAATGTTGAATAAGGTCACCACTAAAAATAGGTATCCATTACCCAAGATTGATGACCTGTTTGATCAAATGAGAGGGGCAGCAGTCTTTTCCAAGATAGATCTATGATTAGGCTATCATCAATTGAGACTAAAGGAGGAAGATATATATAGCACAGCTTTCAAGACTCATTATGGTCATTACGAATTTACAATTTTACCTTTTGGACTCACTAATGCTCCAGCTGCCTTCATGAATCTAATGAAATGCTATATTTTCAAAATGCTTAGATAAGTTTGTTCTAGTGTTTCTTGATGTCGTCTTAATTTATTCCAAGAATGAAGAGGAACATCATCAACATCTACAAATCGTCCTTCAATGGCTAAGGGAGCACAAATTATATGGGAAATTGTCCAAGTGTATATTCTTCCAAAGGGAGGTGCAATATCTGGGGCATATCATCTCTGCAGAGGGTATTGCAGTAGATACGAACAAGATTAAAGGTATAACAGAATGGCCCATACCCCAAAATGTTCAGGAAGTAAGAAGTTTTATGGGGTTAGCAGGATATTACCGGAAATTTGTGAACTTTTCAATTATTGCATACCCAATTATCACTCTTCAAAGGAAAGGAAAAAGATTTAAATGGACTAATAAGTGCCAGAAGGTTTTCGGGTATTTAAAGGAAAAGATAACCACGGTACCCATACTCAAGGTCCCTGATTCAACAAGACAATTTGTTGTAGTTACTAATGCCTCCAAAGAAGGTTTACGAGGGGTTCTGATGCAAGATGGACAAGTGGTCGCTTATGAGTCAAGGAAACTAAAGAGCTACAAGAAAAACTATGCACACCATTATCTAGGTTAGCAGCTATTGTTCATGCCCTTTAAGTATGGAGGCATTATTTTCTAGGAAAACCTTTCGAACTTAAGGTCAGACCACCAAGGCCTAAAATATATATTTTCACTCAGCCAAACTTGAATGCCAAGCAAAGGAGGTGGTTGAAATTGATTTCTGATTATAACTTTCAAAACTAACTATATTAAGAATTTAAGGGTAAGGAAAATAGAGTAGTTGATGCTTTAAGCCGCAAGAGGCACATTTCAGCAATGACAACGGTCAGTACCAATTTCAAAACCAAAGCAACATTGCAAAAGGGCCCTTGCGATTCCAGATATGAAGGTTTCCAAATTGAGCAAGATGGACTATAAAGGTATAAAGGAAGAATGTACATACCTAATCTACCTAAGCTAAGAAGATTTGTTCTTAAGAAACCTCATTCCAAACCCTACTCAAGGCATCTCGATGTTACTAAAATGTTAGCTAATCTCAAATCCTTGTATTTTTGGAAAGGAGTGAAAAACGATATCATCAAATTTGTGGCATGTTGTCTTGAATGCCAGAGGGTTAAAGTTGAACACCAACACCTAGCAGGTCTACTTCAACCCCATGTCGTTCTGCATTGAAAGTGGCAAATAATCAGTATGGATTTTGTTCAAGGCCTCCCTATGTCCATAAATAGACACAATGCAATTCTAGTAGTGGAGGATAGACTGATTAAAGTAGCTCATTTCATTCTCGGAAATCTAACCAATGGAGCTCCTATCTTAGCCAAGAAATTAGGACAAGAAATTTTCCAATTGCATGGCATACTGAAAGAAAATCATCTCAAACAGAGATGCAAGGATAACCTCTAGGTTTTGGCAATCCCTCTTTTCAGCATTGGGAACTCAGTTAAACATCAATTCAGCATATCACCCAGAGATAGATGGACAGACGAAATAGGTAAATCAAGTTTTGGAAGATTGGTTAAGGGTGTACTACATGGAACAACAATAAAAGTGGGAGGATTACCTAAAGTTGGTAGAATTCGCCTACAACAATTCCTATCAATCAGCCATTAAGATGGTGCCTTTCGAAGCACTATATGGTAGGAAGTGCAAAACTCCTATCAATTAGGATAGACTTGAAGACAGAATAGTTCTTGGGGCTAAGATGCTTTTAGAAATGAAAGAACAAGTGCAACTAATAAAGGAACGGCTAATTGAAGCCAACGACAAATAAAAAAAAGTTATGTTAATGCAAAACATACCTCTAGACAGTTTGAGATTGGGGAGAGTCTTTTTTAGGGTTAAACCCCACATAAGCTTTACTAAGTTTGGAAGGACATCAAAGCTCGCACCCCGCTATGTTGGACCATTTGAGGTCTTCGAAGACATTAACCCGGATGCTTATAAAATTGCTCTTCCACCAGCTCTCGCCTAGTTGCACAATATTTTTCATGTCTCATATTTCAAGAAATATAAACTAGATTTTGAGCATGTTATTGATTGCAATTCCTTTCAGGTTCAAGATCCATGAGTGGTAATGATAGAGCCATTCAGGGTGCCTAAGGTGCGTAAGTTGTGCTTACGTAACCACGAGGTAAACCAATGTAAGGTCCAATAGGACCAATATGGAGAAGACAATGCTACATGGGAGGATCAAGATGAGATCCTTCGGAGATTTCCTCATTTGTTTTGAATTTTGAACTTATGTATTAAACTATGTTGGATCTTATTAGTGCATTGTTTAAATAATCATCGAGGACAATGAAGCAAGATGGGGGATATGTTACATCCCTTCCTTGTGATCATATTATTTTATAGCCATAGTAACTATTTCCTATAAAATGTGACTATGGCAGTTTAATGGATTTCAATTGATTTCAGTTACGTTGATTTTCTAATGAGAATAGAAATGTATATTATGTTAGTTTTGGCTATGTGGATTTTCTAATGTATATTCTATTATAGGAGGAATTGAATTTCCTTATATGGAAATAAGAAAATGAATTGTTGATGCATATTTATATTATTTTGATAGCATGAGATTATTACATTGGCATGGATATCTAATCCTCCCATGTCAATGAATGTAGGAGAATCATCCCACGAGTGGGGAAAGAGTATCATCAGTGTAGGAGTGCACAAGAAAACGTTGAAAGTCGGGAATAGATTTTAGTTTCCTTTTTTGATAGATTTGAGGGTGGGCTAATAAGTCTTCTACAGGTTTCTTAAAAACCCAGCATGCTCTTCTCTTGCATTTCCATATGAATTTGAGGATCCAAAAAGTTTGAAGGAAAATTTTAATTTCTAGGGTTTTTTTAATGCAAATATTTTGTAAAATCTGGGTGTTTGCAGCATCTTGGTAATCCTAGTGGCTTTTTCAGCTGTTCCATAGCATCCAAAAGACTCAAGAAAGTCAGATTTGGCTTTCATTTCACCAAAATTAAAGCATAGAAAATCAAAGAAAGATTGGAGGTGTTTTCATTTTTGCATCATATTTTCATCTTCTGCAAGCCAAATCAATAAACAGTCTCTAGGTTCCATTCTCAACCCAAAGAAACCATCTGGGTATTCGGTTAGATTTTATAAATATTGAACAAATCTAACAAGAATTGCAGTTTAAAAGCATTGTGAGGCCATTTTTCAGCAAGCTAAAGGTTGAATTTAATTCATATTTTCATCTTTTGTTTGTTGGATTAAAAAATGGTTTTTTGGGTTCTGTTCATACTTCATAGCTCAGAACTATTTTTGAATTTATGTTATCTTTTTCATTCAATGAATAGATTACACAGAAATCAAATCAAAAGAAAACCTTTTTTTTGCGAGAAAGCCATTCCTGCAAAATAAATTTAGTTTTCCGAAAATTCATACCTTTCGCCTTGAGTGTCAAATTTCAACCAACAAGATATTGTTGGAAAGCTAAAGATGAGCACTTTCCATTCATGTTGGGTTTGATCAGTTTTTTTGTCATTCTTTCAAATAATGCATGTTGAAGTTGGGGTTGTGCATAACATCAAAGCTAATTTTTCTAGATTTTGTGTTGGACTTTTGCCCTTTGTGAGCCTTGGCACCATTGTAATTTGAGAAAAGCTATGTTCCACGGAGTTTTGAGGATGGGGACGTGTTTCAGGTATGGGTACAGTTTGGGGCCAAAATATAGGGGATGGTAGGGGACAGCTATTAAAACAATAGGGGAATTTTTATATAGAGAAAGAAATTTCAAATATGCATATCATAACATTGATAAAGCATTCATCATAGACATTTTAGAAGCTTAATACATAGCATTAGACTTGAATTGAGATTTCATATGTGAATCGATAAGCAAATTAACAAAATTCAAATGCTTCCATTGTCAATACATGGCATACATATAGCAAAAATGCCATAAAATACTAAAATGTAAATACAATAACTAAACTACTAAACAGTAAACATAGAAGTTTGTAATAATATATAATTGTCCATAATCAATAGATGGTAGGTCTAAGAGTCTAAATAAAGTAGATTTGATGCCCTAACTTCCCCTTTCAACTATTGTTCACTCCTTGACCAGAATTTCTTTTCCTTCTTTTTGGTTATTTTATGCTTAGATTAGGTTTTGGAATCGTTAATGTTGACTTGGTGGTCAACACCTCCTTGGAGATTCGTAACATGGCTTAACTGCCTCTTGTGGGTCGGGTTAAATCTGGCCTTTGTATCGGGCATTGAAAGTTCAAGCTTTTGGTGCAGCGACAAATGATTCCAACAATTGGTATCAGAGCCTTGGGTCACGGGTTCGAGTCTCCCTTCAGTGGGTGTCGAAGGCTCGCTCAGTCAGTGTTGAGGGGGAGATTGTTGACTTGGTGCTCAACACCCCCTTGGAGATTCGTGACATGGCTTAACTGCCTCCTGTGGGTCGGGTTAAATTTGGCATTTGTATCGGGCATTGAAAGTTCAAGCTTTTGGTGCAATGGCAAATGATTCCAACAGTTAATATGGTTTGGGTATCCTTGTGGGCCAGCCAGCCTTTTTTTCAAATTTAAAAATGCCTTATTTTTTAACATTGGTAGTCCAAAAATGGCTTGGACCATAGGGGATGGCCACAAGTCCCTAAGAGAGGTAGGGGACTTCTAGTTGTGTCAAGGACTTCTAGTCGTACCCTCATACCTTGCTGCTATCAAAGTGGCATTTCGGGATGGTCTCCTTTTTGGGCCTTTTCAGAACACCATTGGCGACGGCAAAATGTCGTCCCCACGTCCCTATGGAGCATAGGGGAAAATTTTTGTAATTGCACTATACTATAAAGTGTCGACATTATAATATTGGGGGAGGGGGGGTGAACTCTAAGACTAGTGAAAAGGATGGGAGTGTATTGGTGTTCTTCTGTTCTCTTTCTTTCAACAATTATTTATGCATTTCTGCACTATGAATCAAACAACAATTCCTATTCTAACTTCTTAAAAATATTTTGAGTGGAAATCATCCATGAACTACTTAAGAATATTTGGTTTGCATAGGATAACAATGGGATTGTAAACTGATCCTATTGTAGATGCAGAAAAGCTTAAGTGTTTTAATAGATGTGATAAAGCATATGGAATTTTATGTTAGTCTATTTCTACTAATTTACTCTTTCATATTCAATCCTTGAGTACTCCTAATGAAATATGGACAAAGTTAGAAACTCTATTTGGAACTCAAGATTCAATGAGAGGTCATATGTTGGAAAATGAACTCATAAGTCTTAAGTTCAGGCAATTTTACCACAATCTAGGATTTCTTCGCAAAATTTAAATGGGTAAGGCTACGGTCAAAGCAATGGAATTAAAAAGAAAGATGATGAACTGATTCTTAGCATTCTCTGTAAGCTCAATTCTAAATATTCAGTATTTGTTTCTACCTTCTATGCTATTAAGAGTGCACTTGGGACTCAATTATCATGCCATCCTTGGATAATTTTGTTAAGGAATGAGGATCATTGCAAATGTATTAGTACTGCCTATGTTGTATGTGTTTTCCAAATGCAGCAATCTCTTGCATTTATATTGAGAATGAGCCAAGAAGAGGCATGTCCCTTCATGGGACATGTCTATTCATTATTATGTAATTAATATAATGACAATTATGATTATATATATATATATATATACATAATATCTCTTGAGTCATTATTATATTAATTTCTCTAATATTTACATAATAATATATATATATATATATAAGAGTATATATATATACATATCTTCACTAATATTGACTCATAGTGTTTATCTGACTTAAGCTACAAAACATCAACAAAGTTGATATCAACTGTGTGTGCCATACCCAGAACCGAATCCCTCACAAGGTTGTGAAGGGAGTTACTTGCTTTGAAGCTTGGACTAGTCAAAAACCCTAAGTTAAGCACTTTCAAGTGTTTGATTCGCATGCGTGGGCCAACATTCTAATAGAGAAACGCAAGGCCACTTTTGTAAAGAAAGCCTTGCATATTTGTTGGATGCCCAGATGATGTCAGGCTATAGGCTTATAGATTCTAACGCTAATGATTTGTTCGTTGAGAGGAGTGTTCCTTTTGAGGAGAGTCATTCATCGTATTGGAGCTACTACATCATAATGATAGTTATTCAAAGGATCTTAATCCTCTTGCTTCTCATGAGGAGTCTTCTTTCTCCATTTCAAATGGTGATAGTGATAATGAGGATTCACAATCCTCCCACAATCATCATTAGGAGGATGATGATTCTCCTCTAGATTCTCCATTCTCAAAACCTCTTAAGGCTTGTCAAACACTACAGTTAGCAGGTGATTGGGTGGGTGATCCTTCATATGCTAGAAGAATAAGGTCACAATTTCTTCAATTGGATGTGAAGAGTGCCTTTCTTCGTGGCGATCTTCAAGGGGAAATATACATGGAGCAGCCACAAGTGTTCGTTCAAGATCCTTAACTCATTATCATCTTCGAAAGTCTCTCTATGGCTTCAAATAGGTCCCGGGCTTGGTATGCCAAGATGAACTCCTTTATGACAGTTAAGTTCACACTTTGCCATTTTGATCTAAATGTCTACATTCTACAGCAAGACGATACTCTCACTTTTTTAGTTTTCTCTATTGATGACTAATTGATCACAAGCATTCACTCATCCACCATTTTGATAGTGAAAACTACCCTTCATGATCGTTTCTTGATGTGAGACTTGAGCCTTTTGCACTACTTCTTGGGGATTGAGATCTCTCAGCCTTCTTTAGGGATATTCTTTGCACAACCTAAGTATCGTTAGTGACGCAGTGCAAAGCCAAGAGAGTCCCCAAAGGAGATGTCCAAGCCCCCAGCTAAACAACCACACAAAGAAATCCAATAGAAAACAAGATCTGACAACAATATGAAATCTTTATTCATGCAATAACTGATTACATGCAATGTGTCGCGCTGTAAGGCCTTCCCGGTTACGGCCAATTACAAAGCAAGTAACAGTTCTACAAGATCCCTCACAATCCAATTCAAACTCTAACCCTAGCTAGCCAGATGTGTAACACAGGCTACAACAATCTGGTAGAAACCTCCAACAAGATCTAAACTTGTGCTCGCAAGCCACCAAGCAATCTCCTTGTTTCTAAGCCTCAACCACTAGCTCTGCTCACCAAGATGTTTCTCACTACCTTTTTCCTCCTCCTATAACAACTACCCCAGACCCTTCTTAAATACTACTTCAACCACAAGTCGGCTAGAAGAAAGGAAATAACTCCTAAGCCCAAGTCGGCTCCTAAAACAAACAAATATTAAATGCAATACAAGTCGGCTCTCAAATAGCCTTACAATTAATTAATTCTCCATGTCGGCCTCCAAATCTACATAGGAGAATGTAACACAAGCTACCCACATTAAATACATCAAGTCAGCCAACAAAATCTCCAAGAACTCCAGTCGGTAAGCCAAATTACCGAGCATCAGCAAAAACAACCAACCAAGCATGTCGACCAAGCACCACAAGCATCGCCGAGCACAGGTACTGCCAAGCACCAGAAGTTTGTCGAGTTCCCTTTAGTGACTGAGCCCTTCAATGACCAAGCCCCTCGGTCAAACCTGCAACCGAGTAACACAGAAACACTCCAACATGTAGGATAACCAACTACCCTAGGATGCTCCTGCATCAGACACCCCAGGTGCGAAAAGATGTTCTTAAAGGCTGGAAGAACAGCTTACGGGATTCAACACATAAACCCCGAACTAGTTCTTCACATACATGTCCTCCAAGTCTTCAACACTCTTACCCCGGATCCACTTCTGTTTTCTTTGCCTTTTCAAGTCTTTCCTCGGCAATCCACAAGTTTGTTCTCCTTACTAATCTCCAACCCTTTCAGGATCCGTCAACTCAACTCGGCTTCCAAAACTCAGGTTCCTCCTACCGAGTGTTGCATCCAGCAAAGGCATCAGGAAAAACTTCCTGCCACTCTTCTCAATAGTAAACACATTCTTGACACAATTATGCACAACCCTGCAATCATACTGTCAAGGTCTACCAAGCAATATGTGACAACTACTCATGTCCACAATATCACACAACACTTGATCCTTATATTGGCCAATCTAAAAATCAACAAGACATTGCTCTCTGACTTCCAAAGCATGAACATTTTGCAACCAACCAATTCTATAAGGACAAGGATGTCTCACTCTCTTCAAACCAAGTTTCTAAACCATCTCCTCAGCTACAAGGTTGTAAGTACTACCACTATCCACAATCACATTACAAAGTTAACCTCTTGACTTGCACCGAGTTCTAAACAAGTTACTCCTCTAACAAGGTTTCACCTTAGTACCGAGCAATGTTCTTCGAACCAACAAGTTTTCTGAATCTACCTCAGGTTCATTTAGTATGTTCTCATTCACCATAGTAGTTCTTCGATCACTAGTCTTCTAGGAACATTCAAATGATCGATGTCCTTCTTCACCACAATGAAAACAAGTACCCTTAAAGCCAACCTTATCTGTCCTCTTCCTCGGCTCAACACGTTTTGGTTCTTCTTCGACAGTCGGTTTATCCTTCACCGAGTGATCTTGTTTCTCCTTCCCTCGGGAATGACCATGTTGTCTCCTCTTTAACTTATCTTCTGCCTTCAGGGCATACTGATAAGCATCCTCAACCAAATCAATCTTCAGCATACCAATCTCATCCTGAATATTGAATCTCA
Source organism: Chamaecyparis obtusa (assembly GCA_027943335.1). Classification (NCBI taxonomy): domain Eukaryota; kingdom Viridiplantae; phylum Streptophyta; class Pinopsida; order Cupressales; family Cupressaceae; genus Chamaecyparis; species Chamaecyparis obtusa. The sequence continues at coordinate 421,518 of BSBK01001738.1, forward strand.
AACCATTCACATACCGAGCTACCTTTTCCTCATCGACTTCTCTGTGTCCAGACCAAATAGTCAACTTAAAGAACTCCTCAGTATAGTCTTCCACAGTCAATTTTTTCTACTTCCAATTCTGCAATATCTTAAACAATTCAAGTTCATAGTCGATAGGTATGAACTTAGCTTTTAACTTAGCCACCATCAACCTCAGCTGATTGATCTTCATTTCACCTTCATCTTCTCTTTCTCTCTGTAATTCTTTCCACCAAAGAGCAGCATGTCCTTTCAACCTAGTCTGTGCCAACCTCACTCTAAGAGGATCTTCAATTTCTTCAAGCTCAAAAAAGTCTTCTAACTCACCAAACCAATCAATCAAGTCCTCAGATCTCAAAGTACCAGAGAAGTTAGAAACTTCCATTCGGTAACCAGTACTTAACCGAGCTCCAGATCTCTGCAACCGACCAGTTTTGTCTTCACCAGATCTGTCCCTCTGATCAGTTCTGTCATCTCCACTATATCCAGCAGCTTCAAAGTCTTCAGCAACTTCCTCATAGCCATCCTCAGTGCCCGCATTCCGAGGTACACAAACCATAGCCCTCATAATCTCAATGATCATGTCATTCTTCATCAACTCTATCTCAGATCTGAAATTAGCTTTAACCTTTTCTGTAATCCTAGACTCCACAGTATCACAAAGATCTGCAATCGCCCTAGGGTACAATCTTCTCGAAGGCATCTTCAAGATCTTCGTAAACCCAAGGAAACAAATCACCAACCCAAGGTGTTGGTGCAAACTGCCTCAACTTCGGCGATCTGTCCACACACTCAAGAACTTCAAACTCTGATACAGCCTGACGCAATGCAAAGCCAAGAGAGTCCCCAAAGGAGATGTCCAAGCCCCCAGCTAAACAACCACACAAAGAAATCCAACAGAAAACAAGATCTGACAACAATATGAAATCTTTATTCATGAAATAACTGATTACATGCAATGTGTCAGGCTGTAAGGCCTTCCCGGTTATGGCCAATTACAAAGCAAGTAACAGTTCTGCAAGATCCATCACAATCCAATTCAAACTCTAACCCTAGCTAGCCAGATCTGTAACACAGGCTATAGCAATCTGGTAGAAACCTCCAGCAAGATCTAAACTTGTGCTCGCAAGCCACCAAGCAATCTCCTTGTTTCTAAGCCTCAGCCACTAGGCCTCAGCCACTAGCTCTGCTCACCAAGATGTTTCTCACTACCTTTTTCCTCCTATAACAACTACCCCAGACCCTTCTTAAATACTACTTCTTCAGCCACAAGTCGGCTAGAAGAAAGAAATAACTCCTAAGCCCAAGTCGGCTCCTAAAACAAACAAATATTAAATGCAATAAAAGTCGGCTCTCAAATAGCCTTACAATTAATTAATTCTCCATGTCAGCCTCCAGATCTACATAGGAGAATGTAACACAAGCTACCTACATTAAATACATCAAGTCGGCCAATCAAATTTCCAAGAACTCCAATCGGTAAGCCAATTACCAAGCATTAGCAAAAACAACCAACCAAGCATGTCGACCGAGCACCACAAGCATCGCCGAGCACAAGTTCTGTCAAGCACCAAAAGTTTGCCAAGTTCCCTTTAGTGACCGAGCCCTTCAATGACCGAGACCCTCGGTCAAAGCTACAACCGAGTAACACAGAAACACTCCAACATGTAGGATAACCAACTACCCTAGGATGCTCCTGCATCAATTAGTGTAGGTTTTTTATGTCCTAGTTGGTTATTTATTTTCCTATTCCTAGATTTTCCTATGCTTTAAATTAAGCTTGCTTAGGATTAATAAAGTGAGAATCACTGTGAGTGGGTGCAAGGTGTCAACATTTTCCATGGGAGTTACACTTGCCTTTTTTAGGCTATTGTGGTGGTCTCTTCCCCTTGGTTGTATTTGCCACTTATCCCCTCTCATTTCCTATATATACTCACTCCTAGCTAGTCTTGTTAATTCCATTCTATTGCATTGTAATTGTGTTCTACAGATTGTCCTCTTGCATTCTCCCACCGCTATTTTGCTTCTTTAGCATTTGTAGTTCTCTCTTGGAGGCTAACTCTATGTTGTTATTTTGATCTTCTTTCATTTACATTCATAGTTTTATTTCTATTTGTTTCCGCTAGTTATTAAAGATTATTCATCTTTTGAAATTCTAACAAGTATGTCATTGATATGCTCTCCAAATTTTGCATGGCTAACTATAAGTTTGCACTGACTCCATTTCTATCTAGGGTTAAACTTGAGGCTAAGTACACTTCAACTTTGGTGGATGGCATTAAGTATCGCCAAGTGATTGGTCTCTCAATTCATGCAGGAGCGCCATGAGATTCACTAGAAAGCAGCTAAGAAGATTCTTCACAGTTATAGAATTCACTATGCAACAGGTGTGGATTTTGACTTGATGGGATACATAGATTCAGGTGGGTAGGCGATACTCAAGATCACAAGTCTACTTTAGGATATTGCTTATCTCTTGGTTTAAGTCCAATTTGTTGGTCTAGTAAGAAGAAATTCACAATTGCTCTTTCATCTACAAAGGTTGGGTATCAAGGAGCGATTTATGCTACTACTGAGGCTATTTAGCTTTAGAACATTCTCACTAAGTTTGGCATTGCCTTTTGGAAGCCTGCAGTCATCTTTTGTGACAATCAGAGTGCCATACAAATGTCTCGCAATCTGGTCTATCATCAGAGGACCAAGCACATTGAGATCCTAATGGACTACGTTAGAGAGTTGATTCATGAGTAGATCATTGATCTCAGATATTGTTCTACATCAGATCAAATTGTTGACATCTTCACCAAACCCTTGATTGAGAGCAAGTTATCTAATATGGCCTCATTTGCTACGACCCATCATCTTTTCACCCACCTAAGTTGTGCTTAAGGGGGGATGCTAGTGTAGGTTTCTTATTTCTTGGTTAATTATTTTTGCATTCCTAGGTATTTCTTAAATATTTAATTAAGCTTGCTTAGGATTAAAAAAGTGAATATTAGCACGAAAGGGTGCAAGGTGTCAACATCTTCCATGGGAGTTACACTTGCCTTTTTAGGCTATTGTGGCGGTCTCTTCCCATTGGTTGTATTTGTCACCTCTCCCTACTCTCATTTTCCATATATACTCACTCCTAGCTAGTCTTGTCATTACATTCTATTGCATTCTGCAAATTTTGCTCTTGCATTCCCCTACTACTATTTTACTTCTTTAGCACTTGTAGTTTTCTCTTGGAAGCTAACTCTATGTTGTTATTTTCATTTTCTATCATTTACATTCACAGTTTTATTACTATTTGTTTATAGTAGTTATTCTTTGTTCTTCACCTTTTCAGATTCTAACACATATGGCAGCACTTTTTTTGTTGAGACCACTTGGCTAAAGGAATCTAGTTGAGGCTTGTATTGTACATGTCCCCGGTAAATATGCCAAGTTCCTATAAGCTCTCAACATAAATTGAGTTATGTCAATCCATTCTTATGTCTATCACAAATAGACTTCTTGATATCTGATTTGCCATTGAGTGAGTGAAACTCGCAGCTCAACAACCAATTATGCTTAATAACTATTAAGATGCATGTGTTCAAACTCATTTTGAAAAAACATTGTCTGGTCTGGCACCAATAACAAAGTTCAAGTTGAAAATAAATTTGTAATTCTGAAAATAAAACACAAATGTCCCTACGTTGTATGCATGGGGTGGCCTGTGAAAAATCTATTGCAGTCACTGATTATTAACCTCCTATCTTATAAAGATCATTTAACTACCGAAAAATTAATTCACAGCTAATATTGAAAAATAACACAACTACAACTTCACCAAATAGAAACACGGAAAGAAATATGCAACACAATGACACGATATTTTCAGACAACTGTCCCTGGAAAAACCCCGGAGAGAAAACCAATATTGCAGATGAGAAATATATTAATCTTTAGCAAATTAAGAGATACAAAAACTCCTTGCCTCTTACTGGCAGAGCTCGTACAACCTCCCAATTTCTCCTGTTGATATTCCCTCACTGCTATCTCCCAACGCTATCAATGCGCCCTTGCTAACACTGCAAGACTATTTACTATCACTACAAATGCTTCTTCAACTTGTGTTTGTGTGTTTCTTGTGTTTTCCAAATGCCCCTAGACCCCCTTTTATACTACCCTCATTGGAGAACCAATGGCCGAGATCAACTCTCAATCAACGGCTGAGATAAATACACAACCCAACAACCAATAACAAAATATGTTGCAAGTTGTCACCTAGGAGAATCAAACAATGCATTAAATAATTGCATCTACACTAAATTCTAGACAAACAATTATTTAATATTGTTTAGCAAGTGGACCAACAGCTATCCAAACTAACTAGCTAACACTCCCTCTTAGCAAGGAAGTTGTTCTGCACGACACCCAACTTATCTCTGAAGAAGATGAATTCAGCCTTCCACAATGCCTTTGTCAGAATGTCTGCTATCTGCTCCTCTGTAGGTATGTACTGTAGTTGAACAATCCTCCGTTGTACACAATCTCTGATGAAGTGATACTTGATGTCTATATGTTTAGACCTATCATGAAAAATCGGATTCTCAAATAACATAATACAACTCTGATTGTCACAGTGTATCACTGTAGTCTCAACCCTCTGACCAAACAAGGATACTAGCAACTTCCAAAGCCATATAGATTCACACATCGCCATGCTAGCTGCTATGTATTCTGCTTCTACATAACTCAGAGCTACGGACTTCTGCTTCCTGCTGAACCAAGAGACAACCCCTGATCCCAAACTGAAACAACACCCTGAAGTGCTTCTCTTGTCCGTTGTACTGCCTGCCCAATCTGCATCAGTATAGCCTATCAACTTTATATCTTCACCTCAAACATATTTGATCTCATACTCAACTGTACCACACAAATAACACAACACATGCTTTGTTGTTGTCCAATGTACTCTCTTTGGCTCAACCATGAACTGACTAAGAGAGTTTACTGCAAATGCTATATCTGGCCTGCTGTTGACCAAATACATGAGCGAACCAATCAACTGCCTGTATAAGGTGGGATCTACATCCTTTTCCTTGGATGTATCTACCTTCCTCCAATTTGTGATCATAGGTGTAGACATGGCTTTGCAATCCTCCATCCTGAATCTCTTCAAGATTTCAATGCAATATTTCTCTTGCCCAAGGAAAATCTCTCCATCTGTCTACCACACCTCCATGCCTAGAAAGTAGTGCATAAGTCCCAAATCCTTCATCTCGAACTTTGTTGCAAGGTCCCTCTTGCACTCCTCTATGAGCCCTAGTGAACCTGTTAGAAACAAGTCATCCACATATAGAACAAGAATGAGAACCTCACCTCCAACTACCAAGTAGTAGAGGTTAGCATCTGCCTCACTCTTCACAAAGCCCATTTCCTGCAAGTAAGTACTGATGCGCTCATACCACACAATGGAGCCTGCTTGAGTCTGTACAAAGCTCTCTTCAATCTGCACACGTGGGTCTCTCTGTCGTGTGCTACAAAGCCTTCTAGTTGCTCTATGTATACCTCCTCCTTCAACTCACCATTGAGGAATGTTGTCTTGACATCCATTTGATGGATATGTCATCTAATCTATCCTACAAATGAGATCACGGCTCATATAGAAGTATACCTGACCACAGGAGCAAATGTCTCCTCATAGTCTATTCCCTCCCTCTGAGAGAACCCCTTTGCCACGAACCTTGCCTTGTATTTCTCGATGCTACCATTTGCACCATGCTTGATCTTATAGATCCAACATGATCCAACCATTGCCCTATCTATTGGTCTATGCACTACATCCCACACATCATTCTGCATTATTAAGGTATATTCCTCAACCATCGCATCTCGCCATACATGATGTTGTGCAGCCTCCTGATAACTGGAAGGCTCACTATCTACCAACTGACTAACTAAAGCCACATAGTCATTGAACTTGGTTGGTTGTCTTGGCTGTCTAGTACTCATCCTAGGAGTTCCCACAAACTCCTAAGTATCCCTTTGTGCTTGTTAAACCTCACGGTTCCTGCTGCCAACTGTAGAGGATGAAATATCAACCTCCATGTCTTCTTGATGCATTTCCTGTTGCACCAGTTGTTCCATACTCTGCGAACTCTCACCACCTAAGCATATGCTTGTACTAGTAACTGTACTCGAGCTTTGCTGCCCTTGACTTGGTTGAGTTACCCTTGGAGCTTCTGTCGGCTGCTCACTCTGAACTTCTACTAGCAAATCTTTGGACCTCCTGAAAGCCTTGTCCTCCATGAACTTAATATCACGTCTGACAATAATCCTCCTGGTCCCTGGGATAAATATCCAATATGCCTTTGAGGTTTCACTGTACCTCACAAAGTACCCCCTCTCTGCAATCTGATCTAACTTTGTACGTGTATCACCTGGAATATGACAATATGCCAAACTTCCAAATATCCTGAAGTGACTGACATCTAGCTTCTTCCCTATGAAAGCTTCCTCTAGTGTCATCTTCCCTAGTACCTTATGTGGAACCCTGTTTTGTATGTACATTGTTGTACTACATGCCTCTGCCCATAAATAGCGGGGCATATCCTGATCATGTAGCATAGCCCTTGTTGCCTCTGATATAGAACGGTTCAACCTCTCAGCAACTCCATTCTGCTGTGGATTGTAAGGAACAGTCCATTCTCTCTTGATTCCTTCCTTGGTACAGAACTCCTGGAATTCATTTCCTTTGTACTCGTCTCCATTATCTGACCGAAGAACCTTTATCTTCCTTCATGTCGAGTTCTCCATAAGAGCCTTGAACTCTTGGAAGCGACTAAAAACCTCATCCTTGGTCTTCAAGAAGAATATCTAGGTCTTCTTGGAGAAATCATCAATAAAAGTAACATAGTACTCATATCCTCTGAGAGACTTCATCGACATTGGTCCACCTACATCTGAATGTACTAGATCAAGAACACCCTCAGATTTGGTGTCACTCCTTGGAAAAGATGCTTTCGCAAACTTTCCCAACACACATCCCTTACATACATCATCATGCTATGTGCTCAGGTCACTATCTCACGAAGCAATTTAAGTGCTCCATGATGTATATGGCCCATCCTCCTATGTCATAGCTCTCCAAGATCTCTAAGATTATTGTTGCTCATGAGTGCCTTAGGAGTATCAAACTGCAGCCTATAAAGGCGACCGCTCCTAACTCCAATAGATACGAGTGATTTCAAATCCTTGTGCTTGATCAACACCTGTGTCCCTCTAAAAAGTACATTATACCCTTTATCCTAAAGAACAAAAACAGAAATCAGATTCATACCTAAGCCTGGCACATGCAACACATCGCGAAGGGGAATAATCTTCCCATTCTCCCTCTGAAATAGAATAGTCCCTTTCCCAGCTGAGCAAGCTTCCCATAGAAATTTGGATACTGGTGTCCTCCTTGTAACTAGATAAGTACTCTCTAACTCATGTCATATGAAATGACACCCCACTGTCTATATACCAAACACCCTATGAGGTTGAGCTAACCATACAAGCTATGAGTGCAAACTCATCCTCCAATCTACTAGAAAGCTCATCTGCACTTGCTGAAGCTGCCACCTACTTCTTGCCCTTATTTTCATTCTTCTTCCTTTGTGGACAATCACTGACATAGTGGCCAAACTTGTGATAACCAAAGCACTTGACCTTAGATAGGTCCTTCTTCTCATTTGTGGATTTGATCCTTTGCTAGACCCCTTCTTCGCTTTCCCCTTTCCTGCTAGGGCAACATTTTCTTGTTCCACCTCATTTTTCTGACTCTTATTGTTGGCTCCATTGACAAGACTTAGTCTAAACTCCTCCTAAGTGAAATCACTCCATAGTCGATCCCAACTCAGTAAGGTGTCTCATCCACTGACAACTTGAACAAAGACATCCCACTATTTAGTAAACCCATTTAGGGCTATTCTGACTAGCTCATCATCACTAGGGCTATCTCCAACAGCTGCTAACTCATCCTTGACAAGTCTAAGCCTGGTGAGGTAACTTATGACATCTTCTCCCTTGTTCATCCGGATATTCTTCAACTTTTCTCTAAGAATCTACTTCCGGTTGGTGGTAGCATTATGGTACAAATTCAAAATGGCGTCCCACATATTCTTCGTTGTATCTAACTCTGCGATATGTGGAACAATATGGTCCTTGACACCATCAAGGATTATCCTCCTCGCCTTGGCATCGTTCTTCTTGTATGTTGCAAGTTGTGTTGGATCTATAGGTACAACTACAACACTGGTCACATATTCCTTGATACCATTCTCTTCCAGCAATAAAGAAATTTTGGCTTTCCAAACACCAAAATTAGAGGCTCCATCCAATTTGTCCTAATCTCTCAAACCTGTTGAGGCCATCTCAAAGAAATAAAAGAAATAATAACTCGAAAGAGGACAATTTCCTTTCCTTTGCTTAGGGTAAACCTTTTCTACCCTCAACCTGCTCTGATACCATGTGAAAAATCTATTGCAGTCACTGATTATTAATCTCCTATCTTATAAAGATTATTTAACTGCCGAAAATTAATTCACAGCTAATACTGAAAAATAACACAACTGCAACTTCACCAAATAAAAACACGGAAAAAAATATGCAACACAATGACACGATATTTTCGGACAATTGTCCCTGGAAAAACCCCGGAGGGAAAACTAGTATGCAAATGAGAAATATATTAATCTTCAACAAATTAAGAGATACAAAAACTCCTTGCCTCTTACTGGCAGAGCTCAAACAACCTCCCAATTTCTCTTGCTGATATTCCCCCAATGCTATCTCCCAACGCTATCACTGTGCCCTTGCTAACACTGCAAAACTATTTGCTATCACTACAAATGCTTCTTCAACTTGTGTCTGTGTGTTTTTTGTGTTTTCCAAATGCCCCTAGACCCCCTTTTATACTACCCTTGTTGGAGAACCAACGGCCGAGATCAACTCTCAATCAACGGCTGAAATAAATACACAACCCAACAACCAATAACAAAATAGGTTGCAAGTTGTCACCTAGGGGAATCAAACAATGCAATAAATAATTGTATCTACACTAAATTCTAGACAAACAATTATGTAATATTGTTTAGCAAGTGGACCAACAGCTGTCCAAGCTAATTAACTAACATGGCCATCTTTCAATGAGGCTGCTCGGGTAACGGAATAAATATTCCAGACTTGTAATGTACGTATCCCTGATATTTCATGTCGATTGCCCATGTTTTCTTGGTGGAAATCAAGTTAAGCGAATGGGTTCATTCATTTATGATGCATAGGATTATATGAGATCCGATTTAACATTGTACTGATCAGACTTGTGGCTCAAACACTAGCCATGGTTTTCTTGAACTGCGTTGTTCAGAGCTTGCCTATGTAGAGACTCTCCACCAGGGGTTTCAAGTGGCTCCAGAGCTGGGACTACACCTAAAGAAGAAATCACTCCAGCCCGGCAAACAGTAGAACCTTAATAGTCTCACCTCTGTGAACCCGGGAAGAGAGTTTGCCCTACACAATTGGGCACCGACTCACCTCTCCATATTATACAGCTAACATTCGGTGCTACAGTACACCCACACCTTCCCATTAGCAATAACAACCTGACCTCTGTATACAAATTGAAACTCGTCCTTTTAATCTAGCAACCTATAGGGTGCTTGTTAATTTACGATTAGACGACTGCTGATGCAAACTGCTTCGTCTTTGAATTTACAAATTAATTGCACAATCAAAACCGATTGAACAATGATCAAATTAAATAATCTTCCTCGAACACACCCCTAGATCTCAATGTCAAAAGCATGCCATTCAAAAACGCATCGCTGATTAAAAAGACTTGTTAAATTAAGGAGATAGAGAATGTTATATGCAAACAGAACTAAAATAAGAGAGTTAAATAAAGAAAGACTCCACAAGTCTCAAAATAGAGTTGAGGAAATATTTTAACACGGTCATAAAATTGTATGGTTGAATATGAATTGTTTAAATTTAACATTCAATTGTATGGTGTTAGCTGACAATAAACGAATCAGAAGAGTAAAAATGTTGACCTGCTTCTGCAGCGTAGTTGGGTACGAAGGGATTGCCAACAGTGTTAATGCATTTAAAACAGGAAATAACGGTGAAGGGCATAAAAGGAACGCCAATAAGCCATTGAAGACCAGGCTCTTTCCGTGCTTTTATGAGATCGGTGCACAGAATTCTTAGGACGCTCTTCTCCATTTTTCGTCTCCCGTTAACGAGTCTAGTACTGAATTGTAGTGGACATGGCTGCAAAGATGAAAGCGCGTTATAGGAACGAAAATAACGACCGAATTCAAAATATTGACCACAAATAGAGATTTTAGTACTTCTTTTGTGAAATGAAATGAAATGAAATGTTTTTGATGACATCTACGAGACCACCAATCTAAGGGACCAAAGAGCAAGTTAGGTATCCTCGTGAGATTTCTCCAATTTGTTCCTTTTGTTGTGGATCCGGATTAGGAAGCTTGTTGTCTTGTGTAATCTTTTCTTTTCAAAAAGTTCCTTCATGCTGCTCACTTGTAAGCAATTTTTGTACTCGCTGCGAATATCCTCATGAGCCCCACATTCCTTAATAAAATGTCATTTTATTTCCACCATCCCCTTTCTGCAAAAAGCAAAAATTCTCTCTTCTGACCTTTTTTTGGGGACCATCCATCTACCAGTTTCACATCATAAATGGTGGGAGCTAGTCCTCAACTGAGCAATTAGAATCTCGGTCTTTCCTTTAATTGTGGACCCTAAATATGTTTTATCCCCATGATCCCATGTGTGATTAAATTCCTTAACATAGTAGGCCTTTTTTCTTCCTATCAGATTTGTCCACATGGCAGTTCTGAATTTTTCTAACACCCATTTCTTTATTTCCAAATTAGTGTTTGGACATTCCTGGAGGGTAATGTTCCATTTGTTCAACCATTTGTTGTTTTGTTTCTTCCATGTTCTTTTCCTACATGTTAACTCCTCTTCAACCACCAATTTGGGCCAGCGATGTTTATCCATACTTCCCACTTTTTTCAGATAACCTAACAGTCAGATAATTGTTGAGGCCTCGATTGGGAACATAACCGCCTCCGCCAAGAGGATCTCGTAAGGAACTGTTGCCTTGACCTTGAGATTAGTAGTAATGAGATGCTTCTGGATTCTTTCTATTTGTCTCCATTTATGATTTGATATGTTGCTCCCCCAAACCTCGCATCCATAAAGAATAACCGAAACCACTAAAAGACCAAAGAGGGTCTTCCTAGTTTTCCAATCCCAAAGTTCTCCTTTCCTGCATCTATTTTGAAGAAGGTAGGAGGCCTTCCATCCCCCCTAAATCCATTTTGACCTGCATGTCTCCCAACTTAATCTAGAATGGAAGTCAATTATGAGATATTTGTACTCTTCCACCATTACTAACAGGTTGCCCTTGAATATGAAAGTGTGTTGTTTTTTCTTTTTCAAAGAGAAGATCGTGACTTTAGTTTTAGCAATATTGACTTCCATCCCAACCTCTGAACAAAAGGATTCAAGATTTTTCAAATGCTCTCTCAAATCTTGTGCACTCTTTGCAATTAGAATAAGGTCATCAACAAAGAGGAGTAATTTTATCACATAACATGACAATTGCACACCTCCCCCATTGGCATTGTTTAGCCACTCTTCCAATTTATCAATGTATAGGCCAAAGAGAGTAGGCGACAAAGGGCACCCATGTTTGACCCCAATGTCACTCCCAAAATATTATGACATGCCCTCTTTATTTTTGATTTTTGCTTCAACTCGTTCGTACAATTTATGAACAATAGCCCTGTACTCTTATGGGACTTCCAATTCTTCCATTATGTGCCATAGTTTATCCCTAGGAATAGTGTCAAAAGTCTTCTTAAAATCCACAAAACAACAAAAAGTCTCATCCCCTTGCTTCTCCCACACACTTTTAATAAGGTGTCTTAGTATGATGCAATGATCAATGGTGGAATGCTTTGGTCTGAACCCAGCCTGACCTTTTGCTCTTTTCTTCTCTTTTTATGCCCAATCATTGATTCTACACTCTAACATACTCCCAAAGAGTTTTCCCAACACTGGATTCACCATTATGGTACGGTAATTGGAGGGATTGTTGATGTCCCCACCCTTGTGTAGGGGGATAACCACACTAGTAGTCCAATTAGTAGGAAGTAGCCCTCTGTGACCTTGTTGAAAATATTCTTGACGTGTGAAGCCAAGAGATCTACCCCCCATTTTAAAAACTCTGCTTACAACCCATCAATATCTTGGGCTTTTCCACTTGTGAACCTCTTTATACCTATTTTAATGTCCTCAATAGAAAATAACTCTGCGTTATTGTTAAGTATAGCAGGTGGAGTCGCTTCATTTGGTCTCTCATATAATAACTTTGCATAATCCAACCATTGAGTGTCTGTAATTTTGTTTTCCACTTGTTTTCTAGCCTATTATAACTCTCTCCAAAAACCCTTAGGATTGTGTTTCCCTAACAAGATTAGCTCTTTCCTTCGAGTGATCACATAGCTATCCTTTTTTAATTTTATTAATTGCTTGTAGGCCTTTATGTTTTCTTTGCTTTTGTTTCTCCCTTTAAGAGCTATCTTTGTCGCCTTGCATTCTTTGTAATACCATGGATTAGCCAGAAAGGTGTTTGAGTTGCTCCTCCTCGATTTTGATCTCTTACATCCCTTTAAGGCATTCTGAACTAAGGGGACAACCCTGCTGCTATTTAACTACTCATTCTCTTCCTTGATGTCCCTGGAATTATTGTTGTACCCACTTATTTGCATCTGATGTTCAAGGGCCTGGTAAAATATCTCCTTGTTCTCACAATTTATGAGGATTTTACCAAGTTTATGCCCTTTTGTGCTACTGTTATGGGTCTTCCCATCTTCGGAACTCCTTGCTCTAACATCATATTTAATAAATAGAGGCATGTGGTCTGAGTTTAATTCTATAGGGCAGCTTTCTATCCTGAAATCCACTAATTTGTGAGTGGCCAAGTGAGAGCATATCACATAGTCAACCACACTTTGCCTGTTGTATGTTTTACAAGTGATTCCACTAGATCCTGGCCAATACTTCATGCCATTGCAAATAACAAGCCTGTGAAGGCTACACATACCCAACAATTATGCCCCGAAGTGCGACATACAACCCCTCACATCCTAGGAAATTCTTTGACTAGAAATATCCTCTCATTCCTTTAGCCACAAAGGATTATTGTCCTCTACTGGATCCCTGCCTAGCTGAATAGCTTGGTTGCCCATTGTCCTAGCATTCAAATCTCCTATTAAGATCGTGTTTCCTGTAGAACTAAAAGCTAGGATGTCTCTCTTTAATGCTTCAAAAGGATCTTCGTTATCTAAGTTTCTCTTCTTGTAAAATTTTGAGCTTTTCGGCGTGAAGTAACATGCAGCCAAGCATGTGATCTCCTTGATGTCCTCAATTTTCAGCCATATAAATTGTTTGTTTGAGTCTTCTTTCTCCACCTTTACATATTTGTCCCAAGCTTCTCTTATTAAAATTGTGATCCCACCATGACCCTTACCTATTTCTGTCTCTTCATTCCAAACAGAAATCTTACCTATTTGAGTATTCTTTCTCCACCTTTACATTTTTGTCCCAAGTTTCTCTTGTGATCCCACTATGACCCTTACCTATTTTTATCTATGTCTCTTATTAAAATTGTAGAAATTACATTGTGTTGGGTATTATTTAAGAAAGATAATTGTGGGAGCAAGAGTGGAACAATAGAAGTGGAGATTGAAAAAATTACACATATTTTATTTGAGTTTTAGTTATTGTTACGATGTTTTATGGATGTAAATTATTAGTCAGTAAAATTTTAATAGTGAAATTGAAGTAAATAGGGAGGATTTAAAAATATGTGATCATAAATAAATTTTATTTCAAAGACTTGGTTCTCTATTAGATTCTTTTAGCTCAATTAAGATGTTATTTATTGAGGTTATTATTATTCTATGTTTTTTTAGATTATTTCAAAAACATAAGAGTAAATAGAAGCACATAAATGAGCTAGGGCTATCATTAAAGAAGTCTTGAACAAGAGAATAAAGTTTTGGATTCAAAAATATGTGATCATTAGCAAATTTAAACTCAAAGTTTCAGTTGTATATGAGATTCATCTAGTTGAATCAAGACCTTTCTTATTGAGATTGTTTCTATAGTGTGTCTCCAAGGTTATCTTTAAAAAATTGAGTGAATGGAAGCACATAAACGACCTAAGATTATCATTAAAGAAGTCTTCAACAAGATAATAAAGTTTTGAATGAAACAAAACATCAATTTGATGACAAAGAAATAAACATTTTTGTTATAGATGAATTATGCAAGTTTGTGTAGGAAGAACCATTAGGGACAAAGATGAAATTTTGTCTTAAGGAATACAACCACTTATGATCATTCCCTTTCTCCATTCATTTATCTATCACCAATTCATTGTGTCAAATTGACTGCTATGGAGGTGGAGACACCAAAACAAGGACTTGACTGAGGAAAGTCTCCAAATTGCCACTCAACCATTCTTATCCTTCTTATTTGCAAGTTCCATGGAAGGTTGAACTCCAAAAGGAAACTCCATCAACCTTTCAAATTAGGTTTTATCTCGTTCTCCCCTCATTATTTTACATTGCATAAAATACACATTTATTATCTTGTCATTCTATCTATTTCAATTTTATGTTAGTAGTTCATCTTTATGTTAATCCATTTATGCTTTAGATAGCATTTTGTTATTTTATTTTGCATTTTGTCCTTACATCCATACCTTGTTCATACAAAATGCCAGTGGGTCACACTAGTGTCCGGCTTCCATGATGTCTTGGACTCATGTTTTTGTTTGAGGTAGTGAGCTTACAAAGCTCATCATTGGATCCTAATAGTTATCTCTTTTGTTTTAATTAATCTAAACATTTTTAGCTATGTATTTACATCTTTAATTATAATCATATTTTTGGTACTTAATTAATTAATCTTCACTTAAATACTCGCATTTAAGCACTTAGAAGAAACCTAGAAAAACCTCCTATGACATTAGTGTATGATCTCCCTAGCTCTCGTAGCTAGCAAAGGGAGGTGGCACAAGGGAAGAGTCCACCCCCTACGACTTTAACTAGTGTCTAGGTCAGTGTGATTTTTCCTTCTCCACACCTTCCAATAAGAAACTTAACTTTGGGTTGTGTAGAGGATTAAAATCCAATACATGAGATTCCTATACATTAAAATTGGTTCACCTTTCTTTCATCATTTTCAAGAGAGATAAATATTAATGTAATTGAGAGGAATGTATATATATATATATATATATATATATATATATATATATATATATATATATATATATATATATATATATATATATATATATATATATATATATATATATATATATATATATATATATAATCAATTCACATGTGACCTAAGATATTATTGTGCACACATAAAACATAAAACATAAAACATCACGTGAAGATAAATAATGTTCAAGAATGTAAAACATGAACGAGCATAATACGATCTAGCATGTCTAGATGCATGTATTGAACTCACAAAACACACATGTGCATGCACACACACAAATGTTTATACGATACTATTGGTGTAATTCAATATTCCTAATTACACTTTACTTAATCTTACTTAGGATAATGCATTGCATAATAGTTTTTCAACGCCTATGAGTTTTCACCTAATTTAAGCACATGGTGTAGGAAAATTCCACTTTAGGTGTAAGATCCACCTTTAGTGCACATATCAAATTATCATCCTCATCATATGGCTCATCTTTCATTGCATGATGGAGGATGATCCACCTTTGGTGGACATGTGATTACACCTTGCATAGGTGATATCTTATCTTCTCCTTATCATTGTATCTTATTGCCTTTCCTATATAAGGAGCCATATTATGTACATTTTAGTAGTGAATCATTTCCATTGTGAATAGTATCATTCTGACATCTTAATGCAATCGTCTTGCCAATCTCTTGTGGAAGTTATCTTGGTCTTTCATTTGATCCTAGGGGTGTTGTAAAGTCACCTAAAACTCTAATATGATATCAGATCTCTCTAGGTGTGAAGACCTCTTCTCAAGAATATCAATCTTGGCTTGATTCAATTGTGGGTTTAGAATAAAGCTATTTGGACATCACCATTGCATAATCTATTTGAAGAAAATATGGGATTTTGTATTTTTTGGCTTTCTATTGCAGGTCAACGTTGGAGCTTATTGGTGTAAAGAAGAGATTGGCATCATATTAAGGAGGTCCAAAAACCCCTAAATCAAATTTTGTTTCATCAAAATCGGACACCCAAGGCCAAATCTAGAGCCATTTGAATTTTGGAAGTGCAGTGGCGGTGATTCAGGAAAAATAATTTTAGAGGCGATTTTCAAATAGTGATATCTCAGCCATTCAAACTCCTTTTTTTAATTAATTTTTTTTTGTTTTTGGGTAGAATTTAATGATCTACATAATAGTGTACGTAGGTTTTGATCTTTATTCTTGATTTTTTATGAAAATCACAAATCACAATTTTTGCAACTTCTATGGCCTCGTTCGAGCTCATGTGAACTCCTTTCCAAGTGTAATGTTTTTTGAAAGTGCATAATTTTTTCTATATTTTCCAGATCTGGTATTAGATTTTAGTGACATGATAAAAAATTGTACTTTCAAAAATTGGCTTAGTTTTGCAATTGTAATGCATAAGCCTTAGCTTGATCTTTTGCATAGTGATCTAAGTCTATTATAGCATGATTGTACAGTGTAATAATTTGTTGATCTCAATTTGTAATGTGAGAAGTGTTAATCATGAGATATGGAACACATCTTGCTATAATAGATTTGACTAGGGATAATTATGATTCATGAGTAAAATGAATCATCACACATTGTAGATGGCTTAATCACTTGCATCATCTTTATGGACTCGTACCTAAGCCAAATACAAAGTGGAAGAAAATAGTTTGGGAAGATAAAAATGGTCATATTAGAGGACTGATTGGTATGTGCCTCTTTTCATATTTACACCATCTAGTCTACTCCAAAATCAAGGATATTTATTTCCCACACGTAGTTTGGACCATTATATAGGAGCATTTTGGAGATCCATGTGTTCCTCCTTTCCCGGATGATCCTATTGTAGATTGTCTCATTCCACTTGATGATGAAAATTAAATTATCTATGATGATGATACATTAGATGAGATTGAATATAATGCATATATTGAGAGTAAATCTAGTGACTCCACTTACAGCTCCTACTTCTCTAGTTGAGATCACACATTCATCTCTTGTTGGTGATTCCAGTGAGTCATTGCAAGAGATATCTATTTGTCTTCCTAATTGGGATTCTTATTTTCCTGATATTGGTACATTGTTTGTACAATATAATATTTTATATTTGGGATACATACTTGGGGTGGTTTCTCTTCTCTTTGATGATAGTTTCATCAAAGTTGGAGTTGGAGATAATTCTTCACCTTCTTTTGAGATTGACATTCTTGATTCTTATCCTTCACTTAGTTTTTCACATTTCATGGTTCATTTTGATGACGTGTTAGATTATTTGAGCTTGGAGATACCTATTTAGCCTTCAAAGATGCATACTTGGAGACCTTCTTCCTCCCTTAATTTTGATTTGGATTGGTTTGTGGCATAATCATAATACTTCATTTGGATTCCACTTCCTAGTTCTTATCTAGAATGTGAAGCATTCCTACATTTTTACTTGGTTTATCTTCTTCCCAAGAGGAGAAATGTTGTTTGTAGGCATTAGACTATGCTTTGTCTTCAAACACTCACCATTTTTATAGAAGATTCTTCATTATGGTGGGGATATCATGTCTCATTATTTCCTTCCTATGGGGGGTTAATTTATTGTATATGCATGATGTTTGTAGTCCTTAGGGTGTCTTGAGTCCTCCATCCATCTGTGCATCTTGTTTGTTTCATCTCTCTTTTTGGAGGAGAGTTTTTCCCATGATTTTTCTCTTTCTCCACTTTATGAGAGATTGCATTTCATGTATTGCATTACATATTGTACATGGGTACCTAACATGACCTAGTAGTCGAGACCCATCTTGCATTGTGATTTTAGGTGTATTCCCCTAATTTTTATTTATGTGGGGTGTTGGTGTAATTAAATATTTTTAATTACACTTTACTTAATCTTACTTAAGATAATGTATTGTATAGTAGTTTGTCATTGAGACACCTAGGATTTCGCACATAATTTAAGCACATGGTGTAGGAGAATTCCACTTTAGGTGCGAGATCCACCTTTAGTGCACATATCACATTATCATCCTCATCATATGGCACATGCTTCATTTCATGATGGAGGATGATCCACCTTTGGTGGAAATGTGATTACACCTTTCATAGGTGATAACTTATCTTCTCCTTATCATTGTCTCTTATCGCCTTTCCTATATAAGGAGGCCTATTTGTACATTTAAGTAGTGAATCATGTCCATTATCAATAATATAATTATTGTATCTTAATGCAGTTGTATTTCCAATATCTCATGGAAGTTATCTTGGTCTTTCATTTGATCGCGGGGGTGTTGTAGAGTCACCTAAAACTCTAACAGATACAAATATATGTACACATTAATGCAATTGAGATTAATGGGTCTTATCAAACTACTCTATCTTGAATCCTTTATAAATCATCACACCCACATAAACACATTTGAAATAAATCTTGAAACATATATTTATTGACAAATTCTTTGAGAACAATTACATATATGGAGGGTTACAATAAGTGAAAAAATTTAGAATCTTTACAATGTTTCTAGGAACTTCGTGCCTTGAAATATACAAACCTTCATGCCCTCCAACCTTCATGGCTTCACTCCTCTTGTTAATTTTTTTTTATTTCCTTCATCTTACAACTCTAATGGCTACCTTTAACACCACAAGTACACTTGAAAATTCATTATTTTCCCTTCTTCCATGTTTCTCCTATTGGAAAGCTAATTAGACAGTCTTCTTTATGCTCTAAAGTAACATTCAATTTCTTTCTCTATCCTTGATGGTGTTAATTGTTTATTATTAATACTAATAAATGAAACACTCATAGATTTCATAACCCTTGTGAGGCATCATAAATATTCAACCAACTTTTCTCTTTCATTTCCCTCCAATTGTTTTTTGAATTTCCTATGTATATGCTCAAAATTCCTCATGAAATTCTTCCAAGTATGGTATCAAAGATTCCTAGAATATATCTGATGACTTGGTATTTTAAATTCCTTCGAAAGGTGAATTAAGAAAATATTTAAATTGTACTCTTTGTAAAATCAAATAGTTTTTTATTATTTCTCAAAAATCACTAATGTTTTCCTCTATTTTAGGCATATTAAACAACTTGTTTTCCATTTTTTGAAATGGAAGCCATGTATTAATAAAGATAATGTTTTATCCTTCAATATTCCAAAATATTCTTGATGCTCAAACCTGCATTAAAATTGAAAAGCCTAAAGATTTTGTTTATACAAGATTGTTTGTGAGCCTGTATACTCTAGCATCAAATGCATTGGGTAATAATTTTTTCATAAAGTGGATTCTAATGGTTGAACCATCCTTTTTTACTACAAAAAATATAAAACTAGCTCTATCATTAAAATAGGTACCTCAATTTTTTTTTCTATCGCCTCTTCTAGTTCACCTAGTCAAAACAAGCATCCTCCTCCAACAACTATTCTCTTTATTTTTTAATCCTCTAATAGAAATTTCTCCTCCATTATCTAACCTCCTCAATCAATTGAAGTTGTACTCTTATCCCTTATCGTGGGATTTAACCCATAATATCCTATCTACCTCCACCAATATGCATTTGGACTATCCTTTACAACATCATACAAATCTTTTTCTAAACATAAATAATCATTAACATAATCCATAAATGTTTCATCTCTTCTACATCTACTAACTCTTCTTCTATACTCATTGTCTCATTCATATGAACATATTTTTTTTTTCTTAAATTCAATAAGATAAGGTTTAACCTTTACATCTACATTATATTCTTCGATGCCTTCGACAAGACATATTGTTGTATCATCTCTTTTATTTGCAATTAATACAAGCCAATATGTGTCTTATGCTACAATCCCATCCAATGTTACAAATTTTTCCTTACTTCCCTCTTATTCTACTAATATCTATAAGCCTCCAAAAGGACTTTCCTCTACTACGATCCCCTCGAGTTCAACTTGCAAGAATCTCTTCTAGTTTCTTCTTTTAAGATGACATCCTCATATCCATTGATCATATCATCAAACAAGGGATCCTCAAAGTCCTCCATATTTTTCTTTGTTTCAACCTCCTTGATCTTGTTCTCTATGCCTTTAAACAATAATGTCTCTATTGCCAACTCATCATCTTCTTCATTTCCATCAAATATTAGACCTTTCATTTACAACCTCATTTTCTTCCTTTGATACTACATCTAATGCATCTTACATATTTCCTGTAATCAAAACATCATTAGAAAAACAATACTTCTTCAAGGCATCCACTTTAGCCTCAATCTTCAATAATTCCTTATAAAATAATTTATTGAATAGTTGGGTATGTTTCCCTTCCCAATATTATTCCTAGAACAAAATTCTCCAAGGTCTCTTCATGACCAATCTCATCCTCTCTTTTAAAGAAATCTTTCTCCACTTTAACAATTCTCTTAGAGACTCTGTCATTTGTTTTCAACTAAAGGTCATCCCTGCAACAAAAAAATATCAAATCACACCCCTCTACCCAAAAAATATTTTGGAAGATCTACCTCACAAAATCCCTTCTACGCACTCTCTCTTAGTGGAAGGAATTATGTGCCTTCTTCCTATCTTTATCTCTACTTGGGGATAGAAGGTATAAACTCTCTCTTATGCTTGCAATAATAAAATATTTCACACGAAGGAGAGGCTTCTTAAATATTGCAGAGAAGTTGGATAGATTCTTGTTAGCAATAAATTGGGCTACAACACAATGGACATGCATAGCTAAAATTCTACCTATTACAGGTCGAACCATTACCCAATTAGTGTATGTATTTAGGCGGAGGATGCCTCGAATAGATGCCCATTTAAATTTGAAGCTATGTGGATTGAGGAGAATGGATTCAAAGACAAAATTGTAAATTAGTGGAACTCGACCCCTATTAGACCAAGTAATAAAGCCTTTATATTTTTTTTTAAAATGTGATTTCTAAAAGAACGACTCAAATTTTGGAATAGGGAATCATTTAAAAAATTATTTGTAGAAAAATATAACATTGAAAAGATGTTAGTTGACCTTCATTCTAAAGTGATAGAAAGTGGCATGGGTGAAGAATAATATTGTATTGAGAAATCTTTAAATAAGCAATACTCTAAAATTTTGGAAAGAGAAGAGATTTTATGGAGGCAAAAATCTCATGAAACATGGTTAAAGGAGGATGATAGAAACCACAAATTCTTTCACAACTTAGTGAAGGTGAAACGATCTCAAAAAATTCTTTTTTCAATTAAGGATTCAAGTGGAAATTTACTTTAGACTACAACTAAGATAAATGATGAAGCTGTGAGATATTTTAATGATATTTTTTATGTGATCTAACAAGTTTAGAAACATATTTAGATATTTTGGGTGTTATCCCTAGTTGTATTTCAAAATCCCAAAATATAATTCTAACGAGCCCTATTTCCAAGGAGGAGGTTAAATCTGCTATTTTTGATCTAGGAGGTGACAATGCTCTAGGTCTGGATAGCTTCTCGGTTGTCTTTTTTAAACCCTTATGGGATGTCTTTTGGTTTTGACATTTGACAAGTTGTGGAGGAATCTAGGATTGGGGGATTCATATTGAAGGAATTCAACAACACTTTCATAGCCATAATCCCAAAAAAGACTAAAATAAACACTTTTGAGGACTATTTCTCTATGTAACACAATCTATAAGATTATTGCAAAAGTTATAGCTAATAGATTGAAAGGGGTTTTGGAGATTGTTATCTCCAATGAGCATAGTATTTTATCTTCTAATAGATCCATATATGAAGGTGTAATTGTGACACATGAGACCATAAATTCTATTAGGACAATGAAAATAGAAATAATTATGATTAAATTATATATAAGGAAGACAAATGATGAGGTGAATAAAAGGTTCTTGTTAAAAGTTTTCAAAAATTTTGGTTTTTGTAGGGAATGGATTGGATGGATTGATATTTTGATTAGCACCCCTCATTTTATAATCCTTGTAAATGGCAGTGCACAAGGTTTCTTTGACTCAAATAAAGGTATAAGGCAAGGAGACCCAATTCCCCCCTTTCTCTTTATAATTATGGAAGAAGCTTTGGGTAGATTGATATTCAAGAAAATAAGGGATGGCTAGTGGAAAGGGATAAACATTGTTGAAGGAATTGACCCTCTCTCATGTTATTCCCCACCAAGGAACCCAAGAGAGATTAACCTAAAATATGCTACTAAGTTTACAAAATAAATTTTTTCTTAAGATTTTACACAACCATAATGAATATTAATGCAGAAGCAATACAATATAATACGACTCATACATATGAGTGTGACTCAAACATAGATTACAAATATCAAGGGTTTCTTGATGTAGATTACGCAAATATTAATTAATATACTAAATAAAAAAAACCATACAAAATATCCATAATATACAAAGTATCCATAATGAAAGACATCATCTGCACATGTCGCAGGGTTGTTAGAATTATTTAGAACAACAGAGAGGGGGGGGGGGGGGGGTGAATTAGTTGTTCTCAAGTCCATATGTACCAATTGAACTTTCTAACACGTCAACAATCTCAGATCTAATCATCAATACAACTTGGTCTTTATAACATATATCAGAAACATATAACATGTAGTCCATTGTCCAAAAGTAATTAACTTGCAGAATATAACAACATTCACATCAAAAAATTCACACAAGTATAACACCAGGATTTACAGTGGAAACCCAACTTGGGAAAAACCACTTTATAACATGCTATTGATATTTCACTCTTCTGAAGTGAGCTCTGTGAAAAGCCAACCTTGTTAAAGGTTTACAAACACACTATTAGGTGTGACCCTGTTAAAGGATTTAAAAACTCTATCAAAAGTGACCTAGTTAAAGGATTTAAGTACATTCCATTAGAATTCCACCTTGATTAAAGGATTTATACAATGATTGTTAGGTCAACCTTGATTAAAGGATTTAGACTGATACAATGGTTAGAAAGTAACAGTAGTTTCTGATCTGAAAAACATACAACTCACTTTGCAAATACAGATCCACTTCACACATATATGTTGATTTATTGATTGACCTTCATTTCCATCTCCATCACTAATCTGCTTGGAATTCACTTCAAGCAATCACAACTTTGTTCAATTCCTTCACAACTTCACCTTTAGCCTTCTGCTTAGACTTATCAGTCAATAACATCAACAACTTCAGCTCCAAACTATAACCTCACAATTAGGTTTTCCTTTATACCTCTTTGATTAGGTAGATCCATCTTTTGTCGCTTAATCTCCTCTGTAGATCTTAGGTTTAGGTAAAATTCATAAAATCCTTCCATCATTATGTTCTTCATCCTTCCTTCTAGATACATCTTCAAACTTCTCATTGAATTCATAATAAAATGATTTACCATGCATTAAATTCTCCATACAATTTATTAATAAAGTCAACACGATTTACATATCCCAAGAATTCAACCATGTCGGCTGGGAATCTCAATTCTTTCTCCAAATGTAAATTACTGACACTCGGTCAATACTATTTTTTTCTCCTTAGTCATCACTACGTGTCTTAGTCATCTCTACAAACTGTCTTCCTCGGCTAACACTATCTTTGCTCGACAATTTCTTGTCGCTCGACATAAACTAATATTCGGTCAATACTAAATTTACTCGACATATACTGGTGCTCAGTCAACACTAACATCACTCGTCTTAAACTAGATTTCTACACTTTTTCTCAGTTAGGCATACTTCTTCAGTCTTTCTTCTTACTTAGATAAACAATACATTATCTTATCAATTTGCCAACTAATCAAGTATCCATTAAAGTATTAAATAACTCAACCTTTCCTTAGGTTCTCTTGTTATCTTCTTACCCTAATCCTCTTCATCAATCAATAGATATGGTACTCTCCTAGATAGAAATTGTCTTACCAGTTAAGGTTTGACATCAATGGGAATACAACAATTATTTCAACATAATGAAAGACATCATCTGCACATGTCACATGGTATGTAACAAAATCAAGCATAAAGTACAATATGATATCTCTAGAATAATTAAAATAATGATAAAAGAACATAATATAAGAAAGATAAGAATACATCTCCAAAAAAGATGAACAAAAAGGTACAACTACTACAAGGATCATCCAGCATTGGTACATGAATGTCAGAATCCCAAATGGTAAAAGAATCACTACCACCTGACCTCGTGGAACCTAAATGGTCCACTCCCACTGTGTTGAGGAGATAACAATAGATTGCACTCAGATATAAAACAACAAAATCAACCATAGTACAAACTAAGAAAGGGATCCTGAAAGCTCTCTATCTCAATAGGTACAACAAAATGACAAAGCTAATACATACTCAACTAGAGGCAACCAACACATGTAGGAGACCTAAAATGCATAGGGGGAAGTGTCATCACATGAGTCGACTCTAGAGTTATCCTGGAAGTCTCTCAAGACCCCGACACCCTAGTGACTCTATGTGGTATCAGTAATCCTCTCATATAGATGAGGTACCAACTATGTTATATCCAAGCCACGTAGTAAACAAATATCATCTCAAAAACCATCCTAGCATGTACTAGCGCTCAAGGCATGGGTGAGGAACACATATATCTTATTAATCTTTCTATCCTAATAGATTTTATTACATTATCACTTTATTAAGTCACTTGTAATAAGTTATCCTGGTAGCCACATGCAGGCCCTGATGCCTATTGCAAGCCACTCCCCACCTATGCACTTAGTTAACCTACTTAGGCTCATAAACTGGATAACAAGAAAAAGATAACAATAATCCTCAAATCAGTTCCTTAATACAACAAGAATACACTGGTTCTCACATAACCATAACATCCAAAACATACTTTAAAGTACTCTCAAAATCATAAGCTTCAATAGAACAAGGTTGACAGTATAGATTGAGACCATATTTTCCCATGTGAAATATCCAACCAAAACACAACTATACAAGACAACCTTCATACTAAATGATAAAAAAATAAAATCACAAGGTGATCACATATCAAAAGATCCATTAAGATCAAAATAACGATTACAAAAAAAAATCAACTCATGCATTCCAAAAAAATACCCCAAAGCCTCCGGTATGATGTTCTTGACCAACTAACCCCAAATCGATAATCAACACAAATAAACACATACAAAAAAGAACATCAAGTAAAACTCTCAACTTTTAAAAGAAAAAATCGATTAAATAATTTAACAACTAATTGGTTAAACAATACCTTTTAAGAGTTAAATATATTAACATCCAATATATTTAGAATTAAACATAATTACAAATATTATAAATGATATAAATATATATCATCTAAATAAAAGTAAATTAATATATAACTCATAACTAAATTTAAAACCAAAAAAATTCCAATTAATACCAAATTAAAATTAAATTTTTAAATACTTATACAAATATAATTAAATATATATAATTTTTTAAAACATTTATATAAAAAATCTATATTAAAATAAAATAAAATAACATAAGACATAAAAAAATAGATATTAAATATTAATGTGTGTGGGTGGGGGGGAGCCCTCCCCACGTTGTGGTCCACAACAGGGTTGTGGATACCACAACCTGTTGTGTGTACCGCAATCAGTTGCTGGTACCACAACCTGTTGCAAGT
>BSBK01001738.1:452500-472500 GCA_027943335.1 Chamaecyparis obtusa
GGCCCTACGAGATTGATAGAGAAACAAAAAGTATGGCATGAAAAAGGAAACTATATTCAGTGAAATAATAATCAGCCTATTATCATTGACAAAGACTTTAATGTCATTCTAAATCCAGATGAGAAAAATGGTGGCTTGGGTAGAGACTCTGCATCAATGGTGTAGTTTAGGCATTGAGTAGATAATCATGGAATGTTAAATATCAAGAAAACCAATGGAACCTTCACATAGACCAACAAAAGGTTAGGCTTTAGTAATATAACAGAAAAACTAGATAGATTATTTCTTATTGGGAACTTGGGCACTTTTTATTTTAATATGGATTCATCCATATTACCAACCTCAGGATCAGATCATTATCCAATGTCCCTTTTTATTTCTGAAGCCATTAAACCTTGCAAAAATCCTTTCAAATTTGAGAAGATGTGGTTTATGGATGAGAAAATCCTAGAGATGATAAGAGACCGATGAAATCAATTAAGTTTTAAGGGGTCCAAGGCCTTCATTTTCACATCCAAACTTAAACAGATTAAGTTAAGACTTAAAAAATGGAACAAGTTAGTATTTGGTAATATTCATGAAACTAAAATAAGTATTGAGGAAGAGTTTAAAGTGTGAAATGAAGTGATCATGAGAGATGGGATGGATCAAGGGTCATATCTCAGAGAAAAGGAGTTGCTTCATAAATATGAGGACACTTAGCAAAGGAAGAGGTGTTTTGGAAATAGAAATCTAGGGAGACATGGCTTGCAGAAGGTGGTAGGAACACTAAATTCTTCCACAATAGCACGAAAGCTAGATGGTTTACAAACAATATTAGGTCTATTCACAATTCTAAAGGAGAAAAGTTTGAGAATCCTGATTTAGTTGCCAAAGAAGAAGTTCTATATTTTAAGAACCTTTTAAATAACATGGAGGGCTCCAAAAAGAATGACCTTAGTAATATCAATGAAATTATCCCTAAATTAGTCAATAAGGAACATAACCAGTGATTGAATGCTAAATTTACCAAAGAATAAATAGAGGTATCTTTAAACTAGATGCATCCAGACAAATCTCTAGGATCAGATAGATTCCCTACATTCTTTTATTATAAATGTTGGCCATTTATTGGGGAGGAAGTCTTTGGAATTCTGGAAGGCATGTGTTATTTTGGTAAAATTCTCAGGGAGATTAATAATACCTTTTAAACCCTTATCCCTAAGAAAGAGGATGTTAGAGGCATGAAAGACTTTAGGCCAATTTCTTTATGCAATACCCTCTATAAAATATTTACTAAGACCATAGCCAATAGAATCAAATCAATTCTTCCAATTATTATAGTAGAGGAACAAACTGGTTTTGTTCCCGGGAGATCTATTCTAGATGGAGTCATTGTAGCCTAGGAAGCGTTACACACTATCCAACAGAATAAGGAACCGAGTATGTTAATGAAATTGGACATTAAGAAAGCATATGATATAGTATATTGGATGTTCCTTTGTAAGTGTTTGGAAGCTTTTGGTTTTTCCAAATAGCTAAATAATCTCATCTTTGAATGTATTTCAACACCTAAATTCTCAGTACTAATAAATGACAACCCAAAAGGTTTCTTTGAGATTTCCTAGGGGATCAAACAAGGAGATCCCTTGTCCCCCTTCCTTTTTATCATAATGGTAGAAGTGTTAGGTAGATCCATCACCAAAACTCAAGAGATACTCCTTCTTAAGGGTATCAAAATTACCAGCCTAACAGAACCCACAACCCACCAACAATTTGTGGATGATTCAATTTTTTATGGGAAAGCAGCGATAGAGGAGGCCAAGAGTTTCAAAGAATTCTTAGACAAATACTCTGAGGCTTCAAGCTAGTTAATAAAAAAACTAAGTCATACATTTTCTTCTTTAACACCACTATTGTTGTAGAGGAGGATATCCTTAAGATTCTGGACTTCAAAAAAGGAGCATTGCCAACTAAATATCTAGGACTTCCTTTAGATAAAGGTAATCAAAACTCAAAACTCTGGGGTAATGTGATGGATAAGATAGAGAAAAAAACATAGTCCTTGAAAGGCAAATAGCTATCCTTAGCAAGTAGGGTTACAATGCTAAAATTAGTTATTTTAGCTTTACCTATCTACAAAATGTCTTGTCGATAGCTACCCACGGTAACTTGTCAAAATTTGGTTTAAAAATTTAGGACCTTCTTCTGGCAAGGGGCTGCAAACAAGAAGAATATTTCTCTCACTACTTGGGATATGATATGTAAATCCAAGGAGGATGGGGGAATTAGTATAAAATATTTAAAGGATAAGAACATATCCTTAGGTGCCAAATTATTTTGGAAAATCATTAGACAACCTGAACTCAAATGGGTGAGGATTTTTAGAAATAAATACTTAGATGGAAATGATCCACTCAGTATATTAAGACATGAGCATCCTCCCAAGGGTTCTCGCATATGGAATTTTATAAGTAATTGCATAAATCTAATAAGGGATAATGCCTCTTGGAAAATAGGGTGAGGGGAGTCTGCACTCTTTTGGGAAGACTCCTGGGGCGGTTATCCTACCCTGTCTAATATAATGAATAACAAGGAAAGTATAGAAAAATGGAAGACACATCAAGGTAAGTTTGTCAAGGACTATATTAGATACCCATTCAACAACCCATGACTCAGGTGGGAATGGAATATTAATAAACTAGATGATATACCAGAGGAGTTCCATAACCAATTAATAAACCTATTAAAGGAAAGGACCTTAGTGCCTTGTGAAAGAGATGATATAGTAATTTAGTACTTGACTAATAATGGATAATATAACTCTAAAGAGGTTTATAAGTACCTATACAAGACCAAAGGTCTTGTAGGTATTGATATCCCTATTGACCTTTTTTGGAACAAATTATATCTACCTGAAGCTGGAATGTTCACATGGTTGGCAATGCAGGGTAAAATCTTAATGTCTATTTACTTGAGGAAATTAGGTATCCACGGGCCCTCTAGGTGTGTACTTTGTAAATCTGATGACACACCAAAATAGCACCTTAATGGTTATGTTCATAAAGCTATTGGGTTACTTTATAAATTAGGTTAGGAAAGGAGACATACCACACTAGCACCTTAATGGTTATGTTCATCAAGCTATTGGATTACTTAACTTTATTTATCACTTCACATCAAATCATATTTATAGATAAGGTAATATGGTGACATATAACCTAGCTAATATAGGGATTGATAGGGGAAGAATTGGAATTGGATGATCTAGACCAGGATCAAAGATCACTAGTAATAGGAATGTCAAGGGAAGAAATAAAAGTTGGCATATTAACTAGTGTTAAGACTAATTGAGAGAAGATCATAAGATAGAAAATAAAAATTAGGTTAATTTTTTTTTGAAGTAGATAGTGAGTCTAGTAGTGGACTAAAAGTAGTTCTAGGCACTTACAATTTTTCCCTTGGAAGCAAGCTGAGCTGAATTAGTAATGGAAACCTCAATTGGCCTTTCTTAGAGTAGTTAGTATGTGTAGGTGGTAGTAGTCAAGGAACCAGTGGATATATTAAACTCCACTGAAGTTAGCAAAGCTTATAGAATGTTCCTTGGGATAAGCTAATTATATATATCATATATTAATATCTATACCTTTATATGGTATTATATATATATATATATATATATATATATATATATATATATATATATATATATATATATATATATATATATATATATATATATATATATATATATATATATATATATATATATATATATATATATATATATATATATATATATATATATATATATATATATATATATATATATATATATATATATATATATATATATATATATATATATATATATATATATATATATATATATATATAGACGCACACACACACACACACACACACACACATACTAGGACACACTTTCCATATTATGTTATATATGTATTTAATTTATCATATAGATATATTGATAGGAGTATAAATGTATGTAATATCTTGCACAATATACAAAGGCAGAAAACAAGGAAGCTTAATATATATATATATATAAAGTTAAAAAAAAATAAGAAATAATTTTATCTAAAATTATTTTGAAGACCCATAGTCAGTATCCTCTAAACCACCTTACAAGTAATACATATACTTAGACACATATTAACCATCAAGGAAAATAACATACACTTTCTATTATAAACGATATCATTGTCAGGTCTTCAAATATTGATATAGCGACATAGTAGACATACATAATCACATTTATATACCATACAATAGTATGTCTATTTGAAAATATACGGTAATACATATATAGAACAATACACAATTAGGGGTCTATAATTACAAGAGATTAGTAGAGCAATCACTAATTGGGTACTCATAATTGGACATAGTAATATTTGATCAAACATAAAAGCCTAAGAAATAAATTGCAAAAGGATACCATTTAAAATCTCACAAGATATACTACATGGAAGGTACTCTTTAAATGCCACATGGTCATCTTAAGTAGCTATAACATACTCTGTGTCTAGGAAATCATGAATTGGTTCACGTAAGATAAGCATCAATAACCTTTTTATTAAAAATAGTTCTGGACTAGGGAAAAGCTGCTTCACACAGATGTGCACTCTAATTTATGATTGACAAGAGAGATAGGTGTCAGTAAATCTTAATTTGATACACATTAATATCGGACTCAAGTAAGTAAATAATCAATAAATGGATAGCTCACAAGGAGCTTAGAAACTTGCCCCTTAATAAATCAAAATAACTTACTCTTTCATAATTATTTTGACTTTACAACCTATTTAACTAAAACATCATCAACAAGCATGACAACAACTCTCCCTTTTTGAAGCGCTTCAAATTCCAACTTGTCTATATATTTATAGGATAGGCTCTGAACTCCACTCTTAAAAAAGCTCCAACCTTACGTAACTGATCTATAACCTAGGAAATGTATACCAATGTAAGAACCTTTCACACTTAAAGTAAAAGAAACATGACATTTATTGGTATTATTAAACTAAAAAGGTGGAGTAGAATTCTTAAGCCTATAGATTACATAACCAGACGAGCAGTAGAACTAGCCTTAGGGGAGTCACATTTTGACTATAGCTTCCCTCTTCGCACTAATGGGGAGCTGGTAGGCACTTTTATCTCTTTCTTACTTAGGGCAGGCATAAACAAAGCCATTATGATCACTCTCTATAGAAAGATTTTCTTCAGCAAAATCCTAGGAGGATAAGAACAAGTGGTCTCTAGCATGAATTTTAGGCAAAAAATCCCTTATCTAGAAGACTACATGCAGGCTGAAATAGGAAGCTTGAAGCAAAATGATAGAATCCCATGAAGGCCATGTCTAAATTTTAAGGATAAGCACTCCTTTGAAATGCACTGGGAGGAAATTAGATGAAATTTGAATTGTCTTCTTCTTTGGACTAAGGTCATTCCATCCGAAGACATAGAATGGTTGTATCAATACTTTGAAGCTAAAGGATTTATGGTTCCCCCTTTTTTCAAACAAATAGACCTTGGAATGCTACAAGTGTTATCTCCTACCTTCATAAAAATAGGTTGGTTGAAGAGTCCGAGTAAGAAAGATTGGAAGGGAAATCTTAGCGCAAGTTACATATTTGAGGATGTTGAAGACTCTAATGAGAAGATCTTGGTTTTCAAAAAAGTGAAAAAGGAACCCTTTTGATTTCAGGGGCTAGGAAGATCTAGTATGTAGTACTGCTATATTTTGGTGTTATGTAGGCCTTACTAAAGTTCTAGTAGTAGGATATTTCTTACAAACAATTTTTTCTCAAGTTTTTAAAGACACTCGACTTTAAACAGGAATATATGAAATGTGTAGATAGCTATTATTAGAATTTTTTAGGTAAAGGCTATAAAAACATGAACTCTCGAATTAAGAAATATTACAGACAGTTAGCTGATATTTCCTCTGCTAAATTAGGAATGAGATGAAATATGTATTATGATTTTGATTAAAAGCTAAAGCTAGCATGCAAGAATCTACCCAAAATGTAATATTCGATATCATTTTTTGAAGATGTTAGATGTAAGTAGAGTAGTCAGAATCTCTAAAAAACTTCTCCCTTTTTTAATTATAATTATTTATATTGAGAAAGGTTTCCTCGTAGCTATTCTGTTAGACTTGCGGTTGTGGAGATAGGTAAGCAAAGCTTTGATGCTTTCTTGTTCAGGTTAGGTCCTGGAGGTCTCTTGTCTTGAAGTCAACAGATAGTAAAAATGTGTTGACTAATCTTCAAGATTTACCACCCACATTATGGTTAGGCCTTAGGAAATTTATTCTTTTAAGCATCGGATAAATAGATACCTATTTTTGCACCTCTGGTTCAGCCTGCAAGTCTTAATTCCTTCAGCCTTTAAAGCATAAAAGCTCCACATTGTCTTATTTCTATTTAGAAGGACACAATATCATAGATACAAATATATATATAATATATATATATATGGAAAGGTGTATATATATTTATATATATTTAAGTATAAACATTGAAGGATATAGATTTAATCTGGGCTGAATCAAAAATATTTCAATATCTCTCTGCACTAGGTATTCAGAGGCATCTGAGAAGTGGTAGGCCATTGATTCCAGGGAGGTTTGACATTTTGAGACTAAGCATATTAATGAAATATAGAGATGCATTGCACTATAATGACAAGGAAAATTTATAAATAGAATAGTAATCCTTGGAAAACCATAATAATAAGAGGTATAAAAGAATAATGTATAATTTTCTTTGTATGGTTACTATGGCATAACATAATTTAAGTGACAGGTAACTTTAGGAATAGTCCATCTAGCCCATAGCTAATAATTTTTTTACCTACATATATGTAGATTTAATATGAATAAGCAGAAACAAAAAGACCCAAATATATGAATGTTGTAATTAAATGTTAAATAAAGTAGGATATCCTTAAAAGATACATATGGATCCTTGGGAAAACATTTCTGGTAGCATAACTTTATTAGATATTTGCTTGTTTACTCTTAAACAAATAATATTATAATAGCATACATATAATTGTGGTGATCCAATATCTATAGGAACAGGTATCTGATGATGGGAAGGTGACTCGGATAAAGGCGAAACTCACAAAAGGTTAAGATAGACAATTATTGTCTTTTACCAATTGTAATTATAATTGTAATTTTAAAAAGCGGTATCAAAATGAAAACCCTTAGAAGGGTGATTCACTTTCATTTGTATCTCTAATGAAGGAATGCCTTCATATTTAACTCTATGTAATTCAATATTCTCGACTTATGTCCCAGGCTAGACTAGAGGTTTTCTTCTCCGTTCTTTCCTACCAGTGCCAACATTGAATAGAGAACCTTGTATTTTTTCTTTAAATATAATAAAATCCTTTGGCTTCAGCCTCTTATTGATCAAAATTTTTTTTTGGACTTTTAAAATGTCCTTTTAATTAATAAATGTATTTAGTTAATTCTCATTAATTAAATACCCTAATTTTCATATTTCTATATTTCTATATTTCTATATTTAATATGATTTAATTATTTATTCACATAATCAAACACATAAATCACTTAACTATAATAACATAAAATTACATTAAACCACATAACATGACAACATGAGAAAGAACTTACTAAACCAAAAACACAAAATTCTTACTCGTGATCAGAGAAAACCTAACCTATTCAGAACAAGCATAGACATTCAAACATTATTCTAAGAGCATATCCCTAACATATAGAAAAACTATTTGCTAAGTCATTCAAATAGAGCTAAAACGGGAGCACCTTGTCACCATTTGATTTTCTCTTGCTTTAGGGATGTGGGTGTGCTCTGAAAACTCATGGATCTTATCCCTAAAAATGATTAGGAGGGATTGGGATAGATTAGGGACCATGAGAACCCCATAGTGGTACAAAACTAGGTATAGAACACCTATTTTGCCCCTAGAGCCTCAAGGAGCCTAATAGAGCTAAAAAGAAGATTGACGCAAGAATGCTTAAGCTCAAGTTGATTTTATCCAAATGAAGATGTGATATGAGGCTAATGTTATGCAAAAAAATGAAGTAAACTATGTTTAATCCATTATGCTAAGCTAATGAAAGCTTGAAAGATAACTGAAATCTAACAATTAGGATTGATTATGCTAAGTCTATAAGTAAATGAGCATGATAACAATGCATGAAGATGAAAACTAAGCTAATTGATTTTCTCTTGGAAGAGAGACTATTTATACGATTTTGAGGAAGGGCTTGGGTTAGGAAGATGAGTTAGGGTCAGAGGTAAGGTTTGGGGTAGAGTCTGGGGTTGAGTTAGGGGTAAGGTAAGATTGACATTGGTTAAGGTTTCTCACACATGTGTGAGAAACACTAGGGAAGTGTGCAAGGGGACCAAGGTGTAAGAGAAGACATAGGTCTTCACTTATGGCTTGTAAGAGCCTTAAAGAGTGTGTAAGGAGTCATTAATGAGTCTTTAAGGCTCATTGATGAAGGGGTTTGACCAAAAGTCAAGGAGACTTGGATTAGGCTGAGAAGGTTAGGAAACTCATTCTAGATAGGTTTAGGAAAGGTTTAGGGAAGATTAGGAAAGTCTAGAAGATTCTAAGGTTTTAGGCTTTAAATAAATATTTTATTTATTGAAAGGTTTTGGTCAATTTATTAAATAGTTAAAAAATATTGGGGGAAATGATGTTTAAATTAGATTTAAACATTTCTGGAAGGGATTCCATGTTTTTAATTAAGATAGGAGGATTTAATGACATAATAATAAATAAATAAATTAACTAATTAATTAATTAACAAATGATGATGTCATTAGGGGTTTTGGAAAAATAAAAACTTTTATTTACCAATGAATTTTTAGGTGTCTACATTTTGCCCCTCTTTGATGCAATGTCGCAAGTGGCGTGGTGTCAAAGACAAGAAAATAAGATGCCCTAGGATAGAATAAAGGATAAGGGGTTGTGCCCCCTCAAGAAAATAACGTAGAGGAAACTTTGTGGAATTTTCTCGAAAAGAACATAGAAGGGAAAGGAAGGAGGGGGAATAAATAGCCAAACTTCCAAGAGAAAAGATGCATGAATGCAATATGATGTGAGATGCAGGATGAAGCTATATGCAAGATTAATCTATATGGTGCAGGATGGGGGATTTAGGGAGCTCAATGCATTGGATATTTTTGAGAGCACAACCTAGTTTGATATAGCGATGCTAGAGACCTGCCAAGGTTATGAAGGAACACAAGGCCTTATCACTAGCATTGCATAGGACTGACATAAAAAGACAAGCACGCAAAGGGTTGCCCCAACATCACACATGGAACTCAGAGGAGGCATGGTGGAAATGATGTTGGAGAAACTACAAGCAGATGAATGACTCATAGGCAGAAGCAAAATATCAAAAGACCTTGCCCCAAATTGTCCTCATTCGTAGCACACCATGATATAAAGGATCATGGAGACTTTGAGTAGAGAACAACAAGAATCCATAAAAGATGAACAAGATCCAAAGGAAAAAATCCAAGATCAAAATGATAACTCCAAAAGACATCCTTTGCCAAGGAGAGAGATTGATGGTTGATGTGGGGAGATTAGGTCTGAACATGGTGAAGGATACATTGTCATGGATCCGGTTTGATTGCTTAGGTCAGACAATATAAAAGGATACATCTATGTGGACCCATGATTAGGCTTAGGCTAGACAATACAGAAGCATACATTTGTGCGGACCCATGTTGATGGGGAGAATGTTGTGTTATGGATTAGAAAATGATGAGGTTCAAAGATAATAACGTGATCAAAGATAGTCTACAATTGATGTTGTTGAAGTAGAAAGCTGGGCGAGACAAGCTAAAATGATCAAATGTTGCTGTAGCACTGACGAGGATATGTACAACAAGATGTGATGATATGTACAATGGATGGGGAGATATGTATAAGAGAGCTCAAAAGATAAGTAAAGATCCAAAGGAACAAATGAAATAACAAGTATCTCACAAAACCTTTTTCCATAGGTAGGATGATGGAGGATGATTGATTAGATTGAGGATTGATTTATGGAGGATTGTGGAGGATTACCAAGT
The DNA here is from genome assembly GCA_027943335.1 of Chamaecyparis obtusa. NCBI lineage: Eukaryota > Viridiplantae > Streptophyta > Pinopsida > Cupressales > Cupressaceae > Chamaecyparis > Chamaecyparis obtusa. The sequence goes on from BSBK01001738.1 coordinate 462,598, forward strand.
GTTAAGGATGAGTTGTTGCTTCCTGATGTAGGATTAGATAGGATAATATTGGATTTGTCAACCTAAGATAGACTAATGATCTTTAGAATATGAGATTCTTGCCAGTGCATGCCAATCTCTTACTCGAGATGATGAGGCCTACAGAGACAAGTACAAGATTCCCTAGACAATGCTTAGTCATAGGGTAGTGCTAGGATTAATTATGATTTAGGATAAGGATTGAACAACTCAAAGGATATGATACAAAGTGGATGGTGGATAACTGGGTAAGGATTCCTATGACAAGAGATAGGTAAGACACTCGAACCTCAAAAGGACCAAGGGATGATTGTTGAAGCCCGTAGCTGGATAGGTCATGATGACTCAAGGGCTAACTGACGCAAAGGATGGAACCTAAAGACTCTATGTACAAATAAGCTTAGGTGGAGACATGAATAACGCTATGGTACAAGACTCAGAATAGGATGTATAAGGGATCTAGGGATGAAGCTGACGCTCCAAAGATATACAAGATAATGCCCCAGTTGGGATAAAAAGCCAAGATTGACTGATGGTGGATAGGATAATGATGGATGATGTTCCCTAAAATGACATGGATTTGGGAAGGATGCATCCCAATGATGATGATTGGATCGAGATCAAAGCTTTCCACAAGACTAAGGATATGATTGGATTGGTTGGCTTGATCTTGGATGTTGGATAGCTAGAAGATATGGATAGGATTTGCATGCATTGGAAGATTGATAGGAATGTTTGGATATGGATGGGATGACATTGGATTGCATGGGGGTATCCTATAGCTAGATACCAATGAAAAGGGAACATACCAAGAGGTGGCAAGATAGAGGAAATGCTTAGGGATTAATGTTGGAGGAAATGCTTAGGATTCAAATAAAGGAACTGCTGGGAGATTTGGATTGGAGGATTTGTTGAAGGATTTGGATAGCGGATTTGCTTGAGGATTGGATTGGAGGGTTTGCTGAAGGATTTAGATTGCAGATTTGCTTGAGGATTGGATTTGGAGGAAGATGTGGATTTGGGAGATGGAATATTTGGATGAAAGATAGTCTCCAAGGAATAAGATGCCCCCTTCTTAGGATAATTCATGTATTTTAGAGGTATTAGGATGGGTTACAATTGGGTCAAAGATATGTTGAGAAGAGGATGAGGAAGGTAGATGGAGGCTAGGAAGAATGGATTGGATAGAGGATAGGTGTTTGATAGATGTGATGGATGACAAAAAGGTGTCCAAAAGCATGCATACCTGGTGGTTTCTATTTTTTCATCAAGATCCAAAGGAGGATGAAGGAAGTGAGAGATAGATGGGATGGAGGAGATGTTGGATAAGATGTGATAGAAGGGAATGACCTCCAATTGCAGAAAGGAACTAGGGGGATTACACATGAGACCTGTTTGCCAGGTTTTCATCATGGTACTTGTCCAAGACACTTGAATTGCCAAGTTTTCACCATTGGAAGAATGTTTTTCTCTTTTCTTTTCTTTTTTGATATTTTTCTTGATTTTTGCAATTTTTATTGATTTTTTGATTTGCTACTAACTTTTTGATAATCTTTTCTGATTGGCTGCTAATTCTCTGATTTGTCACTAACCTTCTAATTTGTCTGGATGTTGGTACAACTTTGTGAGGATGGAGGAATTATGCAAAGGCATGGATGGGATGGGGTATATGGGAGATATGGTGGTAGAAAGTGTTTGGATGGAAAGATGGAAAGTGATCATGATAGGGGGATGTTGTCAAGATCAACATTGGCACATGTTGTGAAGAAGGTGGATGAAGTGGATGGGTTTTGGAAGATAGATGCGAAAATGATGGAGGATTTATGCTAGGAGATCTTGGGACATAAGGATTCAAGATGGATTTTGGAGATGGAGAAGAGGACTGAGTAGCTGGTGGATTAGCAATTTTGGATTCCATAGTCTATATCTTTTTGCTTTGGGATCCACATTATTTTTTCTTTTGCTTTGGTGGGCCTTTGTGGCCATTGGGCTGCATTGGATTTTGCTTTCTCTTTGATGGGACTTTGTGGCCATTGGGATGTATTGGATTTATCTTTCTCTTTGATGGGCCTTTGTGGCCATTGGGATGCATTGGATTTAGCTTTTGATTTGATGGGCCTTAATGGCCATGTGGATGTAGTGGATTTAGCTATCACTTTGATGGGCCTTTGTGGCCATGGGGATGCAATGACTTCTTCTTTTTATTTGATAGGCCTTTGTGGCCATTGGGATATAGTAGATCCTTTGATTGGATTTTTCTTTGCTTGAGCATGTTGTTTAGAGTGGACATGAAAATATTTAGATCTTTGAGGATAGCTACCTTTATGCATCTTTGATATGGCATCTGAATTGTGAGGAGCATTAGGAATAATATATAGAGGTGTGCGGGATGGAGGAGATATGGATGGAGAGATGCAAGGAGATTGGCAGATAGGAGATGTGGGAATGTGCCTTTGTTGATCCTGACTAGGGATGTTTGGATTTTGGATGAAGGATTGATTAGGATAAGATGGAGGATGATATTTTGGGATGTAAGGCCCCAAAATAGATTTGGTATGTAGAGGATATGCAATGGTAGATTTTGGGACATAGGGGCCCAAAATGGATTTGGAGGATGAAGGAGGAATGTAATAGGTTGTGTTGGGTTGCAACGATGGAGGAGGAGGAATGACATTGTATGCTTTGAAGGGATGATGAGAAAATGCAATGGTGGTTTTGGAATGATGCTTGAATCTAGCTTTAGCTATACCAACATTTCTAGAGGAAGTGTCTTTGGATGTGTGACCAATACCACATTATTTTGGATGTTTCTTGTCCTAAATGGGCTCCATATTTCCTTGTTCATGAGAACCTAGTCCTTTTCCTTGATAATTCCATTTCTTGAGCATCTTATCCAAACAAGGATATTTCTGACTTGGGGAATAAGATAAACATCTAGTATTAGGTGTTGTGGTGGAAGATATGGAACTTATTGCTTCTGCTTCAAGTGGGCTACCATTGACAAATGTAAGTGGACCAAGAGGATAGAGTGATGGCAATAGGATAGTTTGGATTGGAGGATCCTCAAATGAAGAGGATGGGATGATAGGATCTTGATGGGGATCGGGAGATGGTAATAGATCTTGAGATGGAAGAATTGGGATGATAGGATCTTGGATTTGGGGTGTTGGGATGGTAGGATCTTGGATTGGAGGATTTGGAATGATAGGATCTTGATTTAGTTCACTGGATGTTTCAACATGCTTTGGGACAATATCTTGACTGGATTGGATTGGTGTGGATAGAGTGATGGGGGATGTATGGATGGGCTCTTCAGATGGAGTGGATGGAAAGATGGGAGATTTTGTAGTTGTGATGGTAGGAAGAAGGGAAAACTCTTTAGATGGTATGGATGAAAGGGTGGGAGATTCTACAACTGTGATGGCAGGAAGAAGGGTGAACTCATGAGGCTCATTGGATGAAAGGAAGGGAGATTCTGCAATTGTGATGGCTGGAAGAAGGATGAACTCATGAGGCTCATTGAATGTGCTTTGGATAATGCTAAGAGGAGGAGATGTGGATGGGGATTGGATGGATTCAATAGATGGAAGAGACTCAATGATGCTAGGAGATGGAAGAGGATCAATAAGTGGGATATATAGAAGAAGCATAATAGATGGGGGTGATGGAGGAGGAATGCTGGATGTAGGATGTGGATGGGCATCATCACTGATGAATTCACATGAAGGATTGAGATGACATGGCTCCTCAGCTTTAGGAATGGGTTTTGTGGTTGGTTTCCTTGTGAAACTCCTTGGATACTTTCAAATTGGAGGAGGTGATGGACTAGAATGTGTAGAAGATGGAGGGCTAGGATGGTCCTCAAGTGAAGATGGGGTGGAAGATTTTGAACTTTATTGGGGGGATGATAGTTTCAAAGAGGAATTGGAGGATGGTATTACTAGATAGTTCACAAAGGTAGGTTTAGAGGAAGCTTGTGAACTGGTTTGGCCAACTGATGGGGTAGGGATAATGGATCAAGATATAGGACATGAAGTAGATTGAGGGATGCATTCTTCTTTCAGGAGAGGATTTGTGGCAATGTAGTTTGGAATGGAAGATGATGGATTGAGATAGGATATAGTGGATGGTGGATTGAGATAGGATGGAGGATTAGGGTGATGGATTGGAAGACTAGGATTTTGGATTTGAAAATGGGCTAGAGGATAAGGAGATGGAGGATTTTGATAAGGGATGTAACTTGGAGTGTTGTTGTGAAAATATGGTGATTGGGATATGACCATAGAAGGAGATGGTGGTATGAAGGATGCATATAGAGGATATGTAGGCTTAAGATAGGAAGAAGGTGTGGATGAATAGGATAATGGATTTTCCTTGTCAAAGGCATGATAGGGAGTGCTAGTGGATATACATGAAGGCATGATAGGATAATTTGGAGGAATGATTGGATACTAGAAGGTGCTTGGACCAAGCTTGCTAATATTTTCAAAGTATTCATCGTGATCCACAAGATTATCATCATCATGATTGTTAAGGTTTTCAAAGTACTCATCATGATTGACAAGGCTTTCATCATCATCGGGATAGGATGGAAAATGAGAAGAGACAAAACAACTAGACTCATCATAATAGCTTTGAGACATGCTAACTTGCAGATGAGTTGGATAAGGATAAAGGATGAATGGATTGGAAGACCAAGGCTCAGATTTGGATGACTAATAAGGTTAGACTAGGATTGGATTTGGCTTAGGATAGGAGGAAATATTAACTCTAGAGGAAGACAGACAGGGGATGGGGAATGACCAAGATGGCTATGATAACCTAGGAAAGGAGGACAAGACTGGATGCAAGATGACTGGAAGACCATGATTAGGAGACTGGGATGAAAAGATTCTGCAAGCTTGGATGACTTCTAGATTTTGATTTGATTTGGAAAAGGATTTGATGTATAGAACTCTTCGTTTGTGTGTGTTTCAACAAATGTTTTGCACTGAGTCTGAAACTTCAAAAACACACCAAGCATGAACTACCTAAGAGATAGGTTAGTATCAAAATCTTTTCCCATAGCTTGATATCCCAAAAAGGAATACAGATGGTGAGTGTCTTAAGGTGATCTGGGAAACCACTTGGATTAGTCCTTGCACAAAGATTTTGATACCCTCAGGAGTAGATCGGGAAGCCTCTGATTTAACAAGTATTTATTTTGATCCATGGTGTCCTGCCAATCAGTTTGTATGTGCATGACTCACTTAAGAGCCTAGTTGACCATGCCGAAATAGTAGGGATATTCACCTACCTTAGGCTACCATCAACACACATTGCTCAAGCTTGAGGGGATGATGCAAGAGTTTTCTCAATACTTTATTTCTATATAGGCTGGGGAAGTACCAATTTGAAGTCATTCTCCAAAGAGGAAGTGATTTTCTCCCTGGACAGGCTTCTATAGAAGTAGAAAAAATGAACTTGTTCAAGTTCAAGTGTTTTACATCACTTAGATTAAGAGGATTTATAGAATTGAAACTTCTAGAAGCATATCATGAAGAGTTCTTTCCCAAATTGACTTAGTGATTTGAAATTAAAGCTTGTGAAAACACATGTGTTTATGAGTTTGATTTGTTCATTTCTTTGAAGACACAAAAATATTTGAAAGAGATTTTCAATTTTGTCTTACCTTTTCACTAAAGATTGTATTTTTTGCAAGATTTGAATTTGAACTTGAAATGAAAATGAACTTTGTTTTGTTTTATCTTCAAGGATTTCAAGAATGATTTGTGCTTTATTTTTAAAGGAAATTATGTTGTTCACTTTGGTTCATTATTTTAGTTTCACTCAAGATTTGGTATTCTTAGAGTTCAGTTTTAGACCAAAAGAGAGGTTCCTAGATTGATTTTGTGCGTTAAAACTTGGAAAACATTAAAGATTTTGAAATAAGACATTATTTTTCATAAATATCAAATCTTTAGGAATGATTTAGGAAATTTTAGGAAATATTAGGACTCTTTAGGAACTAAATAGGAAAGATTAGGAAAGATTTGTAGATTTTGTTCCTAGTTTGCATGAGATTTGAAAGACACTTAAGACATTGCAAATGAAGTTCACTTTGTTTAAGCTAAATTGTTTCAAGATTGGTTTGAGAATGCTTAGAATTATTCGGGAACCAAATAGAAATGAAAATGAAAATTTGTGGTTCTTTTTAAGCACCCAAAGTTTGAAGTGTTCCTAGCTTGCATAAATGACCCTTAAAACCCTAGATTTGCATGAATGAGGTTCTTTTTAGCCAAATGAAAGTCATTGGAAGTGATTTTTATTTCTTTGGGACCAAATAGAAATGTTTAGGATTAATTAGGAACAAAATAGGAAAGATTTGCAGATTAGTCCCTTAAGGGCACTAAAAAATGACTAGAAGATCATTTAAAGCCTAAAAATGAAGTGTTTTTGGTTCCTAATCAGTCAAGAAAGTTAGTGAGCCTTAAGGCCTTATTTATTTGGTGATAAATTATCCTCCATAAATTACCTACAATATTTTTATGTTAGAAACTACAAGGTTGAAGCCTAGGGTCACTAGGATCCCCAAATAGGCCCAAAAAGTGAGTAAAACCAAGTTTAGGACTTGGAATGAGCTTTCTGCCTCCCATGCGACAATTGGGGCCATTAATTATGTCAGATTAAAATTTCCTACAACACTTCACAAGCCCATATGATAATTTCATGGCTTCGATACAACTTTTGAGCCAAAAAGTGGCAAAAAATGAAAAAAAATGCCTTAAAACATGCAAAATGGCCCAAACAACTATTGGGCACTACCCATACGACAATTTCTCACTACCCATACAAAAATTTCTGATAGTGATCAAGTTTTTTATGACACTACAACAAAATATGTTTGGGATGCTTCAAAAAGTGAGTTTTAAGCTCAAAACCCCCTAAAAAATGCCTTAAAAAAACATGCAAAAAGGCCCAAATGACTATTGGGCACTACCCATACGAATATTTCTCACTAACCATACAAAAATTTCTCAAAATTATCAATTTTCCTATGACATTGCAACAATATTCATCCAATAGGCGTTAAAAACTAAGTTTTTGGCCAAAAAACCCTAAAAAAGGTAGTTTGGAAGGTTTGTGGAGTCCCACCAGGCGTGCCAAAATGTGATCAGAGAAAACCTAACCTATTAAGAACAAGCATAGACATTAAAACATTATTCTAAGAGCATATCCCTAACATATAGAAAAAACTATTTGCTAAGTCATTCAGATAGAGCTAAAACGAGAGCACCATGTCACCATTTGATTTGCTCTTGCTTTAGGGATGTGGATGTGCTCTCAAAACACATGGATCTCATCCCTAATGATTATTAGGAGGTATTTGGATAGATTAGGGATCATGAAAACCCCATAGTGGCACAAAACCAGGTATAGAACACATGCTTTGCCCCTAAAGCCTCACAGAGCCTAATAGAGCTAAAAAGAAGATTGATGCAAGAATTCTTAAGCTAGAGTTGATCTTATCCAAATGAAGATGTGATATGAAGCTAATTATATGCAAAAAAATGAAGTAAACTATGTTTAATCCTTTATGCTAAGCTAATATGTTCTATGAAAGCTTGAAAGATAACTGAAATCTAACAATTAGGATTGATTATGCTAAGTCTATAAGTAAATGAGCATGATAACAATGCATGAAGATGAAAAATAAGATAATTTATTTTCTCTTGGAAGAGAGACTATTTATAGGATTTTGAGGAAGGGCTTGGGTTAGGGAGAGGAGTTAGGGTTAGAGGTAAGGTTTGGGGTAGAGTCTGGGGTTGAGTTAGGGGTAAGGTAAGATTGACCTTGGTTAAGGTTTCTCACACATGTGTGAGAAACACTAGGGAAGTGTGCAAGGGGACCAAGGTGTAAGAGAAGACATAGGTCTTCACTTATGGCTTGTAAGATCCTTAAAGAGTGTGTAAGGAGTCATTAATGAGTCTTTAAGGCTCATTAATGAAGGGGTTTGACCAAAAGTCAAGGAGACTTGGATTAGGCTAAGAAGGTTAAGAAACACCTTCTAGATAGGTTTAGGAAAGGTTTAGGGAAGATTAGGAAAGTCTAGGAAAGTCTAGAAGATTCTAGGGTTTTAGGCTTTAATAAAATATTTTATTTATTTAAAAGTTTTGGTCAATTTATTAAATAGTTAAAAAATATTGGGGGAAATGATGTTTAAATTAGATTTAAACATTTTTGGAAGGGATTCCTTCATTAAATTTTTTTAATTAAAATAGGAGGATTTAATGGCATAATAATAAATAAATAAATTAATTAATTAATTAATTAACAAATGATGATGTCATTAGGGGTTTTGGAAAAATAAAAATACTTTTATTTACCAATGAATTTTTAGGTGTCTACAATACTGAAGGAAAGGGTTCACAAATTCATGTCACCTTGACGAATTCGAACATGAAACTCAATCAGATACTTGTCCATTAATTTAGGACAATAAATGGCTTGGGTTGGGATTGTACCTGTATGTTATCTCCCCTCTCTTACCATTTGAGATATTGGGATAGGGCATTCTCATCCTAGAGATTTAGGTGCCTAGTACCCAAAATCCTGCATAAAAGATGAGCATGTACAAACATACATAAATATATAATAGACAATGGCGGGGATTGGTTGATTGTGTGAATCTCGCAAGTAACTACGACTTCATCCCTCAACCACATCAAGCACATCAAACAAAAATATAAAACATATACGTCAACCATACACATGCCAGTATGGGTCAGTAAAACTATAAATGTAAATAACATCCTAACATATAGATCACCATCATAAAATAACCATAACATATACATCGTCATATGTATTCAAATTGACATGAGAATAATCATACTCATCTAGTTGTAAACACATGATATAACACATTATCCAAAGGCTCATAATAAATCAAATCAATAATCCAAATATCACTAAAATAATCAATACAAACATAAAAGTGGCCTAAAAGAGTTTGACAAAATAAACTAAAAAGAAAAATATGGGTGGGCACTACATCTCACATCTACAATTTGTTGATGACACATTCTTGATGGGTGAAGCTTTCTTAAGAGAATAATGTGTTATGAAAACCAAAATTGATAAGTATAGCAAGGCTTTGAGACAATGCATAAATTGGAGAAAAATATAAATTTATTTCTTCAATACAAACATTCAAAAATAGTGTGAAATTTGCAAAATTTTAGGAATGAGGGATGGAAAATTACCTGGAAAATATTCGGGAATACCTTTGTTTAGAGGTGCTTTTAGAGCCAACATATGGAAGGACCTAATAGACAACTACATCAAACGAATCGATGGATGGAAAAGCAAGTGGCTCACTTCAACTGGTAGGATTTTGATGTTAAAATTAATAATTTCTACAATTCCAATCTTTTCGATGATGTTTTTGAAGATCCCTGAGATGGTTGTTAAAGTGATAGGATAGGGGATGCATAATTTTTTTGGGAATGGAGCAAGTGAAGAGGACAATATTCCTTTAATCGCATGGGATAAAGTATGTCAAACAAAAGGAAAAGGTGGGGTTGGAATTAGAGACTATCATATTATGAACGAAGCCTTAGGAGTGAAGTTGGTGTGGAGTATTTATTCTAACCCAAATCTATTATGGGTAAAGGTAATGAAGGATAAATAATTAGACACTGGAGAATTTCACATAATCTTATCAATCTGTAACCCTCCTAAAGGATCATCTATATGGAATTTCATAGTGGCTTCTAGACTGGTTATCACAAATTACATCACTTGGCAAGTTGGCAATAGAAGGAGTGCTAAATTATGGGAAGACTAAAATAATGGATTATCAACACTAAATAATGAATTTTAATATCATGATCTTAGATTACT
>BSBK01001738.1:477500-526449 GCA_027943335.1 Chamaecyparis obtusa
GATGGTTTCATGCACTATTTTTCCTATTTATAGGATGTTTGAGTCGAAGTTATAGCCGATGAGTTTATAGGTATTATTATGCTAACAAAATCACTCTATCCCTTTGGTTGGCAATACTCCTATAAAGGTTCACTTTGCAAGTGTATAGTAATTGTGTTTAAATCCTTTAATAATCCATTGAGTTTTTTTGTATTGTGAATTTTTTTCCCTTGAAAAGATTTTTCTCATGTACATCCATGTCATAGTATAATTTTGTTATATGAATTTCTCATTTATTTAATTGTAAAGATCTTAATTTGCACATCACTTTGTTCTAATAATAGTTTAAGGAACATTTTCATGTACCTTTATGTCCTTCGATATTTGTCAAAATTTGGTTGAACCCATAAATCTCATGAATGGGACCCCCCCCCCCCCCCCCCCCCCCCCCCCATTTTATCTTAAATTATAAATTTTATATGAATTTTTATTGATAGGAAGGATGAAATCCTATTACCCACAAAACAAAATATGCATATTTTATCAAAATCAAACATATGGAATTCAAGATCAACTATTAAGAAAGAATGTATGTCTAAAATGCCCAACCTACTTTTTATCAAATTAAATCATCATAGAAACATGAGTAACTTTTACAAATTTAAATAAATATAATTTAAATATTGAAAAAAAGGCACAAATTTTTTAATTCTCATAGTACCACTAATTTGAATTAAATTAAAAAAACAAAAACAAATAAAGTGGATATATGTATAGAAAGAGAAAGTTTGTTTTCTAAATATATCCCCACTTAAAAATTATTCATAAAGATCATCTTTAAATAAGATAAAAGAAATATCCATAAATAAGATGAAAGACACATGGCTTAGTTTGACTTTAAGATTGACTAAAAAGTTAACCACTCTTTCATTTTGATGTAGGCCTTAATGACTTCCGAATGATAACTACTACTTTCAATATTAGTTTTTTAATAATGATGTTGAAGTTCACTTCCCATTTATATATTTCTTTCTTCTTTTAAGAAGTTCCATTTATAAAAAAATATTAAAAAGAAATTAGACTATTATTTTAATAGCTCATGAAAATAGTATAATATTTTTGTAAAAAATAATATCTAAAAGTTGTGTGAAATACATATTATTTTAGGAATAAAAATCTAAATGATTAACTAAAAATTTATTTTTTATAATAAAGGTGATCAATTTTTTATAATAAATAAAATTTAATAAAGAGGTGGATTAAATCAAGACATTTAATAAAATTCAAATTTATTCATAATGAACAACATTGAAAAAATGTTTAATTTATAAATAATTTTATGTAAATTTTTCTATATTAAACTATATTTATCATTTCTTTTCTTTTTTTAATATGTAAAATGTAACAAATTTACAAAGATTTATATTAATTATAATAAAAGTTTATATTCAATATAAAATCATATCTAGGCCTTATACAATATAGCCATCTCAAACCAAATCCATAAAAAATAATCTCCCTACTTCTCAAAATGATAACCATTACAAATGATACATTGTTATACCATTGTTGAATAGATCGAATAACTGAGAGGGGGGAGTGAATCAATTATTCACAAATACTTTATGAAACTTTTACTCTACCAGTAAACATACAACCATTCATATGATAATAACTATTATATTAATATTAACTTATGTTCTACCAGTAACCACACCAAGTAATAATAATAGTTGTAAACATGAAAGCACACAAACCACCAATATAAAGAATGTCATTATTTATGTGGAAACCCAACTAGGAAAAACCATGGAGAAGCTAATTTTCATGAAATGAAACATTGGTTAAGGTGGCACTAGTTAAGGTCATTTTTACAAAGGCTCACTGTCAGTTTTCTCATTGCAGGTTGCTCATTGTGGTTGGCTCACTGTCGGTCGGGCTAACTACCCTTATACAAAAAGAGATGTTTTAGAGATAAAGTATGAACTGATAAAATTACATTTGACTATGCATGGAATAGTTCAGTAATCAAGCTCAGTTACCACATCCAATAATAGATTCAATTTTTAGTCTTCTCTCTGTATACCACTATCTAATCCATTACAAATCTATATGAAAATGCCCTTCAATAGTCTCCCATACTTACCTTTAGCTTGCATACATCACCATTAAGAACTCGCTCAAAAGCTCTTCTTATAGCTCGCTTATCTTATTCCGCATTCACACACTCATACCTTGAATACAATTTTTTTTTCTATATTTATATAGATATTTGATCATGCACATATCGACCACACCAAAGAATGTGTTAGACTCAAATAAACAATATATTACAATAACATTTCATGCATTACCACTGATCCTAAATCTAGGACACACTTAAGAAAATATTACAACAAACAACACTAGGACCAAATATAGGTTGCACTTAAGATGTTTACAATGCACGGTACATTTACTGAAACTATTAGAATACCACAGCCAAGACCATTTCTTGATCACCAAAACTTTTGAGTCACCAATGGGTGAAACAAGATAGAATATGTCCAAAGTATGATATTGAAACCATTTGATGAACAACACCATTGTCCATATATCAGGAACACCTAGAGGAACATTGAAATCATAACAATCACCAAAAACCAATAGACTACTTCGTACAACATTGATTGCCAAATGCGTGCAGGTGCACTGATACATGTAGGGCATGATTAAAACCAAGTACACCTACCACCAAACACCAAAGTTGTCCATACTTAACTCATCTTGTGAATAACCAAAACCTATGATGCATTACCAACAACCAATAAGTACATAACTAAAACTACCAATAACCAACTGATACTGCCAAGATGTTGATATGAAGGTTTTGACATCAATGACAAAAATGCCATCAACAACTCAATAAGTCTAAAAAATACCCCCCTTTGGAATTGATGGAAAAATACCAAAACTTTAAAAATAGAAATACCTCTAACGAAAAACTCCCCCTCAATAGATGCAACTTTTGTTTTTCCTCTTTCTCTCCCCCTTTTTCCACAATGGCAAGGGTTCAAACAAAACAAGAAACTCAAATGAATACATCAAATTTTATAGAAAGGACTTTCTTATACCTCTCCTTCAATACTAGAAGCTCCTTCTTCCACTTAGAAATGGTAGCCCCCAACTAGGCACACAATCTCTCACACTCAACCAATTTGTCAAAAAGATTTTCTCTAGTGCAAAGATTGAAACTACCTCTCATAATCTACTGCATCAGCAAAGATGCCAGTAACATGCTTCAATCGAACCTCTATCATGTCCTTTACTAACCAATTTTTTATTATCAAATCTTCCCTCTCTCTCTATAACAACAACCATTATGTCTGAAGATCACCAACTTTAATCCTCTATTTTCCTTCTTTGTCCTTGAATACATCATATGTATTTCTCAACTCATTCAATTTATTATCAATCACTTCACTCCTTCCTCTAAAATTTTCTATAGTAGTAAGCCACATAAGGTAATATCTATATATATTAGTAATTTATTTCACACAATCCTTTGTCTCACCGAAAACTCTAGAATTTTTTTGCTTTTCCTTTTCACATTTCTTCTTTATTGGCTTCTCCACCACATGGTAATCAACACCATACTATAGCATTTTATTGTTAATATCTCTAATCAAATCAGTCAGTAACATACTAGACATGCTAGATATTGTAATTCTTTTACTGATCAAGTGATCAGTTAGCAACTTCATCACCGAAGTCTTATTCACTGATGAATAATCAAACCACATCATGTCGATCCTGTCAAATTCCTCATCATCTAACAAAGTTTTGATCTCATAGAATCCACATGCTCATACTTTGTCACAGAAACAACATATTTCTACATCTCTTCCTCCTCTTCTTCTTCCTTTCCTTCCGCATCTTATTTTTCTTCCTTGACATTTTTTTCTTCTTCCTCTGAAATGGTAACAATTTCCTTTCCTTTGTCACTTTTTTTCCTCTTCTTAGGTTCTATGAAGGAACCATTGATGACTTTTTCCAAACTCTTCTATCTAGAGGAGGAACCCTCCTCACCAAGACTTACTGATAACACACCAATAACCATCAAACTTGACCCAACATTTTCTTGCAAAGGCATAGAGTATTCCTTACAAGCATCCGCTATGTTCTCCAACACATCTAGATATCTATAAATTTTCTTACTAACAAGAATGGAAATCCCCCATTCAACATTTTATTTACCAAGTAATGACTTCAAGAAATAAAAGACAACACATAACTAATGATCCAAATTTAAATGCATATTCACATTCAACTGTCATCTTTACATTTCAAGAAAGTTATCCATCAACAACTTACAAAGATCAATTTGAACATTATCCTTTATAATCTTGTGTGAAATATAAACAACTTGTAATGCCCCACCAGGAACCTTGGAGAATTTAACCTAAACATGTCACTAAGTTTATGGAATAATTTTTTTCCTTAAGTTTTTACAAACAATAATGATAACAATGTGGAAGAAAAATAATAAGATATAAAAAATTACATAAGTACAACTCAAATATAATTAACAATTCTCAAGGGTCCCATGACGTAGAATTACATATTACTAATTAAATATTTTAGACTATGAATAATTACAATGATCTCATATTACAAATGAATAACAAATACATCCGATACCATAAGGTGTACATAATGAATCAACATCCTCTACACATGTCGCAGGGTATGTCACAATAATCAAATACAAAGTATATTACAATATCTACAACTTTGAAGCACTGATACAAGATATAATTACAAACATCATAAGATAGATACAGATAGGCCTCCAAAGAATAACAAGAAGAAGGTAACAACAATGAGCATCCTCTAACACCTCTACAAGAACATTAGAATCTCAAATGGTAAAATAAAACACTACCACCCGACCTCGTGGAACTAAAGGTCCACTCCCACCGTGCTGAGGAGATAACAACAAAACCCACTTGGATAACAAACTCAATCAAAACAACTAAACAAAAGGTCATGAAGGATTTCTATCTCAAAAGGTACCACAACCTAATGATAAAGAAAAGATAATAAATACCAAAATGTCGACACGTACCAAAACTACCAAATACTAGAATATCAAACAAATACCAATCACCAAAATACTAAAAATAGACCACCAGGTAATAATGAAATAACAAAGATACACCACTAGAGGAAAATGTAGAAAACTACATAGGAGACGTAGGCTACATACTATGGGAGTGTCATCACATGGCCATCTACTTGAGTTACCCTGGACTGGTCATACTGGACCTCGGACCCTCAAGCATTGAGTTACCCTGGACTGACCACTTTGGGCCCCGGACCCTCAATATGACCCACACAGAATTAGAATATGCTCTCATGAAAATGGGAAATTCTAATCATACCTACTCTCTAGGTATCATCTCATTCCCATCCTTAGCCTAAACAAGCGCTCAAGGCATAGGCAAGGTATAATCTCTAAATTATCTTTTTAATGAATTCTATAAATTTTAATTACTATATTATCACTTGTTAACAAAATTACAATAGGTTACCTAGGTACTGACCACTTTGGGTCCCAGACCCCTATTGTAAGCCACTCCCTTAAGATGCACCTATTTAACCTCCCCTAGGCTCACAAGTCACCAATAATCAAATAAGTCTCATAAAAGTATATTGATCAAATTCTGGTCCACAAAAGATATCAGGATAAACATTGGTCTCAAACCAAAATGTCATAACCACTATCTCAAAGAGTCCACATAACACGAGCTTAGATCTCAATAAGGTTGGGTAGAAATGATCGAAATAATATAACATCATAATTCATAACATAAGAATACATATACAACCATAGAAGACAACCCCCAAGCCTATGGTCAACTAACTTCCAAGTCAACTTAAAACCCCCAATAATCAATAAGGATATAACAAGGTCCAACAAAAATCTTCAAATCAAAACTTCAAACACTTGCAAGAAAACATGATTCCCTTAAAGAAATCCAATTAATTTTAAAACATAACTAGTTTGACTATATTTGCATGTCTTTATAACCATGCAAGTAAACATATATAATTATAAATTCAAGTTGATTAAAACAATCATCTTGTTGACTAAAGTTCATTTGACTACAAAAGTATTCATATAAATGTCTAATACATAACTATATATTTAAAATAAAATCTCATGCATATATACTTTTAAAATAAGTATTTAACTAAAATCTTCATGCATATCAAAACACCATGTATTTAATAATAAAATAATATTATTAATTTTCTAAATATAAATATAAATGAAAACATTAATATTAAAATCCGCATGTAAAAAAATCAATTAATATTTATTTATTAATTAACTTTTTTTTAGAATAATTTTAAATCTGAAATTAATAAATAATAATAATAATATTTTTTATTTATTTTTTAATAATTTTTAAATCTAAAAATTAATAAATAATAAAATAATTTTTTATTTTTATTTTTAAATAAATTTTTAAATCCAAAAATTAATAAATAATAATAATAATAAATTCAAATAACAAAAACCCCATTTTTTTAAAATACATATATTTTCTCAATTGATTTCTTTAATGGAAAACTAGGGTTTCAGGCAAAACTAATTTCTTTTGAATATGATTTCACATACAATTTCAAAAAATTTCTATGCAAAACATATTGAGAACAAAATATCAATCTTTTATGGGTAAATACCCTAACTGAGAAAATTCACACAATTTCTTAAAATTTCATCCTAGGTTTTCAAACCATCAAACTAAATACCAAAATCTAGTTTAACATCAACTAATTCAAAATTGCACAAAAATAAAATTAATTTAAAACAAAAACCCAATTCCAATTTCATTCACATATACAGTTCCAAACATGAAGCAAACAATCTTTTGAAAGAAAGAATTTGATAGAAAGAAGGTTTCAAACCCTACCTCAAACAATGCTTGAAAATTCAAAACCAAGAAAGATCTAATTCACCCTTCAAAATCTAAGCTTTCTAACAATCTTCTAACAACGCCTAGAAAAAATCCAAGCTTTCCAAAAATCTTCCATATTCATCCAAGAGAGCTCCTCCAAAACATGATAGACATAATTAAAAATAATACCCAAAAATACTACATAAAGAAAAGCTATCCCTCATAGGGTTTCTAAAACATGCAAACCCTAAAGTAGAACTCAACTCTCTCTCTCTAGTTGCATGATAAAAATAACTCAAAAATAAATAATGCATTTCTTAAATAAAACTCTAACTCAACTTTTATCTTTAATTATAATTTCAATTTCACTTGAACCAAATTTGCAACTTAAATTACATATAATTATTTAATTAAACAATAAATACTTTTAACACAGTTAACTATGCAAACTAGTAAATCAAATATTAAATAAAACAACTATGCCCTTTAATTTATAATAGGATTTAATAATTAATTAAGCCGTTTAATTCCAAATTTAAATCTTTTAATTTAATCATTTAATTAATAAAGTATTTAATTACCCTTAATAATTAAATATACTCTATATCAAATATTTCCACATTCATAAAATATAAATATTTTAATCTCAAAATTACTCATAACTTAATTAAGTCAAATAATTCACACGAACAAATCCACTTGACTCCCAAAATCTGAAAATCAACTAACTCTATATCAAACAAGCACCAAGGATGGGCTCATGAATTCACGTCACTTGACGAATTTAGATGGGTAGAAACAGATACTTGCCCAATATTTAAGATAATTAATGGTTGGGGTTGGGATTTGGATTTTTATGTTATCTCCCCTCTCTTACCATTGGGATTTTGTGATAGGGCACGTTTATCCTGACAATTCAGGGAAGTCAATGCTCGATACTTGCAAACCTGCATAAAAGACAAGCATGTACATACATGTATTTAAATATGAACAAGCAATGGTGGGGATCAGCCGATCATGTGGATCTCGCAAGCAAGTAACTACGACTCCGTCCCTCGACCACATCAGGAATGTCAAACAGAAATATAAAACATACACGCCAACCATACACATGCAAGTATGGGGTTAGTAAAACCATAAGCATCAATGATATCCTAACATATATTTCATCATCCTAAAATAGCCATAACATATAGCAAATTATACTATGAGAGGGGCATTACACAACTAATATAAAATTTAAACCATCACAATTTTGAAACTAAATCTTGTAAGAAACACCATCAGCGACATACCTCACAATCATATCTTAAAGAGTGTTGATAAGAAATGCACGTTGATCATAACCAATCTTAGTCAAATATTCTACCTCCTGATAGATTATAGATTTCTTTCTAGGCAATTCACAGATGATGCGTAAACTAGTAATTGCACCAATTACTTCATCACCACATAGGGTTGGTCTAGCGCTAGGATTTCACCATGAAACTGACTCAACACAAACTAAACTAAACTCTATGTCGCCACACCAGGGAAATTATCCCCAAATATCCAATCCAATATTCTTTATTCTTTTTATATCCTCTATAGGAAACCCAAAATCTAATTGCTTGATTTGACTGTGATCAAATTCATTTAGCTCAAATTTCTTCATCTTCTTTGTCACAAACATACCGACACCCTAAATAACCAATTTAGGTGCCATAATTACTCACAAATTTCTCTTTGATTTTCTTCTACAAATTCTCAAATTTTCTCTCCTTGCTATAGTACCAAATGATTTAAAAAATTATACCTTTATAGCCATGAACCATCATAATTGAGATTCTCATTGAAATTAATTATCAGTGACATAATTAGAGTATACTTCACACATTAATCAATTAATCAATAAATATAATTGTTATCTGTCTATCCATCATACTGGGGACAAGCTTATTGCAACCAATATTGCCTTAGATTAGGAGAAATGTATGATTTATCATGCTAATACTCCCCTTGAACCAAAGCATTCATCTCAGTTGTCAGTAGAGGTAGTATGGGGATCTAGTACCATAGGGCTCTTTACATCAACAACATCCTTCTTATTCCATTTCATGTTAGTATTCTGAGATTTACTTGAAATTGAAACATTATTACCATTTTTGGTATTCACTAGAGCATCACCAAAGCTGCATATGTTAGCTATTAATGACCGTTCTAACCACATTTAAAATAATTAACATTCCTTCTACCATATCTCATCGACTGAATTCTACATCTGCATTGACTAGCCTTATGACCATAGTTGTGACATACATAAAAATTCTCATGAAAGATATTATTCACTGCACTCTTCTTATCCTGATTTGAAACTTGACTTTTGCATTCACTTGATGTATGATGAAACTTATGACAATTAAAGCATGGAATTTTTTGTCCCTTTCTCATCTTACAATCAACTACCTTATGACTATAATTCTTGCAACTATGACAATAACCATTAAAACATAAGTACCTTTTAGCATGTAGTTGTCTTACCAGAGGCCTTCTTGTAGATGTATTTTGATTCTTGACCTTACTTTTCACTTTAGTCTTTGCTCTATCTTCAATCGTCTTCTCTTTGCCTTTGTCCTTCTAATTTGAACATGCATTAGTAAACCTTAAACCTTCATCTTTGTGATTTTTTTGCATGGCTAATAACTTATCCAAAATAGTACTTCTCTCACATACTTTTGTTTCAGATCTCAACTTCTTCAATTCTTGATCCAAATTCTCATTTTCATCTAACTACATTTTGATGATATTCTTGAGATTCTCCTCAGATTTCTTTTGTTCCTCCATTACAATTTCCAATTCTTCCTCAATCTTCCTAATGCCTTTCATTTTATGCTTCGGCCCATCTTTGATGAATTCTACAATTCTTTCCTTGTCATTTAGCATCTTCTCTAGGTTTTATACGTTTCCCTTTGATTCATTTACTTATTTTTCTAGGTCTTCTATTTTTTCTTTTGATTCCTTCAATTCCCCACTAACTTCCTTATGCCTTGCTTTGAACTTTTGGATACGATCCCTTAGCTTTTTGATACATGCATTTTATTCCTTCATATTCTCTTTCAACTCCTCATTCTTTGATTCAGTACTCTTAATGTTTTTCATCATGATCTACCAATCCTCATCAATAATATAGTATCTAATGAGAGCCAATTATAGCCTATTTAATTCCATATTTTAATCTGTTTCATGTACTTTCCTACTCACTTTCCTATTCCATTTCCACTCCATTCCATCTCATTATTTCCATTTTTACGTTGCATATGGTTTAATATATATAAGTACTATTTAATGAGGTTTTGGGATTAAAATATGGAAAATGCATTATTGATTACTTTTACTAATATTTATAATTGCAGCATGTTCACTAATAGGTGCAAATGTTCCTGTCACCTATTTCATACTTTCTTCCTGTCGCCTGTTGAATAAAAACAATAACACTCTCTACCATTCACTGTCTGCCAATCATTGGAGGATATAATGCAATATGGAACCTTCTTGTTATGATAGAATGACTTCTCACATAATACGTGAGGCTGCTATGCTTTTATGGACTCTGTAACTCCTTCTCCACCAACTATATTGCAAGCAATATTCTCAAGCTAGCCATGAATAGAATAATAGATTGTACGGTGATTAAAATAAACAAGCTCATTTTAGACATTTAACAAAAACAACCAATCCCGTGCTGCAGGAAACTGAGTTGTTATTGCTATTAAGGAAGTGAACTCGCCATTTCCATACCTCATGTGAAGACAAACTGCATTGATACAATTCTGGAAAAAACCTTTTCAAGTCCATATTAGATGATGACAATGATGCTGGCTAGAATGATAACAAATCATTGTCTACTCTTAGCACGTAGCTGAATGCTGGTATTATTTGTATGGTGATGGAGGGCTTTTTACGTGGCAGGAACCAAACTTGTTCTTTCCTATTTTCTGATGCAACTGCCTACGGCTTGAAACATGTTTGTACATTGGCTACTATCTCTATGCTGGTCTAAGTTATGTATGATGTTGGGTCTATATAAGCAGCATGAGAAGGAGGATATAATATATAGTTCTAAAAACACACATCAGTGTACTGGTTTTACAGAATACACAGCATTGTAATAGATCATTATTATTTGGAAATATAAAGTTTATACCTGCATGATTACAGAGACTTAAGACTACTGCTTGATTTCATCACTAGGTGGCTGAGGAGGAAGGGCCCACTCCAACGTTACCTGGTGATCTCATTTCATTTCTGTATGAAGTGTATTTAAGTTAGCTTCCATTTGTATTTTAATTAGCTTAATATTATGCAGTATATATTTAATCATAGTATATTAGTTTATATATTCAATATCTATATTTGATTAGATAATAATATTACATATGAAATAGATTATAAGTTGATAATTTCTTAAAGAGTTGTAGTTATGTTTATTACAGATTAGTTTTTATTGAGTTATTTACATTTTTGATGTTCCTGTCGCCAGGAAGTGACAGTTCCTATCGCTGGGATTTACTTGGCTTTTCATATATTCAATTTTGTGTGTTGTAGATGCACTCATAAACCCTCATTTCACAACTATCATCCCTTGATGGCATATTTCTCGGACACCTTTCGCAAGCTTACGCTCTCGGATTGACACGTATAGACCAGCCGAACTTCATTATAAATCATTAATTCTTCTTATTATTTGCCCCAATGTTGGCCTATCAGTATCATCTTTCCATTTGTTCAACCAACCAAGATCTCCCTCAAGGAGTTAAGCTCTATCTACAAGGGACCAAGCTTTGATACCAACTATTGAATAGGTTGAATAACTAAGAGGGGGGTGAATTAGTTATTCACAAACACTTTTTGAAACTCTTACTTTTCAAGTAAACACACAACCATTCATATGATAATAACTAGTATAGCAATATTAACTTTTGTTCTACCGATAACCACACCAAGTAATTATAATAGATGTAAACATGAAAGCATAGAAACTACCAGCACAAAGAACACCAAAATTTACTTGGAAAATCAACTAATAAAAACCATGGAGAAGCTAATTCTCATGAAATGAAACATCATTTAATGTGACACCAGTTAAGGTGATTTTTACAAAGGCTCACTATTGATTTGCTCACTATGGTTGGTTCACTGTCGATCGGGATAACCAACCTTATACAAAAAAATATGTTTTATAGACAAAGTATGAACTGATATAATTACATCTAATTATGCATGAAATAGATCAATAATCAAGCTCAGTTACCACATCCAATGTTAGATTTAATTATTGATATTCTCTTTGTATATCATTGTCTAATCCCCTATAAATCTATATACAAATTCCCTTCAATACTCTCTAACACTTAGCTTCAACTTCCATACATCATCATCAATAACTCACTAAAAAGATCTTCTTACAGCTCGCTTATCTTCTTCCACATTCACACACTCATACCTCAGATACAAAAGGTTTTTCTTTATTTATATAGATATCTGATCATACACATGTCAGAGACACCAAAAGAATGTGTTGACCTCAAATCAAAAATATATTCCAATTACATTTAATGTACTACCGATCCTAAATCTACAACACACTTAAGAAAATATTACAACACGCTACACCAAGACCAAATATAGGTCACACTTTAGATGTTTACAATACATGTTACATTTACTAAAATTATTAGAACACCACAACCAATACCATGCCTTAATCACAAAAACTTCTGAACCACTAGTGGGTGAAACAAGATAAAACATGTCTAGAGTACGATGCCAAAACCAAATGATGAACAACACCATTGTCTAAATATCAAGAACACCTAGAAGAACACTAAAAGCATATCAATTTCCATAAATTGATAGTTGAAACTTCACACAACACTAATTATCAAAATCATACAAGTGTATTGAAACATGTAAGCCATGATTAGAACCAAGTATACCTACCATGGAACACCAAAGTTGTCCATACTAAACATGTCCTGTAAATAATTGAAACCTCTACTGCATTACTAACAACCAACAAGTACATAACCAAAATTTCCAACAACCAACTAATACCACAATGATGTCATTATTAAGGTTTTGACATCAACAACAACAATGCCAAAAACAAATCAATAAGTCTAACAATGGTCATCTTGTATGAGGATAGAAAAAACCATATAAACCCAAGAACAAACTATAGAGTTGTAAAAAATACCAAAGGACAACCCAATCACTCAATTTACCATCTAAGATCATATCAAGGCTATCGGAGAAAAATGTGGCCCTTTGAAATCCAAAAACAAGTCCCATTGACATAAAGAACACATAAATCCTCTCTAGGAACTAACTGATGAACTACAACTGATTTAGAACACTGAATGAAGAATCTGTGATTGAAGATCACTGAGGAGTTGCTGACTAGATATGCAAGATGATTAAATCAGTATTATGTTGTCATTGATGTCAACTAGCTTGACAGTACTTATCTTGTAAGTTACTATACCGACACATCTAAAGAAAGGTGAAAGAGATGAAGAACAAAAATATCTACATGAGGAAGATGTATATATCAGATGAGGATAAGGAATACACTGAGTAACTTGTTGATGAGTCTATGACTTGATGAAATTGACTGTATTATGTTGCATTCATCTATGATGAAGAATAGAGTTGAAAGACACAAAGCAGTGTTGTTAGTAAATAAAGCATTTCAGTATACACCGATGGAGTGTAGTGTATACCGAGTGTAGTGTTAATCGAGCTTGTGTTCACCGATGCATTTCTTTGTTAACTGAGCAAAATAGAAAGGAATTAAATGATCAGTTTAGTTGATAAAGTGATGAGCTGTAAAGTGTATGAAATCAAGGTAATAGATAAGGTTTGTTATGAAGATCGACGACTAACATAATTCAAAAGGATCTAGTGGAGAAGATTGAAATGTGTTACTGACACATCATCCGAAGAAGGTTAGAGCGATAAAATCAATGAATAAGATTAAGTGGAAAAATTTGATGGAGAAAAAGAAAATGATTTACTCGTCTATATAAGAGACATTGGTTTCATTGTTGAAGGACGCTGGAAGAAGAAGATACTGTAGAATTATCGCGTGAAGAAGTTTTCATGCATTCTGATCATACTAGTTAATAAGAACTGAGCTGTAGAACAATTGCCGAGCTACAGAGAGTAATTATTGACGGATAGTAAGTTGATATAAGATTGAATCTGAAGTGATATATTGATCAGAAAGATTTGAATGAGCTGAACATTGATCTATAAACTACAATTGAAGTTGTTTCAAGGAAGATCATCTATTGCTACATATTTAACCATTGTACATAGTCAAATCTCTTAACCGAGTGGACTAAGAAAGTCTTTTGATGTTTCATTCATAGACTAAACATTGTTATCTTGTCAACCCCAGAGTGACTGCTGGTTGGACGATAAATTCTGGTCTAAAATCCTCTAACAAGGTCACACCTAATAGTATGTTTGTAAACCTTTAACAAGGTTGGATCTTCACTGACCTCACTTCAAAAGAATGAACATTTTTGGGTTGCCGGTCCCAGGTGGTTTTTCTCTTCACAGGGTTTCCACGTTAAATCTCTTGTGTTATGTGTTGATTGTGATATTTTCTTGTTATCATACTTTGCATAGTACATGTTAGCTTTGATTGGTAACTACTATAAGTTTTAGATTGACAATCGATAAAAACACAGATAGTGAAAGTATTTTATGTTTACCGAGTAGTAGAAGTTGAAGAATTTTTTTTGGATTATACATTTTGTTTCAGGACACTGGAGAACTGATTCACCCCCCCTCTCAGTTATTCTAACACTAACATCTCCCTCCACCAAAAGCTTGAGGATCATAGCCATAAATATAGGAGACGCCCTAGTCTTTTATTACCATCAATAAGTCACCCCCATCCAAGAGACCTTCCAAAATTTAGGTTGAAGATGTCACTCATGTAACTATATTAAAAAAAAAAGGAAGTTGAATGACCATCATTCTTCCATGTAGAAGGTATCTAAACACACTATCTCCACAAAAGTGTCCATCCACTACAATTTATTCTTCATTTCAAGATATACTCACTTCTATAGGGAAACCCTACACTTTACTACCCATATTTTGTAACATACCAACCTCACCACATCCAAGTTTAGGATGAAAAGCTACTTAGCCACCTCTACACTTGGTTGAAAAAGTTTCAAGAGGTCATCTAGCAATGAGATAGAGACACAAACACTACATTATATATGTTGTCAACCACAAAATCTTCTTTAAAAACTTCTTGAAGTAGAAACAAAATGTCTATTGTAGCACCCCCAAATATAACAAATATATCATAAAATACAAGGATATATTAGTGTTCACCTAGTATATATTAGTTGAGGTGATGAATTCCTTGTCCAATACCATTCAAATTATCTCAATGACAAGTCATACACCAACTATAATATAAGGTCTAAGAGAAAGTTGATGAAGGGCATTTGTCTCTTCTCACACCTTAATCTAATTAGGGGTTACATGGCATGCAACTATGAGATGTATTAGGATATGATATAGCTTATAAATATGGACATTTCAATTTCCATGCACGCTCATTAATTTATCCTTTAAAATGTGCATTAAATCCATTATCCTTCTACAAACTAAGAAAGTAACAAGTTACACCCATTAACTCAAGGGAATAATTATGAAAGGATCTCTTGGTATATTTTGCTCCTTGTTCAGATGTTGTTGTCAACAAGTGACGTTAGTGTATCTTTTTCAATATTTCTAGGAATAAAAAATATCCCATCACAAAAGACAAACAAGAGGAGAGGGATTTTTGGCCTTAACTTCCTTGATTAAATTCCTTTCCATTAATAGTTATAAGGGAGTGTGCTCAATTTGGGTTCCTTTCAGCTATTTGTTTCTATTGACAAAGCATCATTTGTACAAACATTTTCTCTACCATCCGCTCAATTATTTGCTAGACTATTTTCCTCCAACTTCCTTTCTCTATAGGTATGATTAAATAAAACTATATAAAAAAATTTCAACAAATCTTGGTCCCTTTCGAGAAGCCCTCTTAACTTCTAATTGGATTTTGAACCTTCTTAAAGGGCATTGATCACCAAGTTGAGTTCTATTTGACCTCAAGTAATTTGAAACATGTGTCTTTACTAAAAGAAAAGCCATGAGTAAGTGCAAGGAACTCAACCTTGTTGTTCGTTCCATCAAGGAGAAACTTTGAAGAGATCCAAATAGTTTCACCCTATCAATTACTGAGATTGTAGCCAACTCTCAACCATCTTAGATTTTTTCTTAAATCATTTCCAAAATTTTGCTTGTACCATCCAAGTTGTAGAGGTGTCCATATTACAAGTTCTTTGGTAAACTCTGGTTTAGACCCCCTGAACCATTCTATGGTGGGACTTTAAGTCCCATCCAATTAAATCTCATTTTGGAATCCTAATCCATAAAGGATGAGTTTTTTTCCAAATTTAACTGGTAAAACTTATTATTTTCCAATTCCTGTATAACAATTTCCATTTTGTTTTAGAGTGATGCAAAACTTAGCTCCTTATCTTGAAAAAAATATTCTATTCCCTTCTTTCCAAAATTCCCAAAGTAGAATTGAGGGGCTTACATACCATATGCATCTAGAAGTTCCATTCCTATTCCAAATTGCCAAGACTAGAGAGGGATGATTATGTCATTTGGAAGATCTCCCAATCAACCAAGTTTTTCACAAAGCCACTGCCAACACTCCTATGAAAAGGGAAACCCAATAAAATGTGATTGATGTCTTGTTCTTTATATTTTCAAAAACTACACATTGATGGGCAATGATATCCCATATTTTGAAAATTATACGCCATCAAGATCTTTTGTAAAGTTTACCAAATAAAGGTTCTTGCCTTTGGAAGGAGAAATTTTCTCTAGCATATTTGTAAAGGTAAGTCCATTATTCTTTACTCCTAGTATCTTGTCAGTTGTTTGTGCCCATAATTTGAATTATACTCACTTGATTTTGAAAATTCGCATATTAATGTATCCTCACCTTGTCTAAAGACCACAAGCCTATTGGTAATGGCTTCCTTTAAAAATTTTGTTTCCCTTGCAGGGAAATTTAAGGAATATGAATCCTTCCATTTCTAGCCTAAGGTTTTATCCTCCACTAAAAATGTTACATAGTTTCTAACATGATCTCTCCATAATTTCTTCAATGTGTTCTTTATATGTCCCATGTTTAGTTGGTTGTCTAGACTAGGAAGCTTGAGACTGTTGGATATTGCTAATACATTAGGGAGATTATTGGATAAATTTAATATGTTTAATCACTATGTTAAGTGATGTTGGAATTACTGTTGTTGTCATTCATGTTTTTTCATTGATGTCAACATATGTTTCTATGAAGAGAACAGGCTGGTTATTACAGTGTACGGATATTGTACGGATGTTTCAGAATGTGTGAAGTTAGTTGTGTGTACAAGAAGGTGTTGTGATCTTATATCTAAGATCACATTATATAATATTACATATTGGTTGAGTTATAGAAGATTTAGTGAAGATTGGTTACTGGACAGTGACAGTGGAAGCTAATAGAGTAAGTCTATGAGTTTTGGGTATATCTTATAGGTGATGAGGATTCAATGTATGCAAGCTTAAGGGATGACAAATAGGGTACTGAAGAATGTTCATTGATCTTAGCAAGGTATGGAAATCAGGATGATGTTTAGATGTTGTGTGTGTTATGGAGATGACCTATTTGGAAGCCGACTTCAGAATTGTAGTGTATATCATGAATGGAGAGCATGGATTATGGATGTTGGTCCTTAATTATTGGAATATTAATATTGTATACTTGTCTTAGATACCATGTGTATCATAGCAAGGAGTTATGTAATTATTTGTATATTAGGAAAGCGTAATTGGCCGACCTGATCATTTATTTTGTAATAGGATATATATGTAAGATCTTTTCTTTTGAAAAGATATGGAGAGAATGTATGTGATGTAAAAGAAAATTGTGGAAGTTACGAGCTTGTGTCTGTTGGATGTAGAGCAGAGGATAAATTATATACTTCATTGGAACTAATCAAGCAAAGATAGTTGTTATCAGACAGTTCAAGATTGTGTATTTCTTTACATACACTTGTGTTGCGAACAATGAGTTTTGGAGGTGGATATAATCTTCTTTGGGTAGTGAGCCTACTTCTTTTCTTGACACCTAATAGGGTCTATCCTCTAACAAGGACTGTCTACTGTAATGTTTTAATCAGATCCTAACAGGGCTAAATCTTCTAACAAGGATACTATACTCTAAGTACATCATTAGTAGGTGTTAATTCCAATTGGGGTTTGACCTTTAACAGGGTTTCCTCGACAAAAATATTGTGTTATCATGTTGGCATTCATTGTGTTCATTTGATTTGACATTACTGCTATTCAAAGTTTAAAGTTTAATAATATTTCATACAATTGATTCACCCCCCCTCTCAGTTGTATTGGTGGACTTTTATTCCTAGCAATTGGTATCATAGCTACTATTCCTTAGAGAGAAAGCTTAACAACTTGAGGAAATCTTGGAGATGGAATTCTATAGGAAGGATAGTCCAAAATTTAATCCTAAAAACTTTGACAGTTGGAAGAACAAGATGTGAACTCATTTTCTATGTTTGGGCATTGACTACTGGATGATTACAAATAATGACAAAACCATGAAGGCTAAGGATGAATTGGATAAAGCTACTGATGAGGAAAAGAAGATATTTTCATATAACATGGTCGCAAGGGAAGCACTGATCAATGCACTCTCTGAAGGTGAATTTACTGAGGTGAAAGATCTAGATTCAACACACAAGATTTGGACAAGATTAGAAGCACTATGTGAAGGAGACAAGTTTACAAAGCAAGAAAAGTTACATAACTGGAAAATAAGGATGGAGAAGATGCAAATCAAGGATGATGAAAACATTCAGGCTTATGTACAAAGAGTTACAAAGGTTGTGATTGGAATCAAAAATTTTGGAGGCACCTATGAAGAGGAAGAAGTCATTGCGAAGATCCTTAGATCATTGAAACCAGTCTACAAGACCAAATTTCAGGCTATAGAAGAAATTATACCTTCAACTCCAAACTTTAGCAGAGAAATATTGATTGCAAAGCTAACTACCTTTGAAGCTACAGAAATGGGAGATTCTGTACCTAAAGTTGAAACATCATTTAAGGCATCTACACATAGGAAGATAATATATGCAATTCCGAGCACCAGTAGTGAGAACATAAAAGAAGATCTTGGTGAATATGCTGATGAATGGGAACATATACAAGAAGAAGAAAGAAAGCTAGGTGAACTTGTTGCACTGATCGCTAGAAGAGAAAAGAGAGGTAAGGGTAAATTTGAAGGAAAGATACCTTTGAAATGATTTTCATGCAATAAAATAGGTCACTTTGCATCTAGATGTCCTACAAGAGTTCTTAAGCATAAACCTAAGTTTTTCAAGCCTAAGTATTCAAAAGAAAAGGAATGTTATTATGCTAGTGAAGGTATCTCTGATGATGATGATTGTGATTATGAAGAGATTGGATTTATTTCTATTCAAGATGAAAAACCAGTACATGAGGAAAAAGCTTTAGTATCACGTGTTGATAAGAAATATGAATGAGTTATAGACACTGGTTGCTCACATCATATGAATAGAGACAAAAACAAGTTTGTTAAACTAATAAAGTATGATGGTGGTATTGTAATATTTGGAGACAATGTTCCTAAACCTATCATAGGAGTAGGATCTATTTCTTTGGATGGAAGAACTAATACTGATAATGTACTGCTTTTTGATGGACTTAAGTATAACTTGTTGAGTGTTGGACAACTGATGAATAAGGGATATAAATTAAAGTTCATTGATGGGAAATGTTTTATCAGAGGTAAGATAGGAAACTTGATTGCAACCGGTACTAAATCTAGAGGTAATGTATTTGAGTTAAATACATCTGAAGCTTCTTGCTTTGTTGCAAAGATAGATCACAGTTGGCTATGGCACAAAAGATCTTGAATGTCAATTTTGATAACATTGTGAAGGCAAGCTTGAATAATGTAGTAAGAGACCTATCAAAGATTATGAAACCATCTAACACCATATGTAGAGAATGTGTTATGGGAAAATAGACTAGAAGAAGCTATAAAAGTAGATCATATACAACAAAAGAAAAGTTGGATCTGGTACATACAGACCTATGTGGACCTACAAGGACAAGATCATACTATGGTGAAAGGTATTTTATACTTTTTGTTGATGACTTTTCTAGAATGATGTGGATCACTTACTTAAAAGAGAAATCAGAAGCATTTTACAAATTCAAGATATTCAAAGCAAAAGTAGAGAATGAATCATGTCTAAAGATAAAATGGTTGAGATTAGACAGAGGTGGAGAATTTACTTCGGATCTATTCAATTCATATTGTGAAGAACATGGAATACAAAGGCATACATCTACTCCTAGGACTCCACAACAGAATGGGATAGCAGAGTGAAGAAACAAAACAATACTGGATGTTGCTAGGACAATGTTTCTTGAAGGAAATATATCTTATGTGCATTAGAGACAAGTTATTGGGACATTAGTGTACACATTGAACAAAATTCAAATCAGAGAAGGTACAAGTAAGACTCCTTATGAATTGTGGTTTAATCATTCTCCTACTGTAAAATATTTCATAATATTTGGTAGTAAATACTACATCAAAAGAGATGATGAGATAGGAAAATTTGATGCTAGAAGTGATGAAGGAATTTTCCTTGGTTATTCTACTAAAAGAAAGGCTTGCAAATGTTTTAACCTGAGATTAAGGAAGATGATTGAAAGTAACAATGTGAAGATAGATGAAAATTTTTAGATACAAGAGAAAATGTATGATTGTAATCAGAGTATAGAGATCAAGGAGGCTGCTACTATAGAAGAAGAAGAACTTATTGAGACTGAATGTGAAAATGAGACTTGTGGTGATGATACAAGTGAGGCTAATGAGATTCCTAAGACTCCAAGGTATGTTAAGAATAATCATCTTGAAAATCAAATGATTGGTATTACAAGTCAAGGAGTAATGACTATATCAAAGACAAGGAAAGAAATTTGTTTGATTTCTCAAGTTAAACCAAAGACTGCTAATGAAGCTTGTAGAGATGAATCTTGGATCAAAGATATGAAGGAAGAGTTAGATCAGATAAAGAAAAATAACACTTGGGAACTGGTTCCTAGACCTAATGACAAAAATGTGATAGGAACTAAGTGGGTTTTTAGAAACAAAATGAATGAAGAAGTAATTGTTGTAAGAAACAAAGCAAGATTAGTATGCAAATGTTATTCACAATAAGAAGGCATAGATTTTGAAGAGACATTTTCTCCTGTTGCTAGGATAGAAGCTGTGAGATTATTTTTGGCTTATGCTGCACATAAGGACTTCAAGGTATATCAGATGGATGTTAAATTTGCATTTTTGAATGGGGATCTTGAAGAAGAAGTTTAGATAGAACAACCTGATGGATTTTCTCTATCTGAAGATGAAGACATGGTATGCAAGTTGAAGAAGGCATTGTATGGATTGAAGCAAGATCCAAGGGCTTGGTATGCAAGGTTAGAAAAATACTTACTTTACCTTGGGTTCAGAAAAGGTAATGCTGACAGTAACTTGTATTTAAGAGCTAGTGAAGATGGAATTCTGATAATAGAAGTTTTTTTTGATGATATTATCTTTGGAGGGAATGATGAAATGTGTAAGAATTTTTTTAAAGAAATGGAGAATAAATTTGAGATGTCCATGATAGGAGAAATGAAATTCTTTCTAGGACTGCAAATAAATTAGAGTAAGAATGGGATCTTTATTTCTCAAACTAAGTATCTTAAAGAAATGTTGAAAAAGTTTGGAATGGAAAACTATAAACTAGTTGGTACACCCATGGCGACTAGTCACAAACTAACAAATAATAATGAGACAAAGAGTGTTTTTCAAACCAATTATAGATCAATGGTTGGTGGATTACAATATCTGACTCACACCAGACCTGATATTGCTAATATTGTTGAAATTGTGGCCAGATATCAGGCAGAACCTAAAGAGACACACCTAGTTGCTGTAAAAAGGATATTTAGATATCTAAAAGGAACAATGGAATATGTCTTATGGTATGTGTAAAGGCTAAAATATGGATGGGGTCCTAGAACAATGGTTTGCACATAAAAGAGACCCCAAAACCAATATTTTACACTTACATTTGAATTGTATTGATATGGAAAGTAAATATAAATGACTAATGTTGGAATGAAGAGATAAAGGTACTTACCTCTGAAAAAGAACCTACTGAAAACCCTATCAAATAGTCTTAGAAACTGTTGATTTTTGTGATCTTGAACTGAAAATGTGAGATCTAAAAAACCCAGAAATATTTTCCAATTTTGAGGGAGGTTAAGTTTGACCCTCATAAAAGGTGAAATACTACATTTTTTGTTTGAAGGTTGATTTTGACTTTGTTCACAGATCTCAGAAGTTCACCGAAAAGGGTATCCAAATCTGCTCTCAGATCTGAAATTTCGCACCTGTACCTACAAGAAAAAGAGGGTTTTTGTTGTTTGTTTGAGGGGTTTGCCTTGGTCAAACCCTGGTTTGGAATTAACCTTAATATTGAAATTGAAATGGAGAATGCTAGCAAGTAGTAGAAATGGATCTAACAATGAAGCTATGATATTCAATAGATATGCAAATTGTATTTGAAATGTAATCAAGTATGTTAATATGAAAGCTTGAACATAACATCAATAAATGTAAATCAAACCTCCATGATTGTATGCTTGGAATCCACCTTGAGATAAGAATGAAATGGATCTTGAAGATGAACAAAGGATCTTGAAGGAAGATTACACCATCATGATGACTAGATCTAGGGTTTGAATGATGAATCTTGAATGCTTGAACCAAATCCCTTCAATGGCTTGAATGCTTGAATCCTTGATCTTCAATGGAGAACTTGGATGGAGAAGAGGACTTGAATGCTTGAATGGAATGCTTGCTTGATCACCTTGAGAGCTTGAGAGCAATTTCTTGAGGATGAGATGGAGAAAATGAGAGAGGAAGGCTTCCTTTTATAGTGATCTAGGGCACAATCCTCTAGAGGGGCCACCTTGGGGAATTAAATTCCAATTAGGCCTCAACCTTATAGGAATGGACCTAAATTAAATATAATTTAAGAGTTTACCATTTCAGAGACCAAAACAACAGACCCAAAAGTGGGAAAACAATTATTTCTGAAACCCGACAACCAGAGATCCCAGGACCTTGAAATTTGAACCCAAGGTCAAAGACGAACTCGATCCTAACTAGGTCAGGGTCGAGGTCAACTTTGACCCCTTTAGGTTAATTTTGACCCCTTTAGGTCGAATTTGACCTTAAGGGCACAAATTTCAGGGTCTCAGTCAAAGTGAGAAACAAGAGGTCTCGGGGGTGCCCGGAGACCTAGAAATGATGCCAAAACAGGGTAGAGTGCCAAGGATAGGCAAAAAATCCTATGATGAACATGATGAAGTCCAAGAGGACCTATTTGTTAGTCCTACCTAGAAAATAGAGCCATAAAAGAGGGAAATTAAGGAGAATCCTTAGGATCCTAACCCTAATTTCACCTAGAATGAAGGAATCAAGCGTAGAAAAGAAGTGGAAAGTGGGGAGAAAGCCAAATCAAAGCAAAGATAAATTCAAGGCATTTGAAATGACCCCAAACCACTTACTCAGAGGGATAAATGCTCTTAACATGGAAGTGCTTCCATTTTAAGACGATACCGTATGATAGAAATGATGAATTTGAACTTCATGCTTATACTGATGCTGATTGGGAAGGGAATATTGATGACAGGAAGAGTACTAGTGGAGGTGCATTTTTCCTTGGAAAAAAATTGGTTTCATGGCTAAGTAAAAAGTAAGATTGTATAGCTCAATCTACTACCAAATTTGATATGTTGCTATTGCTATTAACTGCAATCAAATTGTTTGGATGAAACAAATGCTGAAAGATATTGGAATAAATTTTGTTGAACTAGTGGTTATCCATTGTGATAACACTAGTACAGTAAACATGTCCAAGAATCATGTGATGCACTCTAAAACTAAGCATATTTCTATTAAGTATCACTTCTTGAGAGATAAGGTAGTAGAGAGGAAATAAGGTTGGAATACATTAGCACAAAGGAATAGATAGTAGACATCTTTACAAATCCATTGTCAAAAGATGCCTTTGAGTATCTTAGAGGTATGCTTGGGATATAGAACCCTCCTAGTAAGAATTAAATGATGTAGGGATGCATCAGTTTAGAGGTTTTTAGAGCCTTATCATATTCTAGACTTGATGTATGGATCTACTCCTCAGGAGGAGTGATCATTGAAGATAGTTGTTGAATACAGTTGATGACTTATGGCACCCTCTTTCCATTGATGTCAAAGGGGGAAAGAGACTATGTGAAAATCCTATGGGAAAGAGACTATGTGGTAAAGGTACTCAAAGAATACTTTTGGGTTGATGGATTTTCCCATATGTTGCCATCAATGCCAAAGGGGGAGATTGTTGGATATTACTAATACATTGGGGAGATTGTTGGATATGTTTAATCACTACATTAAGTGATGTTGGAATTATTGTTGTTGTCATTCATGTTTTGTCACTGATGTCAACATATGTTTCTATGAAGAGAACAAACTGGTTATTACAGTGTATGGATACTATACGGATGTTTCAGAATGTGTGAAGTTAGTTGTGTGTATAGGAAGGTGTTGTGATCTTATATCTAAGATCACATGATATAATATTACATATTGGTTTAGTTATAGAAGATTTAGTGAAGACTGGTTACTGGATAGTGACAGTGGAAGCTGACAGAGTAAGTCTCTAAGTTTTGGGTATATCTTATAGGCGATGAGGATTCAATGTATGTGAGCTTAAGGGATGATAGATAGGGTACTGAAGAATGTTTTTTGATCTTAGCAAGGTACATAAATTAGGATGACGTCAGATGTGGCATGTATTCTGGAGATGACCTATTTGGAAGCTGACTTCAAAATTGTAGTGTATATCATGAATGGAGAGCATGGATTGTGGTGTCAATCCTTAATTATTGGAGTATTATTGTTGTATACTTGTCTTAGATACCGTGTGTATCTTAACAAGGAGCTATGTAAATATTTGTATATTAGGAAAACCTAATTGGCCAACCTGATCATTTATTTTGTAATAGGGTATATATGTAAGATATTTTCTTTTGAAAAGATATGGAGAGAATGTATGTGATGTAAAAGAAAATTGTGGAAGCTGTGAGCTTGTGTCTGTTGGATGTAGAGCAGAGGATAAATTATATACTTCATTGGAACTGATCAAGCAAAGATAGTTGCTATCAGATAGTTCAAGATTGTGTATTTCTTTACATACACTTGTGTTGCGAACAACGAGTTCTGAAGGTGGACATAACCTTCTTTGGGCAGTGAGCCTACTTCTTTTCTCGACTCCTAACAGGGTTTGTCCTCTAACAAGGAATATGTACTGTAATGTTTTAATCAACTCCTAACAGGGATAGATCTTCTAACAAGGATACTATACTCTCAGTACATCATTAGTGGGTATTAATTCCCACCAGGGTTTTACCTTTAATAGGGTTTCATCGACAAAAAATATTATGTTATTGTGTTGGCATTCATTGTGTTTATTTAATTTGACATTGTTGATATTCAAAGTTTAAAGTTTAATATTATGTCATACAACTAATTCACCCCCCCTCTTAGTTGTATTAGTGGATTGTTATTCCTAACAGAGACATGATTTTTCCCAAAAGAGATCCCTAAACCCATCATGGATATCCCGTGTTAGAAAATATGTAATTATTCTTTTGTAAGATTACATATGAAATTCTATATCCTTGATCCTTTAGGAGAGTTTGTGGTTATTAGTATTTCACTTGGGTAATGTACATTGTGATATTTTTTCCATACATGGCTTTCTCATTTCCTTTCTAGTTCCTTATACATATGTCAAATGAGCTTTTCATAGAGCAGGTCTACTTTTGAGAAATCAAGTTCCTAATTCGAAGACCCCCCTCCTAATTAAAATTTCAAATTATTTTTGAAGAGATTATGGATATTTTGGATATGTCCTTTGTTCCTTGCCAAAAAAATATATTTCATATGCTTTTGCAAGTTGTGATTAACCCCCATAAACAATGCCAGGTAGGATAGGAAGTATTTGGGGATTGCCAACAAAATTTCCTGGATCATTATGAATCTACCTACCCAAGAGATCCATTTCATTTTCCATGTGGAAAATTTAGAGTTAATTCTCAAGTTCAATGGATCTCATAGCCTTCTAAGAATCTCTTGCTCCTTGTATGTTGGGATATAAAAGAAGAAATCCTCTAATTTTAGTTTGTTCACTTGCTATGTAGAGGCCTTGGAATAGAAATTTATAACAACATTTAATATAAATTCATCTCTACTCTTGGATCTATCAAAGATCATGGTGTCATCTAAAAATTATTATTGTTTTATTTGGAGTAGTCCACTTGTCACTTCTATGTGTTCGACTCTTCACCTCATTAATTTTACCTAGAGCCTTAACTATCACTATTTATATGAATGAAAGAGGGTATCCTTACTATATACCCCATGATATTTCAAAAAAATCCTTTGGAGAGCTATTCAAAATGATTGAAATGATCAAAGTAGAAATACAATAACAAATCCATGTAAGCATCTTTTATTGAATCTAAAAGATTTCATTACTATAAAAGGAAATGCCATTCAACCATATCATATGTTTTTTTGATATCCAACTTGACATTTATCTCCTATTTATGTCATGTTATAAGGAATGAAGGGATTCTTAGGCAATCATAGCTTCATCTAGGATGGATTTTCCTAGTATAAAACTTGTATTTTCATCTAAGGTAATGGAAAAAAAAATCTTTTTAAATCTATGTTTATTGCTTTTGTCATGACCTTATAGATGGTTTATAAGATTGAGATTAGATTAAAATCATCTAGAGATTTAGCTACATCTTTCTTGGGAATTGGAGCTATAGAAGTATTGTTTACCTCTCTAAGTAGGTTGCTTGAATTTTAGGATGCTTTAGTAGCCTTGACTAAATCAATACCCACTATGTCCAAAAACTTTTGGAAGAAGCATGTAGGGAATCCACCCAGACCTAGGGAATCATTTGGATTTGGCTAAAAAAGTGCCTCTTTGATCTACTCTACAAAAAAACTTTTGTTCAAGATTTTGTAAGGATTCTCTATCACGAATGATGAGATATGCTTATTCAATCTTTTTTATGCTTGAATATTTGATCTCTCTGTATTGTTTGGGATATTTGAGAAAATATCAGTGTTTCTCTCATAATGATCTCAAGATCTTATATCATAGATTCATATCTAAACTTTAGAGAGGTTATTTGATTGACTAATTTTATATGCTTCATGACATTGTGGAAGAACTTTTTTTTATCAACAACAACAATCCATGTTTATTGGGACTTCTATCTCCAACATGTCTCCTCTCTAGCTAAGATATCCTTATGTAGTGTTGTAAAATTGAACTTTCTATAATTTACCATTATGTAATGCTAGCCAAAAAAACAAAATTCCACATAAGCCTCCATGTCCCTCCATATCCCTTGTCCCTTTCCACCAATATTCTTGACCATGTGGCATGATTGGTACAATATGTGTGCATGCACTATGGAGACATTTGTGTGATGTGCACTTGTTCTAAAAAAAATTCAATGTGTTGTGAGATGCTACAACTGGAACCCTGTAATGTAATGCCTCTTATCACTACCCACTAATGTTGAGAATCATCCTACCAACTTAAAATTCCACCTTTAAGCTTCATTTTCTCTCTCTTAACATTTTCACAACCTCTATTAGAACCTTAAATCTCTTATACAAAATTCCCACACAACTTTAATCTCACATTTGCATCTTTAGATAACTATTTTTTTGAGTCTTGGTCTTCACGACACATTGGATTCGTCATCATAATCACCTTGTATTGGCTTCATTGAGCTTCAATTTTTTGGCTTTTAAGGGGAATTTTCATTGTACCCCATTTCATTTTTTAAGCATATTGTATTATTTTGAGAATTTTCTTGTTGTCTCATTTATTATTATCATATTATTTCTCTATTTTTTATCACTGATTATCTATCTATTTGGCTATTGTGGAGGTGGAAACTCCAAAATATGGAATTGACCAAAGCAAGCCTCTAAATAACCCCAACATTTCCCATTTTCTCATGTGTGCAGGTTTCAGAGAAGTAGAAGGAGAGAATTTCTTGCAATTATTCTACCTCCTTTGCTTTGAGCATTTTCTTCTCCTTTGTTCTCTCTTATTTACATCTTTTCCATATTATAATCATGCTTTATATTTTCCATTATCAATTTAGTTTGTTTCTATTAATTTAGTTTTTATTTCAATTTTCTATCTCATCCTCTATACATTTTCCACATAGTACAAAAGTGTGCTACATAGATGTCCTACATATGCACCATTGTCCTCAATTCTCATAGGTGTCTGAGGTAGTGAGCTTGCAAATCCTAATAGTTAACTCATTTTCTTCTGATAGATAAATTTTTTGTATCTATTATTCTAGTTTCACTAATTAAGTTCTTGTATTTTAATTAATATTTCATTTAAGTCTTAGAACGCATTTTTTATCAATATAGTTGCCTTTATCACCCTAAACCACTAGATAACTAGAAGAATTGAGGTGGTGAAAGGGCCAATTTTCTCCTTGGTATTTTATCAATCTTGGGTGGAAAATCCCCTTCTCCACATTTTAGTGAACTTGATGTGAACTAGGGTCTTCTACATCACCCTTCTTTTAGAGTGATAGTCCTTTTGTCAACATGGTGATGATCACTTACATATCACCACCTAATCAAAGGATATATTACATGAACATAACATCCACCCCTCTCAATGCCCCTTATAGAAAAGAGCCTTCTCCTTTATGTATCCAAGAGTTGGTAAACTAGATAATTGTCAAAGACATAATACCCTATGTGTCACATGGATATTATCATGGAGGAGGTACTTTTTATAAATAATCTGCATCATGTGCATTATAATCAATTATTGGAAACCATCAGAGCTCACAATGAACTATCACTTCCTTCTTTGAGGTCAACTACCTTAACGATCTAGGTGGGACCCAAGGCAATTTTTAAAACCTCCATTTTCATCCTAGAGTTGGATCTCTTTCAAGTCAGGCTATCCATTCCCTAGCTTTCCTCCATTGGATTTGTCCCCCTCTATGGTGAATTCAAGTGTCTCAATTTCTCTCATAAAGGTAGCATATATATGATACAAGCTACTAGTTATCAACCCCTGGTATCTTGTGGGGGATTCTTATTAGATCATATTATGCCTCCTTTGGTAGGGCCCTTGCATCCCCAGAAGGATGTTTTATTTCTTGCATATAATAAATACAAAGTTGCAGAGCTATCTCTCAAATTTGTGAAATCTATTCCCCCTCCGACTTTTGTTCATTTATTTTATCCCTCTCTTGCATCTCAACATGCTTTATCTTATGTTCCTTCTAAGTCAAGGGCATAGGACAAGTGTGTGTCTCAAGGGAAGCCTCCTCACCCACCATGTAATTTTCAACCTTTGATTTCCTCTTTTGTTCCCTTAACTATGCCTATTACAGACAAAGGAAAGGCACCCATGTTGGCTAAGCCCAAGATTCACCTTCCCTTCCCAATATCAATCTTTTTATACATTCATTGCCCTACTATTAAAGGAAAGGGTAAGAGGTCACCACAAACTTCTCCCTCTCCTTTAGCACCTTCCCCTTATCCTTCAAGGGGACTCTTTGTTCCTCCTATCACCTACAATGAACAAAGGAAAAGGTCATCCATGGTTGAGCTCCAAGCTACTTCTTTAATGACACCTCCTACTACATCAGTGAGGCCTTCTTATTTTCTCCTCACGGTAGTAATGACTACACCAATGGAGGAAGATGTCATTGAGCCTCTATAGACCGCTCATCTAGGTACAAACCTTTTTTGGAACTAGATTACGTATGAGCACAATCATCATCTAAAGGGTAAGAATTTTTAGAATGAGGTTATTGTGAAGGTAGAGATAAAGTATTTTGTTAGATATATGTTGCTCTTGCTTCAGATTCCACTCCTATCTTAGTTCATATTGAGTTGATCCCTCATTTAACTATATCCTCTTCACTTCTTATTGATATGTACGTGACTATTGGACCTCATACTAAGTGGATCCAGGTTTTCATTTCCCCTTCCTAGGAACCCCCATTGATCACTTCCTTTCTTGATATCCCACCATTCCCTACACATGTAAACATGTTACATACATAGGTTGTGTCTAGTATAATTATTTCTACTTGGCATTCACCACCTCTTAATCACTATCCCATCTTTCTTGGGGTTCTTATTCCAACTACAATGGATCGAAGGGTCTCAAATTCATATTTTAGAAGAAATTTCAAGCAAGGCCCCATGCCTAAGATTCATTTTCATAAATCTACTCTAGTATATCCTCTTTTTTATTTTTGTGCTTAAAGTGGATAAAGATCTGACTTCTCTTAAGTTTTTCACTGCCCCTTTTGCAAAGGTTGGGGATGCACCTTCTTCATTGTTACCTTAGGATGAGTCACCTGAATCCTATGAGGAACATATGTTTGAATCTCATGAGTATATTCCAACATTGAAAATATCTTCACAAGATCCCTCATACTCTCCTCGGTTGAGTTATTTAATGAGGACATCAAAGCAAATTCATCCTTGTCTTTGGTTTTGGGTGGGGTGCATAGGTCTACTATAGTGATTATACCACTACAATCTTGACTTGACTCCCCATATGGGCAATATTGAGAGGATGGTGATTTTTTGGTGGACAATCTATGAGGTAGTAGCCACTTCAACGTCTCTAGATTAGAGCATGCATGTATGTGTTCCTCTTTTCTTTTATGTTAATGGTTTTATCCTTTAGAGGGCCCTTGTACTCTAATGGTACCTAGAAAAAGATGGTTATCTATCTTAAAACCTCTTCTATTTGTTGTCTATTGACTTTCAACATCTAGGGACGATGCAAAGTGTTGGGGACATTTAGGCCATCCTTCTATGTTAACCCAAAATCTTATTTCTCTTTGTCTTCATGTGCTCTTCTTAAGATCTAAAATATGTTTTCCCTAATGAAATTTCCATAAGAAATCTTATATCTTATATCTGTTTCACTCTTATGGTTGTTAACATTGAATAATCAGATCCCCCCTGTCTCTACTTGCTTGTCTAAATGTTGTGGATATCAAGTGTCACTTATTGTGGGGTGACATTCCATGGAAACATATCATACATTGACATGCCACAATGTCTTCTTCTTACATTAGAATGTCTCATATTACTCTACAAGAAATATAGTACATTCTAAGGGGAGGATATTATGTCTTATTATCTAATTGTCTCTCTATCACATATTTTTATATAAATTTAATTTTTTTGATCTATTGTATGCCTTTGTGGGGGGAAATCCACTTATCTATCAAATATTTTCCCCTATTGTGTGCAGTATCATTTTGCAACCCATATCAACATATCTTTCACCATATCATGTGACCATATAGCACTACTACCTGTACTAGCATTGTCATAATCTATCACCATATTTTAAGACTATTTAGCTTTTTCTACTTGTATCGACACATGTCTAAATTGTCCTTTAATGAGAATATTTATCTTTGTCTACTCACATCACCACACTTGAAATCACCCTATCATTTG
Organism: Chamaecyparis obtusa; assembly: GCA_027943335.1. NCBI lineage: Eukaryota > Viridiplantae > Streptophyta > Pinopsida > Cupressales > Cupressaceae > Chamaecyparis > Chamaecyparis obtusa. The sequence continues at coordinate 509,280 of BSBK01001738.1, forward strand.
GATATCTAGCACAATAGTACTTGCTACCCATACATCTATGTTATTGATGATCTATATTTCTCTTATCGTTATCTCTTTTTTCATCTAGCATGATTGTCTACAACTTACATTTTGGATGTGATTTCATGGTAATTCAAATATTTCCCCTAGGGGAAACCTCATGTAGAAAAAACACCCTTAGGTAATTCAGGTAAACTTTCTCTACATTATTATATGCTAGCTAAAGAGAGGGAAAAATGCAGTATTGTAAAATTGAATTTTGTGCAATTTAACATTATGTAATACTCCTACCCTCCTCAAAAAACAAAATTCCACATAAAACTTCATGTTCCTCCATCTCCCTTGTCCTTTTTCACAAGGATTTTTGATCACGTGGCCTAGTTGACATAGGATGCATGCATGTTGCAGATAATTCTATGTTGTGCACTTGTCTCACAACTATATAGACATGCAGTGAGCTATTGAGATATTAGAACTAGCACCCTTGCAGTGTAACACCTCTTACCACTACCCCCCATTGTTTACAATCATCCTAACAGCTTAAAACTCCATCCTTGAGCTTTATTTTCTCTCTTGGAATTTTCATAACCTATGTTAGCACTTTGGCTCTCTTCTATAGCATTCCCACACTTCTTTGAGCACACATTTGTATCTTGAGATAGTTATTTTACAACATCTTGGCCTGTAAAACACACCAAATTCATCGCCATCATCATCTTCCCTTCACTTGATTGAGCTACAGCTTCAAGGCTTTAAAGGGGAGTCTTTCATTTCTCCTCATTCATCACTTTTAACATATCATATTTTCACCATTTTCTTCCTATCTAATTTATAAATATTATCATCTATTTTTTTTTAGTTATCTATCATTGACTATCTTTCTATGTAGCTAATGTGAAGGTGGAAACACCAAAGCAATAATTTGACTAAGGCAAGTCTCCAAGCAACTGTATCATCAGAAAATAGAATCACTTCCATTTAGGACTGGTTTAGCCCTCTGAGTAAGTGGTATGGGGTCATGTCAAGTGCCTTGAATGGGTCTTTGACTGGATCTAGCTTTTTCCCCCTATTCTGCTTCTCTCTCCACCTATTTCTAGCCTATTTCAGGTACCTGGTCTTGAGAAACTGAGATCTGTGACCTCAAGGTCAAGGTCGCCCTTCTGGGTCAAGGTCAACCTCAACTCTGACCTAGGTTAGAGTCAACCTCGACCCTGACCCTAGGTCCAATTTTCAAATTCTACAGGTTTTGGGATGTCAGGCTTCGAAAAGTTTTATTTCCTGCTTCCAAGTCGGCTATTTTGGATTTCGGAATAGTAAACTCTTAAATTGTATTTAATCTAGTTCCATTTCTAATGGTTAAGGCTTAATTGGAATTTAATTCTCCTATGTTGGCCTCTCTAGAAGTTTTTTCCCTAGACTAGTATAAAAGGAAGCCTTCCTCTCTCATTTTCACCAAGCAACTTCATGAGATCACTCTCGAATACACTTTTCATGATCAAGACATCTAGCTCTCAAGTGCAATCAAGAGATAAAGAAAGAAAGAAGTAGAAGGAAAGCATTCAAGTATTCATTCATTCTCAAGCATTCAAGCATCCAAACATTCATGATCCAATTCATCAAGGAGATCTATTGATAGCCATTGAAGGATTCAATCTCTTTGGAGCCCTCTTGTTGAAGATTTCTCCATCCACATTCATTCAAGCTTCTTCCTATTCCAAGATCCATTCAAGATTGGTGTTGAAGATCTAATGCAATTTATTTGAGACATCCTACATATAATTCTACATTCATTTGGAGCATCCATACCTGTGGATTCAAGGATTCAAATCCTCCACAAGGATTTCAACATAAGCAAGGTGAATAGTTCCATTTACTTTGTTTATATATTGCAATTTCAATTACATCTCAAGGTTGATTCCAAACTGGGGTTTGACCAAAGCAAACCCCTCATCAAAATAACAAAAATTCTTTTTCTTGCAGGTGCAAGCGCAAGATGATGAATATTAGTGCAAATCTGGATACCCTTTTCGGTGAACTTCTGTGATCCGTGAATAGAATTTCCATCAGAGTTGTTTTAGGTCAAGGAGGAATTTTAGTGGGGGGCAAGATTGTACCCCAAGGTAAGATCTTATCCCGATCTTGAGGTCAGGGAAGAACTTGCTCTGAAAGACATAAGGTTTTTGGGTTTTCTCCATTTCTACATTTCCAGGCGAAATCTGATTTCAGAATCTCCCGAAATTGAGCACAGACATCAGAAAACAATCTTTTCCAGATTTACCCTATTTTGAGGTTAGTATTTGTCTTCAATTAAATTAAGTTTTCAAATGCACATTTTCTATAATGGACTATAAGGTTTTCTCCTTTCTTCATATTCTCCATAGATTGATTCATTTGTGTATTGATTACTTCCTTGTGATTAATCAATTTGGATCTCTCCTTTGGGGATTTGGATTAAGAAGTAGATCCTATATTCCCCCACACATTCAATACACATGCACACCACTAAATCTTCAATATCTCACATTCCTTACATCACATTTTGGTGAACCCGCAATAGACAACTCTCTCTTTTATGGTGTTAGATCTTCCTTTGTATTACCTTGTGTGTTCACCTTACATCACATTTTGGTGAACCCGCGATAGACAACTCTTTCATTTATGGTGTTAGATCTTGCATGCATTAGATTTATTTTATGTTTTTTCATCTCATATAAAATAAAAATACAAAAACATTCATTTATACTTTTTGTTTTCCTAGTTTAGTTCATTTTTGTATTGCATTGGTATATGAGCTTTACTACATCTAGTCCTACTTATAAGATTCTGGTTAGATGAAGTCGTAGACTTATGGGTGCCTTTGATCCTAAGTCTTCCTCTCCTTTCCTTAGGATCCTGGATGACAATTTGATTATTCATGATTCTAATCCTACTATGGAGCAAAAATCTTCTCACTCATCTCATGATGAGGATGATGCTTTAAGAGTTCCTCTTGAACAAGTCCAAAAAATTTCAACTGAACTTGATAAAATGGGTAATTGGATTATCCAAGAAAACCATAATCAAGATTTTATTCAATCTATAGATGCTCTTAAGAAAGTCCTTCGTGATAGTTATCAAGGTGTTAATCACTTGTGTGGTATTACTCATCTTGTGCATTCAAATGTTAAACCTTTAGCTCAAGAAGCTTAAGATTTAGGATTTAATCCTCTTGTCACTAGTGTGGAACCCTCTTCCATTCCTTTACCTAGTATTCCTACCTATACTCCTCCTTTGGTGACTACGATGGTTCCCTCTATTCCTATGAGTGTTCCTCCTATGTCCCTTCCTACATCACAACCTTCTTATCATAATGTTCCTTTTACTTATTCCAATCCTCTTCCAACTATAGTTCCAAGTGTTCCTCCAGTTGTGTCTTCCATTCCTGCTACTTCATACACTTTACCTAGTGTCTCTAATGTTGCTATGCCTCCTATTTCCTCTAATGATTCAACAATCATTAGTTTGGCTCAAACTGTGTCATCTTTACAACAACTTGCATCCTTGACTCAAAACAAGTTTAGCATTCCTGCATGTGACATGGGAAGTCCTTATCCCTAGACATCATTCATGCTCCTGTTCCTCAACAAGCTAATATGCCTCATCTTGAGAATTACAATGGTAAGGGAGACCCTGTTACTCATGTTAAAACATTTCAAATCCTTTGTAGTGATTATGCTCATGACCATAGGATTTTAGCCAAGTTGTTTGCTAGAAATTTTCATGACAAGGCCTCCTTATTCTATTGAATCTTTTCCAAAACTTTCTAAAGCTTTTATTCAAAAATTTCAAAATAACATTGGTCTGCAAGTGTCTTTGACTAATTTGATGCATTGTAAATAAAACACTAAGGAAAAATTGACTAAATTTATTGGTAGATTTAAGCATTTGTATGCTCAGATTTCTTATCTTGTTCCTGATATGGATATTCAACATATGCTTATTTCAAATTTTCAAAAGGATATTAGAGATAAGATTCTGCTTACTGAATTTACCTCTTTTCAACAAATTTTTGTAGCACTTCATCATTACCAATTACAAGTGAGTCAATTTGAGAGAAACACTCTAATGGCTCCTGTTCTAGTTGATAAGAGTGATGCTTCTCCTAATCCAAACAAATTTCAAAAACTCAACAACTATGTCAAGATAAACAAACAAGCGAATGCAGTTGCTGAACAAGTTATTGTTGCATCCCACAATGCCACTTCTGCATCCACTACTTTTCGATTAAATCGTATGTTTAATCCTCTCTCTAAATATTTACATTCTATTATGAATAGGTTGTTAATTGCTAATATGATTACTTTACCTCCTATTCGACCTCTTTTACCTACTACAGTAGCATCCAAATCCTTTGATCCTAAAGATTTTTGTCAATATCATTGTCAGAATGGTCATGATACTGAGAAGTGTTATTCTTTAAAACATAAGGTTCAAGATTTAATCGATTCTTATGCCGAATCCTTTACCTACACATGATACTAATACCATTTCTCAGCCATCTTCTATGGATATTGTTTATGATTCAAAGATGGATGATCTTAATCACATTGTTAACCATGTGGAGCATGTTGTTCAATCTATATCTCCACCTTAGCCTCAATCTCAAGTTCCACCTCAACCTAAACCAAAACCGTAGCCTAAACTAAAATCTCAACCTAAACCTCAAAAGCAACCTAAGAATAAAAGACCTCAGGAACTTTAGATTACCTTTGATGATTCTGAGACTATTAAGGCTCACGATGGTCCCCTTTACATTTATGCTAGGATTTCTCAGATACCTATGCGTGGCTGTCTTGTTGATCCTACACCCTTAGTCAATGTTATTACTGAAGAAAATCTTTTTATGAAAAACTTGCAACATGATTCTTATGATACATCTGATGTGGGTGGTCCCACTTTTTGGCCAACTTTGACACAAAGATCAAGATTCTGAGAAAAAACTTCACTTTCAAACACCTGCTACCGCAAAACTATTAGGAATTTGAAGATGATGTAAACTAGAGTCTTTTAGAGCTTTTTTTCTAGTTTCTAAATATACTTTTAAAAAAAAAAAAAAAATTCATTTAAATTCATTTTTCCTTCTCCTTCAAAAAGTGGTTTGTGTGAAAAATTATGTTTTTAAGGAGTTACTGTCACTTGGATCAACATAACTTTTTTTTAAAATATGATAACAATGTAATTCTTTCGAGATTATATTTTTAACTTCAATATCTAAAGGATGCAATTGGTTTCATTCATTTTGGGTCAATATTTCATAGTTTATTAAGTTCTAAAGTGACAGTAACTGTAATTTAGACATAAGGTCACTTGGATCGCTCTAACTTGATTTGTGTATATCAAAATTCATTTTTTCTTTTTTATATAGAAAGGTGACACAAATACTCTTTTCCTACATATTTTTCATAAATTTTTTTTTTGTAATTTACTATTTTTCCCAAATTCTTGAAGGGATAGGTTGTTGAATGACCAAACAACCTATGTTTAGTTAAAGTAATATTTAAAAGTGATAATGAACTCAATATGTATTAAAATTATATTCATTAGAAAGCTTGTTCCGAATAGCATCATACTAGATAGATAGGTTTTTCAAATGGATTCATTTGATCCTCCAAAACATAAAGTCAAAGTGATTTTTTGTCAGCATTTTAATAGGTCAAATCTATTAGATACCCTTCATGGGAGGGAAATGTCTTTTAAAATAGATGGGAAAAGTTCACTACACAATCGAATCTAGAAACTGATACAAACATTTTAATAGGTGTGAAGGAGACTCCATTGTAGGTATGACTGAGGAGTATAGATGTTATATCAATATTTTTTTAATCTAAGAGGATTTTAGCAAACCATTTTTAATTAATTCCTTTAAATAGAACCTTTTAAGGCTTAAATCATCATATTTTATTAAAAATGTGTTATTTCAGCAAAAATTAGCATGTCTAAAAAAGTGGGACACACTATTGTGGGACCACCCATGTGTGGATTCAAACTTGTAATGATTTTATTTATCCATCATTTGGTTCTATTAGCTTTCCAGTTGAACTTTGTGGTAAAATTGTGAACACTACCTTCATTGTTGTTCCTACTTCTGATCAATTTCAAGTTAAGCTTGGTTTGCCTTGGTTGAATGCCATGCATGTTGTTGCTTCTCCTATACATAAGTGTCTTAAATTCATTCATGATGAAGAAGTGAAGATGGTTAATCATATTTTATATCAACCTTCTAGGCCCAAGGATTGTTCTACCCTTGATTTCTTTTGGCCTTCATTACCTAATTCATGTCCTTGACCTGATAATATTTTTTTCTCATAACAAGCCTATAAGAATCATAAGATTCTTTAGTTAAGCATGCCTTCAATGGATCTTAATCATGGTCTTTTTCCTACACCTTCCATACCTCCTTTATATATGGCTTCTACTTATGTTAATCAAGCTCCTAGTGTCGCTTGTTAGTCTGTTGAGAATCCTACTAATCCTCTTATAGAACTTGTGAAGGATCCGGTAGTTGTTCCTCCTAGTTCTCAACATATTTCAATTAAAACAAAATGTAGTCAATCTACTAATGAACATCGTAAAAAGTGTCATGCTCAAGAGAAGGCTCATACTTTTGTTCTTCAAAGTTCTTTACCTTCTTTTGACAAGCCTATGCATGATGTGTTAGAAGAAGTTACTACTAATAACGATGTTAAAATGCAAGATTATGATGATTCTATTCATATCTTAGATCATATTTTGATTAATCTAGATGAGGAAGATACTATTGATGATGTTAATGATGAATATGAGACTATTGACATTGTCATTGATTTACCTAATATGCTTTCATCACAACTGACACTTACACCTAGTATCGAACATTATGATTCTCAAGAGGATCCTTGTTTGGAAATGGCTGTCATTCCTACTGTGTTGGATATAGTCCCTCTTGTGAGTTACCCACCTTCCCTAAATGATATAGAACCAGATGGGGAGAGTAGGTGGTGCGCATGATTGGCTTGTTCTTTATGGTATCTTTTTGTGTGTTTCCCTGTTGTACTGTATTTCTTCCATGATGTGTTTGCTAAATGTTTGTTAGATTATTTTATATGACCCTTGTTACTCTTTTGGTGCAAGGTGATAAAGAAATCTAATCTATTGTATATTTCCTCTATATGTATCTTTATTCTTCTATATGTTGTACCTATGCTATTGTTCATAAATATTTCCTTGTGTAGTCCGCTTGGATTTGCGACTTGGTAGCACTGAATCTTTTTGGTCTCCATGTTGTGGTCTAAAAAGACTCTTCTTCATATCTCTTTTGTGTTCTTTCCTCCATTTGTGATTGTAGTTCTACTTTCTTTGGGGAATGATGTCAATTCATTTGCAATAATATCATATATATATATATATATATATATATATATATATATATATATATATATATATATATATATATATATATATATATATATATATATATATATATATATATAAAATCTTATGATCATACTGACCCCACAATAGGTAGATCCCTTCTGTGTTCTTTATATGTTTATGTGGTATTTCCCTTGATTTGTCTTTGTTTGGGAGCATCTCATAGTGGAAACGTAATCAGTGGAGTTGTTTATGTTTCTGTTCAAGCCATTGCTCCTATTAAAGTGTTAGCAATGACTTTAACGTGGGGGCATATGCTCTGCTCACCTGTTGCACACACACACTTTTGATATACATATATTTTTCAAGGTACTTTTCTCCCTTTATGGATTAGTGACTAATTCTTAAAGCATGGATTTTTATTTAGGATCTCTTGATCCCCTCCAGTTTCAAATTTTGACCCTTAAGGTCAAAGGTGTCCTTAAGACTGGATCTCTTTTGCTTTTGGTTTTACTCTTGTGGAATAGAATATTCTTGAGGGTGAATCCTTGATGGGTTGACTAGTGAGTAGCCACAATCACTAGGTAGTTCAATTCCATCTTTCCAGCTGCGTCGTTTGCTTGTGTGGTTCACAATGGGACATAAGTTCTCATTGGGTGAGGTAATCATACCCCCTCTCTCTTTCTCTTTTTCTAGAGATGTCTCTCTTATTTTAATCTTGGAGTTGAAAAAGACTTGAGTCCTTGGGGGCTTGAGGTTTCCTTTTTCCCTTTGATTTCAATGAGATTATCTTTTCATTATGATCTCCTTTACCAAGAGTTTGCATCGAGTCCATACTCTTGCTAAAGTGGGGGCTAAATGTATCGTCAGAAAATGGAAGCACTTCCATTTAGGACTGGTTTATCCCTCTGAGTAAGTAGTATGGGGTCATGTTAAGTGCCTTGAATGGGTCTTTGACTGGATCTGGCTTTTTCCCCCTGTTCTTCTTCTCTCTCCACATGTTTTCAGCATGTTTCTGGCACCTGGTCCTGAGAAACTGAGATATGTGACCTTAGGGTCAAGGTCGACCTTCTGGGTCATGGTCAACCTCAACTCTAACCTAGGTCACAGTTGACCTTGACTCTGACCTAGGTCAAAGTTGACCTTGACCCTGACCCTGTGTCCAATTTTCAAATTCCAGAGGTTTCGGGATGTCGGGCTTCAGAAAGTTTTATTTCCTACTTCTGGGTTGGATGTTTTGGATTTCATAATGGTAAACTCTTAAATTGTATTTAATCTAGGTCCATTTCTAGGGGTTAAGGATTAATTGGAATTTAATTCTCCTATGTTGTCCTCTCTAGAAGTTTGTGCCCTATACTAGTATAAAAGGAAGCCTTCCTCTCTCATTTTCACCAAACAACTTCATGAGATCACTCTCGAATACACTTTTCATGATCAAGACATCTAGCTCTCAAGTGCAATCAAGAGATCAAGAAATAAAGAAGGAGAAGTAAAGCATTCAAGAATTCATTCATTCTCAATCATTCAAGCATCCAAGCATTCATGATCCAATTCATCAAGGAGATCCATTGATAGCCATTGAAGGATTCAATCTCTTTGGAGCCCTCTTGTTGAAGATTTCTCCATCCACATTCATTCAAGATTCTTCCTATTCCAAGATCCATTCAAGATTGGTGTCGAAGATCCAATGCAATTGATTTGAGAAATCCTACATATAATTCTACATTCATTTGGAGCATCCATACTTGTGGATTCAAGGATTCGAATCCTCCGCAAGGATTTCAACATAAGAAAGGTGAATAGTTCCATTTACTTTGTTTATATATTGCAATTTAAATTACATTTCAAGGTTGATTCCAAACCGGGGTTTGACCAAGGAAAACACCTCATCCAAAAAATAAAAACCCTTTTTCTTGCAAGTGCAGGTGTGGGACGATGAATATCAGTGTAGATCTTGATACCCTTTTTGGTGAACTTTCGAGATCCATGAACAAAATTTCCCTCGGAGCTATTTTAGGTCAAGGATGACTTTTAGTGGGGGGCAAGATTGTACCCCAAGGTATAATCTTACCCCGATCTTGATGTCAAGGATGACCTTGCTCCGAAAGACAGAAGGTTTCTGGGTTTTCTCTATTTCTGCATTTCCAGGCCAGATCCGATTGCAAAATCTCCCGAAACTGAGCATAGACATCAGAAAATAGTCTTTTCCAAATTTACCCTATTTTGAGGTTAGTATTTGTCTTCAATTCAATTAATTTTTCAGATGCACATTTTCTATAACGGACTATAAGGTTTTCTCCTTTCTTCATATTCTCCATAGATTGATTCATTTGTGTATTGATTACTTCCTTGTGATTAATCAATTTTGATCTCTCCTTTGGGAATTTGGATTAAGAAGTAGATCCTATATTCCCCCACACATTCAATACACATGCACACCACTACATCTTCAATATCTCACATTCCTTACATCACAACAACCCCAAAAAATTTCTCTTTTTTTGTGTGTATAGGTTTTGGAGAAGGAAAAAGAAGATTTCTCGGTATTCTTCTGACTCCTTTGTTGTGAGCATTTACCTCCACTTTTCTCTCTCTTATATCCATCTTTCCATAGCATAATCAAACTCTATATTTTCTATTGCCAATCTTTTTTTTTAAAAGTTAGTTATAGTTATAGTTTTCTATATTGTCCTCTATACACTGTCTGTACAAGATGAAATCCCACCACATAGACACCCTTCATCCATGTTGTCATCCCTAACTCACATAAGTGTCTAATGCAGTGAGCTTGTAGAGCTTGGAAGTTAACTCTCTTGCTTTTGATAGTCAATTTTTTTGAAATCTATTATTCTCATTTAGTTATTTTAGTTTTTGTATTTCACTTAATATTTCATTTTAAGTCTTAAAACACATTTTGCATCAATCTAGTTGTCTTGATCACCCCATCTCATTAGAGTACTAATAGAAGTGATGTGGCACGAGGGTCAATTTTCTCCTTAAGATTTTATCGATCTCGAGGGTGGAAAATTACATTCTCCACACCTTATATGCTTAAACAAAATCTCATTTTTTTAGATTAGTTGGCTTGATCTATGTCATTCATGAACACATACTCCCCTAATTTGTGGATATCCTCTTACAATTATTTCTTTCAAAAATATTTTTTAAGTGGTTATGGTTCCAACATTTAATTTTTTTATTTAGAAGTTTGAGTTTGCTGACAAAAAAACATCTTCTTTCCACCAACCATCCATAAAATTAAAAAATTCCATATCTTTCAATCACATGTTTCCAAAATTTAAAGGGCACCTTGCTCAAGTTCTTTCCACCATGATTTCTAATAAGATAGAAAAATGATCGAACCCTAAGCATAAAAGAATTGGACCTTTCAATGTGAAAAGAAACACCCCCCAGGTCACCAACAAAGATGAACTTGTCCAATTTTTTTGCAATGTTACCAAAACCTAGTCTTATGTTTATCCATGTATAGGTCCCATTTATAAAAGCATTATCTATCATTTTATTTCTATCTATAGATCCTTGAAATCCTTCCAAGATTGATTTTCTCTAATATGCCTCCTATCTTGTTACTGATTGAGAGGATGATATTGAAATCTTCTCTGAGAATATATCAAAGATTAGGGTTGAGGATTAGAAGGGCACATAAATTTTCCCATGCTTATACTTTTTTGATGCGAGGGGTGTGTTTGCACACATTTACCAAAATGAAGTGAAGAGTTGAAATTACACTTCTTAATTTTATCCTCATCCAGTTTTCTCCCAAAACAATTTTTTCTGAACTCACTCACTGTGGCTTCTAAAAGGTTGCAATACTAGCTAAGCCACTAATAGCTAGGATTATTTGAACTTGATAGATTTTTAATTTTTTTCTAAAAATATTTAGGTCAATGTTGGCTAGCTTTGTTTCTTGGATTAGAAGGATGTCAATCTTTAATTTTTCCAATCTATACTTGACCAAGTGTTGCTTGCTAGGGGCATCTAGGCCCCTAAAATTCAATAATACGAGACTCATGGATCGTCAGTAAGGTGAGTTCTCTTCCTCAATATTAGTTTAATGATGGTAGTTTTTTCTTGTCCTTTCACATCCCCATCTATGGACCTTAAATCTTAAAGGGATTTTCTCCCTTTGAGCTTTCCTTTGCCATAATCTGGTTTTTTGTTCCTTGCAAATTTACGAGATGCTCCCAATTTTTTGCTAGCTTATGTTTTATCTTTGATATCTTTAAAATATTCCAATATTTCAAAGAGAAAATCCTACTCTTTATCTAAAATATACCCTTCCCCTTCAAGCACAATTTCTACACCTTCTATTTTCTTAGTTGCAAGGAAATCTTTCCCTTCATCCTCTTAATTGACAACTCTTAGTGTAGGATAGGTCTCTAAGCCATCACGTGCAATCTTCATGAGTTGACAATCAATGTCTTCCTTTTAGGTTAACTTTCTCCCCTTATCTTCAAACATTAATTCAGTATGATTTTCATTCATCTTTATTGGAGAGATTCTTGAACTTATGAATCTAGCACACCAACTTGACCCTCTTTTTGAGACTAATATTTAGTCTGAGGATCTTTCTTTGAGTCCTTGGAGGGGGGTGTTGAAGTTAGTGTTTATTTTTTAACTAGGTTCTCTTCTATTTGGTTTACACCAATTTTATCCTCTTTTCCTTTATTATATTCTCTAACTTGCAGTGAGAGGATAAGGGAAAACCTTTACTTCTTTGAGACTTTTGCCTTTTTGGCCTCTATCATGAACACATTTCCCTTATCTCTTGCTAGATCATTTGAAACTATCCCTATATCCTAGATTTCTCATGATGAATATCTAGAGATTTTCCTTGTTTTCAATGTAGATCTAGGGTTAAAGGTGTTTTTCTCTTCCCTTGGTGTCTCTAGGATTCCTCCCACCTCAACTACTAGTCTCAAAAACTCTCTCTAGCACACAATAGTCACCTTTTTTACAATCATCAATTGCTACCTTTTGGAACCACTTATATTTTTATTTAATGATTTATAGGTCATCTAAAAACTTTTTGTATTTAGCTATCTTAACATACCTTGGATTCTTAGGAGTCTCAGTAACTTCATTTGTGTCATCATCACAAATCTCATTCTCATAGTCAATCTCAACATGTTCTTCTTCTTCTGTAGTAGCAACTTCCTTGATTTCTATATTCTGATAACAATCATACATTCTCTCTTGTATCTAAAACTTTTCATCTATCTTCACATTATTACTTTCAATCATCTTTCTCAATCTCAGGTTAAAACATTTGTAAGCCTTTCTTTCAGTAGAATAACCAAGAAAAATTCCTTCATCACTTCTAGCATCAAATTTCCCTATTTCATCATCTCTTTTGATATAGCATTATTTCCAAATATTCTAAAATATTTTATAGTAGGAGTATGATTAAACCTTAATTCATAAGGAGTCTTACAATTACCTTCTCTGATTTGAATTATGTTCAATGTGTATACAGTTGTCCCAATAGCTTCTCTCCAATGTACATGAGATACATTTCCTTCTAGCAACATTGTCCTAGCAGCATCCAATATTGTTCTTTTTCTTCACTCTATTATTCCATTTTGTTGTGAATTCCTAGGAGAAGATGTTTGTCTGTGTATTCCATGATTTTTGCAATATGAATTGAATAAATATGAAGTAAACTCTCCACCTTTGTCTGATCTCAAACATTTTATCTTTAAGTCAGATTCATTCTCTACTTTGGCTTTGAATATCTTGAATTTGTCAAATGATTATGATTTCTCTCTCAAGTAAGTTATCTGCATAATTATAGAAAAGTCATCAATAAAAAGTATAAAGTACATTTCACCATAGTATGATTTTTTCCTTGTAGGTCCACATAGGTTTGTATGTATCAGATCCAACTTTCCTTTTGTTGAATATGATTTTATTTTATAACTGCTTCTATTCTTCTTTCCCATAACACACTCTCTACACATAGTGTTAGATGGTTTTACAATTTTAGGTAGGTCTCACTGCATTAGCTAAGCTTTCCTTCATAATATTATCAAAATTAGCATGAAAAAATCTTTTTCGCCATAACCAAATGTCATCTGCCTTTGCAACAAAACAAGAAGTTTCAGATGTATTTAACTCAAATACATTACCTCTAGATTTAGTACTAGTTGCAATCAAATTTCTTGTCTTACTTCTGATAAAACATTTCCCATCAATGAATTTCAATTGATAACCCTTGTCCATTAGTTGTCTAACACTCAATAGGTTATGCTTAAGTCCATCAACAAGTAGTACATTTTCAGTATTAGTCTTTCCATCCAAAGAAATAAATCCTACTCCAATGATAAGCTTAGGAACATTGTCTCTGAATCTCACAACACCACCATCATACTTGTTTAGTTTAATAAACTTATTTTTATCCCCAGTTATATGATGTGAGAAACTACTGTCTACAACCCATTCAAATTTCTTATCAACATGTGACACTAAAGATCTTTCCTCATGTAATGGTTTTTCATCTTTGATAGCAATAAATCCAATCTCCTCACTATCAAAATCATCATTAGAAACACCTTCACTAGCATAATAACATTCCTTTTCTTTTGAATACTTAGGTAGTGAAACTTAGATTTATGCTTAGGAACTCTTGTAGGACATCTAGATGCAAAGTGACCTATCTTATTGCATGAAAAACATTTCAAAGGTAACCTTCCTTCAAACTTACCCTTACCTCTGTTTTCTCTTCTAGAGATTAGGGCAACAATTTCATCTAGCTTTCTTTCTTCTTCATGTATCTATTCCCATTCATCAACATACTCACCAAGCTCTTCTTTCATATTATCATTGCTAGTGCTCGCAATTCCAGATAATGTCTTTTTGTGTGTAGACACCTTAAATGATGTTTCAACTCTAGGTAAAGAATCTCCCATCTCTACAGCCTCAAAGGTAGTTAGCTTTGCAATCAACATCTCCCTGCTAAATTTTGTAGTCAAAGGTATAATCTCTTCTATAGCCCTAAAATTTGGTTTTGTAAACAGGTGTCAATGATCTACAAATCTTTACAATGACTTCTTCCTCTTCATAAGTGCCTCCAGAATTTACGATTCCAGTCAGAACCTCAGTAACTCTCTATACATAAGCCCTAATATTTTTATCATCTTTCATTTTCAAATTCTCCATCCTTGTTTTCCAGTTCTGTAACTTTGTTTGCTTAGTAAACTTGTCTCCTTAATATAATGCTTCTAATCTTCCCCAAATTTTGTGTGTTGAATCCAAATCTTTCACCTCAATAAATTCTCATTTAGAAAGTGTGTTGATCAGTGCTTTCCTTATGACCATGTTATATGAAAATGTCTTCTTTTCTTCATCAGTAGCTTTATCTAATTCATCCCCAGCCTTCATGGTTACCTCATTCTTTGTGATCATCCAGTAGTTGATACCCAAACATAGCAAATATGTTCGCATCTTGTTCTTCCAACTGTCAAAGTTTTTAGGATCAAATTTTAGGACTATCGTTCCTATAGAATGCCATCTCCAAGATCACCTCAAGCTATTAAGATTTCTCTCTAAGGACCAGTAGCTTTGATACCAATTGTTAGGAATAATAGTCCACCAACACATCTGAGAGGGGGGTGAATTAGTTGTGATACATATTATTAAAATTTAAACTTTAAATAGTAGCTACACCAAATTAAATGATAACACAGTAAATGCCAACATGATAACACAATATTTTGTTGTCGAGGAAATCCTATTAAAGGTAAAAACCCTGGTGGGAATTAGCACCCACAAATGATGTACCGAGAGTATAGTGTCCTTGTTAAAAGATCTAGCCCTATTAGGAGCTTATTAAAACATTATAGTAATCAGTCCCTGTTAAAGGATAGACCTTGTTAGGAGTCAAAGAAATGTAGGCTCGCTGCCTAGGCTGACTACCCAAAGAAGGTTATATCCACCTCCAGAACTCACTGTTCACAACACAAGTGTATATAAAGGAAAATACACAATCCTTGTGAACTTTATGATAGCAACTATCTTTGCTTGATTAGTTCCAATAAAGTATAAACTATCCTCTACTCTACATCTAGCAGATACGAGCTCGTAGCTTCCACAATGCTTTTTTATTATTCTTACACACTCCTCATCTTTTCAAAAAGAAAAGATCTTACATATATACCCTATTATAATAAATGATCAAGTTGACCCATTAGGCTTTCCTAATATACAAATAATTACATAACCCCTTGCTAAGATACCCACACTATCTATAACCAATATACAACAATTATATTTCAACAATTAAGGTCCAACATCTATAATCCATGCTCGCTATCCATAATACACACTACAACTTTGAAGTCGGCCCCAAATAGGTCTCCTCTAGAACACATGCCACAACTGATGTCATCACACTTCCCATGACTTTCTAAGATCAAAGATCATTCCTCAATATGTTATCTGACATCTCTTAAGATCGCATACACTAAATCCACATCACTTGTAAGATACACTCAAAACACAGAGACTAACTCTATCAAATTCCACTGTTACAGTCCAGAAACTAGTCTTCACCAAATCTTTTGTTACTCAACCAATATGAAATATTAAAACATGCAATCTTATATATAATAGC
This sequence comes from Chamaecyparis obtusa, assembly GCA_027943335.1. NCBI lineage: Eukaryota > Viridiplantae > Streptophyta > Pinopsida > Cupressales > Cupressaceae > Chamaecyparis > Chamaecyparis obtusa. Next base: position 525,301 of record BSBK01001738.1, read on the forward strand.
ACAACACTTCCTTGTACACAAATCTATGTTCTCTCATTCTGAATCAATCGTACAGTATTCGTACACTGTAATAACTAGTCTATTCTCTTCATAGAAACATATGTTGACATCAGTGAAAAAACACGAATGACAATAGCATTAGTAACCAATTCCAAAAACATCCAACAAAATTTATCTATCTATTATAGAAATAAAATACATTTGATAATGATTGGATACAGGTACCTTGCTACTATAACTCCTAATCAACTACTTTTTGATTCACTCACTAGACCACTCTTGACCACACCATTTGATAAAATAAAGTGCAATCCATTAGAATATCTTGTGTTTATGCTAGGGTTTTGGAGGAAATTATAAAGGCTTTGATGCTTCTATTTGATTTAGGTTTTAAATCCTCCTTTCTTTACTTGTTTTTTAGTCTTTGATACTAATTTCCCCCCATTCTTTGCAAATTTCTTCCTTGCCCTCCAATTATTTTGCTTGTGTTCCTCTCATCTTCCCCTATTTATTATGTTCATGCCTCTACCTCACAAGATTTCATTTGCACTTGTGACAAAGATAGGTGTGTTAGATGATCGCTTCCCCCTCATGTTGAAATTTACTTTTTTTGGTCTCCTATTATTTTCCCACCCATCAATGTCTTCTGCCTAGCTATGCAAATGCACCATAAAATTTATTAAAAAAAATAAAAAATTTAAAAATTGTCTTAGACCTATACATTATTTTTATCATATTTATTATCAATTATTTAAATTAACTATTTTTTGTATTCTTTTTTTGGGTAAGTAAATAGTTACTAAGCGGTAACACCTATTGTATTACTCTGAAAGATAATTATATAAGATTTTGATGATAGGAGATATCTAACTAGAACCACTAGTCACATTTAGAATCCATCAAAAAAATTCCCCTTCAGGAAATATTTCTCCCACAGCAAGACTTAAAATTGGGAGTATTCTATATAGACACTATTGCAGAAATTTGAAAATAGTCAATAGAGAAGCAAAATCTAGCCAACCCCCTGCCACTTATCATAACACTATTATATATTTAATATCTAGAATATATCTATATTATAGTCATGTGTACTAGACACCTATCCACAAGCCTTAGATGTTACCTGGAGCTCTATCTGGTTGATGTTTT